>JAXCLO010000001.1:68425059-68491106 GCA_035583995.1 Arremon aurantiirostris
AAACAGAGACAACCACTGGGAGAGTTGATTTTGGGCCAGACATGGAACGATATGTTTAAGAACGCATGTTTTATTTCAGGATATATAATATATGTAGCATAAGCTCAATATTAAAAGTCTTACACTACCAGTTTCCTTAAACAGAAGGAGAAGCAATTTTGTCTATTTCTTCCATTTTGACCCATCTCCCTCATCTTTATGACAAGGATATGGAAGTGTATCACTTTCAGGACACAAGCTGAATTTACCATGGCTTCCTCATGAAGGCTAAGTTTTGGCAGAACTGTTGAAATCAATTCATTTTTCATGTGATAGTATTGTGTTACTCTACACACAGCAGAATAGCACATATTTGAAAAAAAATTACAAATACCTTAGAAGAATTTTATCTTTTGGCTCTAGACTATTTTTTTCTTTGAAGGAAAAATTCATTTTTAAGACACATTCCTGCCATTTAGAGAATGTAGTATGATTCATTGCCAAGATTCTGATTCCATATGGCATGGAGTGTACCTTTGGTCAGATGGCTTTAACTGTTCCAGCCATGTCCCCTCCCAGCTTCTTGTAGGCCCCCAGCTTATTTGCTGTCAGGATGAAATGAGAGACAAAGAAGTCCTTTACACTGTGCAAGCACTTCTCAGCAATAACTCCCCCACACCACCAAGTCTATATTAACAAAGTTCTCAGCACAAACACAAGATATACCCCCATGCTAACTACTTTAAAGAAAATTAACCCTATCCCAGTCACAACCAACACAGACTACTACAGTATGAATACTCTGGATATTACATCTGAATTTTCCCTCCAGGTGAAAATATCCCAAAGTCAATAAAATTAATTAGTTTTTGGTTTTGGTTACAAACTTATTCAGTCTTCATTAGTTGGAAGTATCAAAAAACTACTGAATGCTAAATTACTTATTATTTAAGTATAGTGTTGTTCAGTATTTCCAGTTACTAAACTAATGGAAGTGAGTAAATTACTTTCTTAGACAGTTTGCTTCAGGTATATGGCAACATTTTTATTTCTCTAGAGTGTTGGCTAGAATACTCTAGATTAGTTCAGCTGAGACCAGCAGCTGGGGTAGAAAGAATTATTCAGCTTTTGCTTATGACCTTTAAATGTGCACTCAATCATGGAATTCTCTGTCCTGAAATAGAGGGAAATTGATGGTAACTACAACATATGTCACTAAATGTTGCCTATTACAAGATATGCACTGAGGTTTAAAAAAGTTCATAGCAGATAAAGTGAAGTAAGTCTGAGGCAGAAGAACTTTATTGTAGCAGTTCTAGCACCATCTTTTTGTGTTCTAATGACACATTCAGATTTTGTGATCTAATATCTGTATGGTGGGTGGATGCATTTTCTTTCTCTGGCAAAGTGCTTAAGTGCTGCAAAATGTTGACATGAAAATTAGGTGCAAACACATTTTTCACCCAATGTAAGAGTTTGCATTTCCATATGTCTCACTCAAACAGTTAAGATTTTCAGAAAACCTGCTGCTGACAAAGTGCTTATGCTTTATCATACCTTTAAATATTGGGTATGGAAGACTTGCAAGAGGAATTTTGAGTCACCATTAGAAATTAAGTAAATGTTAAAACTTTTTACAGACTGATATTAACCATGAATGTGCATACCTTTAAATTGCTCAAAGACATGCACAGAGCAATGATTTATTTCTAAAAAAGTTAAGTGAACTCAGATTGTTCTGCACTTCATTTTAGGTCTAACACTCTTTTCTCATATGGAAATGGAGAATAGTAGTAACATTTCCTCACCTAGGACTATTACAGAAGTAATTTACCTTTACCCACATTTTTTTATCTTCTTTATTTGACTTAGACTTTTTTTTTTTAAGATATACTCTATTTTTCTGTTCAAGTGCAATGTCTGGCAAAATTAAATCCTTCCCTTTAATGGTAAGCTTAAAATAGAACCATAATATAAGCATTCAACCATAAAAAAGGGTTTTGTTATATACGAATCTGAGATCAACTTTTCTTACCGTCTACTGTACCACATTATCAGCTCCTTTTTTTCCCAGTATTTCTTTGCTCATTTATAACAGGATAAAAATTTTTACAGTTTAGTATTAAAATGTAATTATGGATATTAATATTAATGAATTTGAGTATGTTCATATGTTAGGAAGAGTGAAGAATGAAAGTTGTGCTTTTTACTGTTGTAATTTTTGCCTACTATGATAGAAAATAAAGTACAGCTTTCCTAAGCTCAAAAAGTAAGGTAATGTCACACTGTTTCAGAACATGTTTTAGGACTCAATAGCAATTCACTTAGTCTAAGTACCAAGCAGGGAACTAGACTTTATTGCTCAGAAAGGAGCTGATACTTTTTTTTGTTATTAACTTCTATCTAAAAGCTCAGATTTTGATTAAGACTCAGTTATTTCTTAATCTAAGTGATTCAAGTTTTCCTATCAATTCCAATTGGAATATATGCACATAAACTCTAAAAGATTTTTAAATCATGAGTTGAAGCAGAAGGAAGAAACCATGCAGAGTCATTATCCAATGCATATAACTATCTCACATAGTCACATAAAGTTATTCTTTAATGCATCCATTACTTTCAGGGTGTGATCCTTGCATCTTCATTTTAAGTTGACTGCAAGTGCTTCCAGACAGGAAATATCTTTGCTGATCTGTGCAATTTCAGTATTACAAATAGCACTGTCAGAGAGCTATGTGAATGTCAAGCATAGAGGTGCAGTAGTTTTTAATGATTAATTATTATTTCTAGTATTTTCACCAATGTTTTCTTTTTTTCCAAGGAGAGCTTGTACAGTATTTTTAAAATAAATATTATTATTTGGATTTGTGTTTACCTTGAGAAGTAATATTTATAAATTATCAAATGTTCATCTGTAACTTTTATATTACAAAGTACTCCTTTGTATAACTTCTACTAAATATACTGATTATATTCAGATTTCTAATTAAAATTCTTTTTGAGGTTTGATAATAATCCATTTGGACAGCTACCGCGGAATGTTAAAAATGTTCTGTGATCTCAGCATCAGTTTAAGAGTGCTCAGACTCTACAATCATGCTTCTTTATGTTCTTTGGACTGCTGCATCATTTTGTCACTTCCAGACATATAATTTGAATTCTGTATGACTCAGCATCTCTGGAATTTTTCAAGGCAATCTATGTATCTGAAGTTCCAGCTTCTCAAAAAAGACATTGAAACTTGTGATGATAAAAGTCATAGTAGACTCTAAAGAGAAGCAGATTTAAGTAAACAAATTGCATTTCTGCCAATAGCTTTGTTGTAATTAGATATATGTGAAAATATTAATAAGTAGCAATTTGAAAAAATACATGGATACATGTGGGAATGTATGCGTGTAAAATATACACACATATATGCACATATGCATAAACAGAAATATGTGTGAATATTTTGTTTACTTTATGTACAATTCCTAAATAATTAAGGTTTTCAGGGCCTTTGAAAAGTCTTGGAATCAGATCTTAAAAGAATGTAATCTTGAATGGATTATCTAAGATGGAATGGCTCACAATATTTAGAAGATATCTGTAACTATTTTATAAATTCCTAAACAACCATGATTAGAAGAAAAATGAAAAAAAACCCCTGTTTTCCTTTGCAAAAGAATATGTTCTTAAATTTATACAGGCAAAAAATATGAGTTTGAAAGGCTGAAGTCACAAAACAGTCTTCAATACACTCAAGAGTCTATAGTTAGAATATTTATGAGATTAACCTTCTCCAGCACTTAAATCAGAAGCTTTAAGAGGCAGAACACAAATAAATTAACTAAAGGGATGATGAGGAAAATAATATTCATAACATTAATAATATTAACATTAATAATATTAATATTAATAAGAATAGTGTTATTAGTAGTAGCAGTCATAATGTTGATGATGATGATAATGCTCATTGCTATGTTTAGGGACAATATTGCTCTGCAATAACTTTTTTCCCCTTCTTAAATATGCTACCATAGGTTGGCATTACCACCATCACTGATGGGCTCATCCTCGGCCCAGGCTGGGTTCCTCTTGGAGCTGGCTGGCATTGACTCTTTTGGACTGTGTGGGAGCTTCTACCAGCTTATCAAAAAAGGTATCACCCTTGTAGCTCCCCCACTCCCAAAATTCTGTCATGCAAACCCAGTACAGTCTTTGTTGTTATAGATTTGTGAAGAGATCTCTTCTGTCACTGTGCTTGAGTGCCTATACATCTGCTGCTCTGATATTTTCACTAATTGCAATTAATCCTTGATTGGATGATTCAGTTCCTATGCTTCCCCTTTTTTTCACTAGGAGAAAGTATGAGTGGGAGGTTGTTAATATCTTAATATCAGGATATTAACGTTATGTCTTTATTGCTTCGTTATATTCTCACACCTAGAGGGTAGCAATGATTCAACTCAGCACTGAATATTAGTGTATTTGTAACAAACTAATCTAAATTTATGATTTTTAAAGGATTTAAAAAATCTGACTTTGCCAGTATGGTTTCTCATTTCTGTGTATCTTCTTACTCCAGTAAACTGATTTTTTTTTGTCAGGGTAAGGATAAGACCTTACCTTATGAAGTGAACACTCTAGTTGAACCTTTATATGGGAGAAGAAGGATGAAACAGCCATTGGAGAGACTCATGATTCCTGTGAAATGGAGAAAGAGCCAGAGTATGCACTCCTGGTAGTGATATCAATAATACACTATGTTTTGACAAGTACAGAGACATCTTTGCATAGCCTGAACTCTCTGCTAAGACTTTAGAGAGAACAGTTGCTTGGGCTTCAGTGCTAGATATGTTTACTTTTAATAAATTGTTAGCTTTGTGTGTACTCAATATGCTTATACATAAGTATGTCATTTCAGTCATTTAAAATGAACAGCTATAGGGTCTTCTCTGCAACAAAACCTCTCATACATTTTATGGACCATGTTAATCATGAATAACTGGGATATGCCAGAAGGCTTGTAATACAAAATAGAGTGGATTTATGATAGCAGTCAGCTGGCCTGTTACAGAGTAAATACATGTCATGGGTAGAGGACATTGGGGTATTTTCATGGATCCAGCCAAATCACTGTTTACATTAAAGAATGAGATTTTTGAATGGTTTGAACTGCAAAAGACATACTAAAACTAAGGAACTGTTGATTCCAGATAACAACCAGGTTATTTTCCAGAAGAAAAGGAAAACAGAAAAACACAGATACTGAGGGGCAGAGTGCTTGTTAAAAATGGTGATTGATAGGGATTTTTGCACAGGTCACCAGCGTTCTCAAACAGTGATCAGTTGATGGCTGGAGGGTGACAGAAGTCTGTGTTGCAATGGCCAACATCATCTTTAGCTGATGTTGGCCATTGCAGTATCATAGTAATGTTACTGCTCTTTATGGATGCCCATATGCCCGTGAACTCTCACAAGACAGTGGACATTGTCTGGTGGGAGATCTATGAAGTTGCATCTTGAAACCCAGAAGGATACCCATAGATCCTGTGTCAGTAATAGCAGGTCTATGCACAAATCTCAAGTATTCTAGGTCATCAAAAATTGCTCTAAATGTATATGTTTTAGCATTTTAATTACTTTCCTACATTTATGCATCTAAATTTAATTCCATATAATCTGATATTGAGAAATACCATGAGGTATTAATCTACTGTTGTCCTCTGGAGTTTTCACTTAATCTGGACTTTTTTTTTTTAACTGCGAGGGATGTCAGGATGAAATGAACTCAGTCTTAAAATGCTGGCTTTCTTTTGCATTTTAGCACTAAAGATGACCACGTGTTTTGACAAACAGAGCATTTAATCTTAGAGGTTGTAATTACACAGGCAAATGCCGCGTTATTTACAGCGGTGTACATATCTCTGGCAGATTGTGGTAAACATAAATATTTCCAGACTGCTCGGAAGGAAATAATGTTCCAACACTGTAGCAGGAGTGTAACTCAGTGTAAAACCTCATAGAAAAGAAAGATGAACATATTTTAAACCTCAACCAATTTCAGTCTCCCACAGTCTCATACCCACAAGCCCCAAGACATGTATGAAAAATTGTGAATGTTCAAGCACTAAGTTGTCAGTATTGAGGTAGTTTGCACAGAGCTCTTTGCAGGGATTATTAAGTGTGTTGATTGTGAAGCCCTTCCCCACACTTCTTGGTTCCTCCTGAGGGCATGATTGTTTTAAATATCTCCTTCTACTCTTTAGGAGCTGACAGTGATTGATCTCTGTCCTGCCATAATTCTTTGAGTCATCAGGATTTAACGCCTGTCTCTGTTTTAGAACTGGTTGTCTCAAGCAGTTGTAGGTAGCAGTGTGATAAGATCCTGTTGACCTGGTCCCATAAATGTTAGCAACATAGGATGTTTTTATAACCTTTATCTCACTCAGGTTTTGCTCCTATATGTTCATATGCACTGTCTATCAGATTCTCTCATGCCTAAGTCTGTTTTCCCTTGGTTAGCACCTTTAGTGTCATTGACAACTTCAGCTATTGCAAATATTCACCTCTTTGCCTCTCCAGGCCACAGCACCTCCTCCTTTGTTTATCTTTTCCTCCACTGGGGGAAAGTGAGCAAGTGGCTGTGTCGGATCTTGCCATCCTCTTTGTTGGATGGATTCACTTTCTTTGTCAGCTATCTTGTCAGTATCTTGTGGAGAGAAGATAATTCAGTGTTTAGATTTTTAGTCTGATTTTGATTTTGCTTGATATGGATTTTTTTGGCATAAATAAACTCAAGGAAAAAAATTGCCTGTGTGTACACTCCTGTACATAAACAAGTGTGGGGATAAGTCTTTGGTGGACAAGTCTTCCAAATAACATTGTGATATAAGAAGATAATATATCAAAACTGTGAACCCACCTAAAATGCCTCTCCTTCAGAGAGAATGCATGCCATGCTTGGCTGATTGCTTACCTTAAATCTCCTGTCAGAGAATAGATGGGAATAGATCTTTTCTGTAACACAGAACAAATGTTGCCTCTAGATACAATACTATGACATTTTATGAGGACTCTTTTTTTGTTTTTTTCCCCAAGATGTCAGATTCTCAGTGATTTCTTTTCTGAAATTTTTATTCCCATGTCCCTTTTCATCTGTTGGATTGATTAATATGCATTAATACCTCCAGTACTGTTTCATTAACTTAAAATAGAGAAACATGTGTTTACTAATGGTAGTAATGAAAAAACCTTAGTATTAAACTACTAATGATGTTCAAAATCATTTACACATATCTTAAAATTGAGAATATTGGATTTTAACTAATCACTGTTAGCTCAACTACAGTTTAAAAACAAAGGCTTCAGAAATATAATTTTCAAAGGTGATGAAGTCTATTGAAAAATAGCTATGGTACTGTCACATATGGTACTGTTTCTGTATCTGGGGCTCCAGAAAGCTAAAACAACTGTGAAAGAATCATAAAATCAAAAGCAACAGAGCAAGCCATTTTCCTTGATGTAAGTTTTAGGCAATGTGACTTTGTTCACTCCTTTTTTATGGAGATGCTAAAAACTCTTGACATGCTTGTAAAAATGGAAATAGTAAGTGGTAAGGCAGTGTTATGCAGGACTCAAGGCAGTACCTGTACTTCTACACCAATATCTGAAATAAACTTCCACAAAAAAAAAAAAATTAACTTTACCTGGAACCATCATAGAACTCATTTTGGAGATATTTAGGCCAGGCATTTCCCTAGTTTCTTTCCAGGAATATGTTTTGAGATATTGCAGGTAAATGACCAGAAAGCAATATGCCAGCAATGAAAAGTAAAAGTATTTATAAGTTTTTTGGTTTAAAAACAGTAAGAATTATCTGTTAGAAAGCTGGCCTCAAACAGGCAACTTCCTATTTCATGAGTTTCAGCAAAGTTAGCAGTTCCCAATAAACTCTGCTTTCTTGGTGTGACTGATCAATAAATCAATAGAGTGGAAGAAATATAGACAAGGACAATATGCTTTTTAATCTCAGGGGAAATTGTGGGGAAGGGCTGACCACAGCTGCTGGAAATAAGGCTGAAATTGTGTCAGCACAAAGGGAATTAGGGGTGGCTTTTATTTTAGCTAAGTGACAACAGCCACTGACTGGATCAGCCAGTTATATTAGCGGGCCTAATCAAGCAGTTATAGAAGCTCAGTGAATCAACCAGCTGTTACTGTTTGTCCTTGATTTAACCAAAAGATGATAAATGTCTTCCTGAGTTAGTTAGACCATTATGGGGGGGAGGTTATTGTATAAATCATTTAGTTCAATGTGCAATATAGATAATAAGCAATCAAAAAGTATTCCATTAATATCCACAACACATCAATAACAATAATAATCAAAATAGCATAAAATAGGTAATTTTTCCAATGTGAATGAAATTCTCGAGGAAAACATATTTCTTTAGACAAAGTTAGTTGTTAAAAAAATGTGACAAAATTTTCTGTATTATGTAACAAATATTGCATTTGATGGAAGGAAAATCCTTTAAGTTGCTAAGTTAGGATCACAGAACAGACTATTTCAGTCTGGAGGAACATAAAGCCATTTATGCAGTCCAACTGTCTGACCTTTTCAGGGCCAACCAAAACTCAAAGCAAGTTGTTAAGAGCACCTTAAATGTCGACTGGTTTGGGGCATTGGCCACCTCTCTAAGAAGCCTGTTCCAGTGTCTGGCCACCCTCTCTGTAAAGAAGTGAATCTGTTGTGCCAGTAGTGTTTGATGTGAACTTGAGGAGCTGTTGACAGCTAATAAAGTGATCGTGCTTTATGTGACAGGAAGAAATGTTCCTTTTTTGTCCTTGTCAGCTGTGCTAGGTTACTGACAAAAATAATAATGTTTCTGTAATGATAGAGAGGAAGTGACAGAACAGCTGTTGAGTTTAAAAACATAGGCTTCTTTGCAACATATGGATAAAAATGTATTTCATATCATGATATATGTACCTAAAAATCTTCAGGGGACAGCAACTTTTTTACTGGAGCCAATTTAAGTTACACAGTAAAATAAATGTATATTGACTTTATGTGTATATTGAGTGATTGTGTATATTGACTTTATTTTAGGAATTAAAATTTGTGTATCTGGAAATTTAGAAGATAGAAATGTTCTATCTTCTCTAAACATTTTCATCAATATGCCATTGTGATAAGTACCAATATGTATTAATTATGATTTGTTCATCTGATTGTTATTCAAGGATGAAAGAAGATGTTCAAGACACGTATGACAAGTTTTACTAAAAGAATACTCAGTGGATCCTGACACAAGATACTCCTCACTCAGAATTTCTAAAGGTGCTTCTGACCAGAGTGGCTCACAAGGATCACTTCCCTGAGACAGGTTATTGACAATTGATCTATGTGCGGCAGATCTGTTTGAGCCTGTCACATGACCACAACATTGACTATTTATCTAATGATACCCTTTGTTTCAGAGGTGTGCTGACTCATTTCAAACTGGTGTGATGAGAAGAAAAACATTAATGTTTTAATTTGGCTTTGGTTCAGGGAAGTATTGCCTAGATAAGTTGTCTAAATGTAACCAGACCAGTAACTCTGAGTGGTTTTTGTCTTGAAGAGTCATTGGACAGTATCCTTTCTTCCTGTAATAGTACTTCATTTCTAAATGGTAAATCAAGTTAGGAAGTAGAAATTTTCCATTTACCTTAAAGAAGTTGCAGTCCTGCATAGACAAAATAATTCAGAATTAATTAATTTGTGGAGAAGAAACAAGGTTGACATTCTAACTAGTTGAGTTGATGTTCCTAAAAGGACAGAACTGAGAGTCTTTTTCTCTAAAATCTTAGTAATTAAAGAGGACCCATTTGCACTAGTGTAGGTAGAGTAAATATCTCAGTATGGAATAAAGGAGAAAAGTTCCTGTCAGGAAGTTCCCCTAGTTCAGATGCAGACAATGACATGCAAGATAACTAAAATAACAGCATGCAGAGACAAATCAAGAACACTATACAAAAAAGAATTCTCTTTAGATAATTCTGAAGAAGAGAAAGAATAAAGTAGAAAGCATAGGGTAGAAATGGAAGAGGGGAAGAATCTGTTCTAATTTCCTCCAAGGCTATAAAAATGATTTTCTATGTAAACACATGTATAAGGTAAATTATTATTTCTTCAAAGTGGTTAACAGCATTGAAATTTACCTCCGGACAGACCTTGTTAAGCAACTGGAAAACAAAATTAAATAGCCATTTATATAACTAATTTGTTATCAGAAATATTCAGTCTTTGCTTCCTTCTTTAAATTATGAGTCAAAGAAAAATATTACCTCGAACAAAGCTCTTACTCACATTAATATCTGGTAAATACTTCCATTTCATGCGTAGCAGGGACCTATAGAATTTGCTTATGAATAGGCTATTGCCTTTTAAAATCATGTAAGTGAGGTCACTCCAGATAAATTTACTACTATAAAGTGTGGGTGCATATCTAATATCTAATTCATTCCACAGTCTCAGAATGCTTTGTAGTCTCATACATTATTTACTGATTAAGTCATTCAATTCTATTGCTGTGAGAGGACATGGACCATGGGAATTATGCACTATACATTAATAATGAAAACAATTAAGTTTCATTTTGCTTGAATGAATCTCACATTATTGAATCCAGTATTTGTTTTTTCATATAAGCTGAAGTTGAATTGAACAGAAGTATCAGCTTTTTAAACCACAGTCACTGAAAAAATGCTGATTTTTCATTTGAATACTTGCCATATAAATACTGATGACTAACAAAACAAACTGCATTTTTTATTCAGCTTTCATCTGAATTTTGATATGTGTAGAAGCAAACCCAGAAAATGTATTTTAAAGAGGAATACAATTTTTAAAATAGACAATGGCCACTCACAGTGCTTATTCATGCCCAGAGATTTTTTTTCCAAGACTGTAATGTCAGAAGGTTGTGATGTGAAAATACTTCCCTTTTATTAAAGCTACTGTATGAATTGTATTAATAAAAAAATGAGGCAGAAAATTGTGTAATCTTTTGACTGAACTTGAAGTATGGAAAATTATTAATAAATCCACTTCAAAATGTGACACAGGAGTTAGAGTCAAAGAAACAGACACAGCAATTCTAAGGAGTGTTGTAGAATAAAATACCCATACAATACTGTGTGACCTCACAGTCACCCTTTTCCTCCAGACTTCAGTTCCACTTCACTGAAGTGTATTTCAATTTTGATTCCAATTCATTTTAACTTCTTGTTCCTGATCTTATGTTCTTCCAACCCCATGAAGTGCTAGACATCTTTCTCAGGAGGCAATTATTTATAATTATTTTTGCTATGGGTTGTGATAGTTTCTTCTGATAACACTTTTTACTGAAATAGCAGATCAGATCTTGTTTCTGCGTGATTCAGCTTCACTAAAGAGCACCAAATCTCTGACAAAGTAAGGAGACTCATGTAAGAGCGATATATCCCAGCTACAGTTTTCCAGAAGTCTAGTGGGTTCCTTTTATTTTTTCACATAACAAGATTCTCTGTATGGCATGATAAATATTGGTTTGATTAAATTTGCAGCGCTGGATATTGATATAGGAAGAAAAGGAAAGAAGAAATAATTCTTCATGCAGTCTTTTTATTTAAGCAAAGTGAAGCCTAAATTCAATAAAAAAACCCATTACTTCAATTGTATTCATGCTCAAAAAAAAATCTGCCTTTTTTGTAGCACTGTTCCTAACTCCAGCATTTTACAGTCCCCGAGTGCCTCCTGGCAGAAGTGCAGATCAATATAAATTGCTGGTCTTTAAAAGCCATGTCTCCAATTTAGCCCTGTAGTCTGGCACAGACTTAATAAACTGTTTTCTTCAGTTTTGCCTTTATAGCACAATCTCTGGCATTAATTACAGCCAGATATATGTGACATGTGGCAGTTGTCAATAAATCCGCGGACTTTTGGACACCTCTTCACGTACCTTAGATTCTAGGTCATGTTAATGTTATACATTAAAATTAAATATGGAGTTCATCTTTTATGAGGATGTAACAATTAGAGAAACAGGAATTCAAACCTTTATTTTAGGTATAGACAGATCTCTAATATGTAGAATGCAGAATGAAATACTATCTGAAGTTTTTGGCAACACAGTCCTGCTTTAGGTCTGTAAGAATACTGGTGTGTCTCCAAGAAAAAGCTATGTAAATTATACAATATATTTAAAAGGTCTATTACTAATTTTAATTATGCCCAAGCAAAAAAAAAAATTTAGAACATCAATATTGACTTTTCTTATTTTTAGGTGTCATTTTAATCCAGAAAGCACCTAAATTTGTGAAAAAATCCAGATATGTGAAATCTTTTTCCAGTATTAAATGATGATTCAAAAATGAGTGCGAGTTGCCTTTCCAACTTAGGGGTTTTTAACAACACAACAATTCCAGACATCCTTGTTTTCTCCTTAGTACCTCAGCTTATTCCAAATCATAATCTTGTTTCTCTCTGTGATGAAAAATTCTCCCATTAGACTTTTCAGTGTAATTCATTACAGTTCTCTCTTGAATATCTGTCTTGGTAGCCCAGCTAAGCTTTTGGTCTTTGCTGTGACCTTGAACGGTGACTCTTCTTGTTTACCTTGCTTTTCCATACTGAAGGCCCATTGATACCAGACATGGCTGCATAGACTTGTTTAAATCCACCATCATTAGTTCTTGTGGTTGCTTTATTTAAAAAGAGACATACTGGAACTGTGAAGACTGTTAATTATTCCATCTACTACTTGCAAGGAAACTGTGTAAAGAAGAAAGATCTGGGTCACACCAGTTACCCCATTTTGTGCCCAGGATCAGCACATTCCGCTGCCTTCAGTTATCACTGAGGGTTTCCATTTACTCTTTTCTCCTGAAATTATCACAGGAACACAGAATGAAATAGGATGGAAAAGACCTTTAAGATCACCTAGTCCAAACCATGACCTAACACCTCTTCATCAACTAAACCATAGAACTGAGTGCCATGTCAGTCTTTTTATAAACACATCCAGGGACAGGGACTCCACCACCTCCCTGGGCAGATGATTCCAGCAAGCAATCACTCTTTCAGTGAACAATTTTTGTCTAACATCTAAAATATCTACCTTTTCAAAGACTGAAACATATTCCCGTAACACAAATTACTTGATCCATGGCATTTTTGGTCTTTCGTGATTACCTTTAGATGTCTCACCCTTTCTGCACTGCCTTTGTCTCCAGCTTAAGTTTCTGTTTTGCCATAATTTAGAGCCATTCACCACAAATTTTCTTGGTCTTTTGTCAAAGAACTTAATCAGGCTGCAGCTGCCAGTACACTTCAAGGGATCTGCTGATCCTGCTCTTCAGCTACATCCCTAGAAAACCTACAGATCAGTCAATCCTTGTCCTTGGCCACAAATTTTTTTCTTGCTGATGCTGAAAGTAGTACCATCCATGCCACTTCTCTTGCACCTAATTTCTCAAATCTATCATCTTCAGGAGCACCAACATAGGCTGTAACCAAGAGTGTCAGGGCAAGCTGAAACACCTGGGAGCAGCAGCCTTGTGTTGAGCCTCAGAGTGTTGGGAAATTTCACAGGAGACAAAATTCACCTAGGTTTCTTTTTGATAGTTCTAACCACAGCTTTAGCCCTATGCTTAGGCATGAGTTTTGAGAGGAAGCTACAGGGCTGACCTTAAGGTACCTGTTTGGTTTCCTGTCTTTAGCGTGGGTCCCAGTGTTTTCAGTTTTCCTTAATCCATACATCATTTCAAGCACCAAACATAATGAGATATATTCTGGTATATTTCCCCCTAAAAAATATAATCCTAGCACAAATCTTGACCATAAACTCATTTTTTGTTCCTTATTTTGTTCCCTTTGTTTCACAAAAAAACCCAAACAAAACCAAACCACAACCTCAGTATATTTTGTATCATTTCTGTAATGCTTGAAATTGTAAAAATGGGGAATGTTTTCTTGTTGTTTTAAGTTATTTGGTTGTTAACCATTCTTAAGTGGTTAAGATTGATTTCATTGATTCTCTTTATTCTTTGATTATATTAATTCTCCATTGAGTTTGACTCTTAGAGAGAACAAATCTAGTTTCTCCCACACTGCAGCATGTGAAAATAGAAATACTTTCATCTGCTGCAGTGACACCTATTTTTCAAATATTCAAAACATAACAGTTTACTGTTATGTAAAGTGTCATGTAAAACACTTGTTGTTATGTAACCAAAGTGTTTTTCATGAACTTGGTTATTGCTATGCAGAAATCTGATCAAAGCAGAAATACGGATAATACTAAACAGATTGTTTTAGTATAGCTTTGATTTTATGTCCATCTTTTTTAGTTAATAAAACCCATAAATTCAGTTTTTCACCATTAATACAGAGGATCTACTTTTTGTTATTGATGCATAAGTAAGGGATATAATGATACGTGATAGATCCAGAGAAAAATCTTCTTTTCCTCTAAAATATTATTGGTATTTTCTAAAAATTAAATTTATACTTAACTGAGGACCAAATGCTTCTTTAAACTTAGTTTCATATTCATACCTCCAAATACAATAGCGGGATATTTGTGGTTTTATAGTTTGATTTTATCTTGTCAACTGGAAGACAATTGTGTACTTTCTGTGGAACTAGGATGTTTTAGATGTAACAGAGAACCTTTTGTCATGATAAGAGTCCTGGGGGGAAAAACAAAAGCAAGCACTAAGAAACGAATCCAAAATGATGCCTGGCTTCTTGTCTTCAGAGTAGTGTATCTTTATGTAACTGAAATGAGAGTCTAAATCTGTTACCAGCAGACAATGACAAGGCCTCAGGCAAATAATAAAATCAATCCTAATGATTGTATTTCAGTCCCACTTCCCTGGATACTTCCTCTCAACTGTAAGGGGGGAATGGCATTTATTCTTCAGTCTTCCTTAGTTCAAGAAAACTGCAGATAAAAATGAGATTGAAAAAATGGACAGATAGATAATTTATTTCAATCTCAGATTTTTTTTTTTACTTCAAAAGCAGCTAGATCCAAGGTGGTCCATCCACTTTGTAGAGGCCTAGGATATCTATAGACTAGTTCAGCAGTGACACTTTGTAACACAATTTTTTAAAAGAATTATGTATATAAAAAAAAAATGAAACCCCAAATATAATAGAAGGTTGTGAAATAAAATCATAGTATTGTTACTCGAAAACAAAAGGTTCTGAAGGGTACTCAATTACAGAAAAAACCCATCAATTTACTCAGATTTTTTTTTAATTTGTACACATTTAAGATAGTAAAGAGTAACATAAACTAAACCATCTCAGAAGTTGGAGAAAACATAGTGAAATGAAGTTGAGTAAGCTCTAGATTTTTGAGAGGTATTGGGAAGTTGTAACATTTAAAAACTTAATTAAGATTACCTACTTCTGCATAGGAATAGGTTTTTAACAGATTTATGAAGGACTTCTGTAGCAAGTGCTCACTGGATAAGTAAATCTAGTTGTCTTTCTGAAGTGACAACAGTGTGAAAAAAAGTAACAGCTTATGAGGTAATCAAATTGATTAATCCAAAATATGAATAGATTGAGTCATGGGAGAATCCACAGTACTTTGGAGAAGACAATGTACAGTTGGTGACCTATTCATTCTACTCTATAAAAAGTGTCAAAATTTCATGCCAAGTAACCAAAAAAAAAAGAAGTAAAAAAAGGGCAATCTATGCTGGGGGAAATATATCTGACATAAAGAAAGTTTCCTGTACATTTAGTTTCATAATTTCATGCTTGAGATTCCAGTGCATCATGGATAAGATAAAGTAAAATGGTGCTGAGTCTAAGTGAAATGGAAAGCCATTTGGACATAAACTGTAGCTCCTTTTTCCTTTTCTTTTTATTATTTTTTTTTTTTGCCTAAATAATGAAGAACAATTGAAATAAGAAATTTGCTCAATGGTGCAGAAATAATTTGAATACCATCAAAGATAATATACAATGAACACTGAGCTTGTCCTCTTCATTTAACTAGGGGATGTTACAAACTGTATCTTATATTTGAGGTTCCTAAGAAATATGAATATACTTATTATTTAATGTGATAAAGGACATGAGGCTGAACTTGATGGAATCTATCAGTAAAATAAATCGTATGACTTTAATATATTGCACTGGGTTATACAGATCTTAATAGAAATTCCTATGCTAATAAAGTTCAGTCGATGAGTGGAGGTACTGTGAGATCAATATTGCCCATCATTAGAAAACAAAAGACCAAGTAACAGTGAAATTGTTTGAAATCATTATTTTACTCATTAAATGTCTGTCACAATTTGTAGGAACTAGTCAGTGGGAAGAATGCAGGCCTAAATTATGGCTCTGATGTGTTAAGGAATCTCATTGTTTAGCTGTATATATTGACTTTCAATTGATATTAACAGTGGCAGTGATATTAGGTCAATAATTACCTCCTTCAAAATGTATTCTGTTAAATTGTTGAAAAATATTAGTAATAAATACATTTTAAAATAAACTTTGGACTCATGCAGACTCACATGTTCAATGTGAGAATGAAACAGAATCTTTCCATATAATGGTGCAAAAAAGATATTTTCTTTTCTGATTCAATAACAAAAAAGTTTGATGGGCATTAAGTATTTGGAGAAGAAAATGAGGACCAAATAGCTGCAAAAGAAGAAGATTTTGATAAAAGATAAAAGAGCTTCACTCATTTTTGGATACTTAAGCAATGTCCTGTTATTAAATTGGTGGGGTTTTTCTTATTTTTAATTTTACTATTCTTGAAGAGTTAATTTTAGTTTGGGTTTTTTTCTTTTTTTTTTTTAACGACAATAATTGTTCATGTAAAATACCTCAGATTGAAAAATTCAAAGCTTAAGGTTCCAGTAAGCAAACAGTAATTAACTTTGATTTCAGAGATGGAAAACTAGGCTCTAAAAACCATACAAGGTTTAGCTATCATTAAGTGAATTAAAATTAAGAAATATAAGAGAGAGAAAAACCCCAGATTTCTCTAGTGAAAGCCAAGATGTTGGAAAAAATTGAGATATTAATTTCTGAGAACTTATGGGCAGGATTTATGAACAAATTCAAAGAAGTTATATTCAAGAAGAAAATTGCCAATTAATTATACACAACCCTTAAATATCTTTTGTTTCTTTTATTTGTGTGTGTTTTTTTTTTTTTCTTCCCTGAACTGATTGCAACTCTTTGGAATAAACATGATTACTAGGATTGCTAATAGATTTTTAAACAACTGACTGGTGCATTATATTTCTGGTCTATATGTAATCATTGCTGAAGCGATGAATTTTATTTAATATGATTTTCCTGTATTTGCTCTCCAAACTGACACGTTAACAATAATTTATTTCAACTAGGAAAGCTAATTTTTTTCATTCCCTAAGTGGATTTATCTCACACTTTTCATGCCAAGAAATATGAACATTATTATAATAATTTTTTAGATAAATTTTATATAGCAAAATGTTAAAAGGGAAAAAAATATGAGCAAATCACATGTATTTGGAACGATGAATGATAAGGCTTTTATTACTACAGAGAAAAATATTATCAAATGGGCATTTAATAACAGATATTAGGCTGAGAAAAGAAGAAAAAAGGAGAGACTAAGAAAAATAAAAAAAATTATTCTAAAGATATAAAATCAGAAAATTATATGCCTTTTAAGATGTGAACTTTAACAACAAATTTTATCAATGTAATACCGTTGAATGATGAAATTTTATGGAAGACTATAATAAAATTAAATTTATCCACATATAAAAATGAAAGAAAACAAGTACTAGAAACAAAAAAAATCTAGCTGAAAAGAATCCAGTGCATTTTAAGAAAGATCTGAAAAAGAAGAAATGTCGCTGAGAGAAACTGTGTAATTAAAATCGAATTACCAAACTGGCCTCCTCCTGTCCCTATACAACAAATATTTAATCAGAATAGAGGTGGAAAAGTCCACATTCTGAAAGCGCACTCAGTCCTGTACAGTTATTAAGTTCGACACATTTTGTTGTCTGCTTTTCTCTCTGTCCCTACATGTCCTCAGTGGAAGCTTTGCATAAGCTCCAGCATCACTTTAAGAAAGTTACATGACCCAGCTCTGCCCCAGTGCACTCAGATTATAGCAGTTTGGAATGTGCAGATGCTGCTCTGGGATTATTAGGTAAAGAAGCTGCCTTCCCCTAATAAGATCTTATGAATAAATCAAAACTCAGAAAGGCTGTAACTGCTAAGGAAGAAGGCTAGAGAGGGTTTTGGATATTCCAGGCACATCTGTGCACAACTGAACTAGCTAAGAGTTAAAGGAGTATTACGGAATATTATTTCCTCCAGCATTTAAGTATTGCCCACACCATGACTTAAAGAGTAAAAAACACAAACCAAGCTCGTTTTGAAGATCACCCCATGATAAAAAAAAAAAAATAAAATAAATCTATCCTGCTCACATCATTCCCATGCTTTAAAACATTCATTTTTATACAAGTCATGTTTCTCTGTGCATCACAGTGAATCACACTTTCATGCTTTTTTTCCCTCTTTCTTTATCTTTTTTTTCCCTTTTCCATCAACTAATGATTACATAGTGCTATCTCCACTGGTTATTGGCTTTTTCTAATGAATGGTCTTTTGCAGTTCCTTTCTCTGGGGAAGTTATTATCAAAATCAAATATGATAAATCTTTGATTTTTCACATAATTTTCTATAAAAACTCAAAGTCTTTAGTTTGTCCTCCAATATTTATTAACAAACTTCTACAATACTGAACATACCTCACTGTATCACTGTTATGGCCCAAAAACATTTGCCCCTTAAAAACAACTTGTCTACTTAGATGCTTCTGCACTACAAAATATGAATTCCAGATAAATGTAACTCACTTGCAGTTTACTGCCTAAGGGTGTTGCTGACAGCTGTATTGTAGCTATTTTCATTTTTATTTCCTTTAGAATGTTAAGACATTCACGAATGTTAAGACACACAGGAGGAGGTTCTTATTAGGCACATTTTTTCCCTGAAAAAATAGCAAAACAAAGAGAGACATTCTGCAGCCACTAAAAAAAATTAAGGTGAGAATTAAATGTGATTTGTGTACTTGAACATGTCAGATGGCATCTACATCTATTTAATTTCATTTGCATGCACATTTTATTGAGTTTCTTCTTATTTTCATTTTAGGGAATCATAGGTACAATCACTTTTACCTGAATCTGGTGAAGACAACAGCAACACACAATTCTGGTTTTTGGCAGTTCTTATTAAAGTCCCAGAGACCCTGGTGCTTTTCTACATCAATATTCAGGGGAATAGTTGAGGGTCCCTACTGCAGAAGTGAGATGCAAATGACCTCTCACTTCCGTTCTCTCTCTCCAGGTTAGGAGGGCAAAATGAGGGCAGGCTGGGGGTACCAAACCCAGGGGACTCCACCTGACCTATTTAAATCCCACTCTACCACTCTCCTTGGCCGTGCAAGTTAGAGGAAACAAAGATATTGTGGTTAGCACTGACTTCACTGACATCTAGACTCAACTTTCTCCAATTTGTGGTTAAATAAATAAAAGTAAATTAGAATAAGACTTTACCAGGCGTGCTGAGTGGAATGCGTATGTGTCTCATATAATGAGGCAGTGTAAGAGCATATGCTCTGATTTTGTGTGGCTCTCAGATTGGTCTTCAGACATCAGATTCTGACTTACCTTCATGATGAAACAAAAATAGACCACAACTCCACAGCTGTAAGAAAATAAAGAGTGAACACTTTTAAATACTTTAAAAAATTACTCCTTCCTATTTACTAAGTAATTATAGATGGTTAGTACACATGAAGAGCAAAATTACTTTGTTTCTAAGATACAGTTCCAATCTCTAGATATTGTACTGCAGCATAGTTGCATAAATACTTACAAAATTTCAAAGTAGGATTATTTTTCTGCAGGGACTAATTCTAAATAATTCAATCATAATTGCTATGCACAACATATTGCATGCTGATTGTTCTATTGCACAGTCTTTATTTGACTAAGTCAAAAGAGAAAAATAAACAATGGGTTGGAGAAGAATAGGATTTGTTAGAATGGTGTTGTATCCAGGAAGCAGAGCAAAACCCTTTTAAGACAAATGGTTACATTTGCCAATCTAAGTGTAGAACATAAGTAGAATGCAGTGTATCACTCGGTATAGTTAATTGCAGTTTCGAAATCGAAAACAAAGATACACAAAGGCACAATTTCTTACTGGATTAGCTTTTCTCATAAAAGGTTTTACTGTATAAGTGGTTCTTCATTTCATGTAACTTGAATTTCAGAAATTATTTTAATACTGTGTAACAAAAAGGTGTGTAAATGTCTCAGACTGTAAAATTTAGTGTCCCAGTGTAGAAAATCTTCAACAGACTTTCTCAGCAAATTAATGAGGGCAAAACAATTAGTGTGAAGAAGGAATCCTGTCACCTTTTTGTTGCCTCTCAAATATTTCCATATGGGTAAATAACACTGCTGTTATGCAGTACAAGGACTAGAGAATCCTTACTGAAATAAGAGCATCACAGTATAAAACAAGTCAGTTTCAAAATTCCTTGGAAAATAACTATTTTTTATTTACTGTTTAAATAGACCTGTCTAATATTATGGGTGAGGCTCTCTGATGGTCAAAAGATAAGCAATTACTCTGAGGAAAGGCAGAGCAAGAGAACATTAATGGTATCTTTAAATAAAAGTATTAATGTCAAGCTAACATTTTGTGAAAGATTGTATTATCCCTAAAATAATTTTCAAACTATGCCTTGTTAATATTTTAAAGAACTGGGAACGTTATGTTTATGTCCTTGTAGGAAAGCTTATTTTGGAAAAGGTTATAAGGATGGTTCTATTACAATATAAATTACTTGTTACCTTGGTATGAAATGCAGGTACTCACATAGCAGCACATAGCTGGGGTGTCTCTTGATCACAAGTCAGAGCAATTCATCCAGAAAACATGTGACATATAAATATTGCAACTTTGAGTTTTATAGTAACACTTTATGGAAAGTATTGAAAAGCTCTGTGCTTTATAACCACAAATTAAGAAAGAGAATGTAGTAAGCAGTAACTAGTCTACATATTTTGTCTTACTTTTACATAAGGAAAGCATCATCAGTTTAGCATAGAAGGAGATCCAGGTGTTTTTTTAAAATGCAGGGAATTTTTGTAATCTGAATTTTGGTGGGTGTTTTGTTTCATTTAAAGAAGTGCTCCACACAACTAGATGAACAATACTAATTTTTCTGATTGCATCTGAAAACTAGGATCAATATCTTTGCAAATTTTTAATAATTCTGTTCCACTGCACATATTTTTCCATATATTTTTTCTTCTGTGATTTAGAATTCACTAATATTGTCCACCTGAAATCAAAGACATTAATGAGGGCTGAAGGAGAAAATAAAGAAATCAGAGAAATTACTGCAAGCCTATGATGCTTCTTCTGTAGGTAGAAAAACATATAAATTTTACCCATTTAGAAAGTAGTTTTAAAAAGAAGACTGGAATATTATAGAAGAGAGAAAAGTTGTAGACAAGAAGAAAAGAAACAAAAAAAAAAAAGCTTGCTATTTTCTTACAGATTTAATGAGGCAAAATATATCACATAATTTGAGGAACTATTTGGGAAAAGCAAATGAGTCTTATCTCTTAATTTTCAGCCTGAAATATTTGTATTTAAAAAATGTGACATTTCCTGTATTCTGTTTCCTAGTGGGCTGGCACTTACATGATCTTCTGTAATCACCTCTTAAAAACAACAACAACATCAACACAAGCAAATAAGCAAACAAACAAAAAAACCCAAAAACAACCATATTTTGATTTTGGAGTGGAGAAAAGAAACTCCAAAATGTTTCAGATATATGAGCACCGAGCTTCTGATTGATTCTACACATCAACTGTCATGAAGGTCTAAAAGTTGGGGCTAGGTCTTTCAACTTTCTTGTAAACTCTTCTGTCTACCATATAGGTTTTTTAGACTTTATATCAATAAGGTTTGACTACATTTTCATAACAACCTTGTACAGGAAGAAATGCATAGCTGATTTTGTCCTCTGCTTATTAATGAAGTTTTTGGTTTTGATATTGAAACTGATCTAGAAGTACACTAGAAGGATGATAACCTAAACAAAGCACATCCAAAAACGGCACCTTTGAAGTGGTAAAATTAAAAATTCTTTTTACTGTATGGCATTATGGTTTATGTTGCAATAGACCTATGAGGTATAAAATTACTTTTTCCATATCAGTTGGAAATTACAGTCTCACATGGGTGCATAAGGAATGAAGATTTTTATCCTACTTTATCTTTCTTGTGAGACAAACCATCAAAGTGCCTGCCAACAAAAGAATTCTACAATATAAGCCTAGCAGAAGAGCATGGTTTCTTGTGATGTGGTTATGTGCCCTGCAGTACAGCTTTGGGATTTTCAGTGAATGGCTCTGTGATAACCTTAAGAGACAGCCAGTTTCCATAAAAACAAATGTTCATCAGATTACTAGAGCCAATCTTTTTATTATTTAAGTCTTTCCCTTTCCCTTTTCCTTTCCTGTCCTTTCATAAGGACCTAATAACCCATTAGGAGCCACAACTCACCACCTATCTAAGAAAAAGAGACATCTCCAAGGGGTTGATTTACTCAGCACATATTTCCTCTGAGATTCTCATATCTGATCAACAGACATGATGTTTAGGTTGCAAAAAATTAATATGTTTGATGATCCTGACAAAAATTGCTTCAGCCAGTAAAACCTCTCCAAAGTGCTCCTCAGACCCCTCCCACGGTCAAGAGACCTAGCATCTCAAAGAACAAAATATACTTTCTCTGGAGACATGTCATGGTAACAATTAAATCACATTTTTTTTTCTAGATAGATGGTTTGTGGTTTTGCTAAATTTTTTACTTATCACTTACAGGATCATAGAATCCATGTCAGTTTTCTTCTTAGATCAGTGGAGATGGCTTCAGAAGTGAGAAAAGGGATACCAGAATATCTGAAATGCTAAAAGAACACTGTGCCAGAAGAAAGAATGCTCAAACCTGAAGAAATCTCAGCCACCTGCTCCAGTCCATGTCGATATCTGAACCCCAGGGCTGCAAGAACTTTGTAGCTCCTAGATCTAAAGCAATCTGAGCCACAGGCATGGGCCAGAGTGAAACCTGGGCAAGTTCAGGAGCTCAGCATGTTTGCAGGGCCAGGTGCAAGCCGGCCTGGGAGGCAAATCTAGCTCATCTAAACTATAGTAGATTCTAAGGGGAAGTGCAAAAGAATAAGCGACGTGACTTTCATAATATCATCTGTCTCCAGTTCTTTTTGCTTATGATTTTGTTTATCAAAATCTAGCTGCTTCACCTAAGCGATAAAAAAGAAAACTTGCACACAATAAAAGTACTCTATAGAAAAGGACCTCAAAATAATTAACATAGTCATAAAATGGTAATACAAGACTTCACTTTTCAGAGTCAGTTTGACTGTAATGTATTTCCCTCTCTAGCAAAAAATATGAGAAAAACAGAAAAAAAAATTGCCCTTGGCAGTCAGCATGACTGTCTTAATCTCTTTGCAGCAAGGGATCCAAAAAGTTATCGCAACTAGAATCTCTTGTCTTTTCTAAAATTGACATCCAGTGTATTTTTTGACAGAATCTGGGGCAGATTGCTTCAGGAAGCTGTCTGGAAAGGAAGTTGGCTCATGTCTTGAGAGAACATAGAAGAGGTAATTGTAGACTTGTCTTTTGTGAAGCTACAAATAAGGAAGGCTCCAACATCCATTTTTCATGGCCTGGAGAAACTCAGAGAATGTGTAACTACAGTAGGATTGGATGCAGTATGAATACTACAGGTAGTAGAGGAGGAGAGGAATGACACTGAGTCCATGTTCTTAACAAAAGTGCTTGTCCAGGACTGCTTGAGCTCTGTTTTTAGCCATTTCAGCAGTCTTCAGGCACCTGAAATTCAGGGAACTGAGATCTTGTCCTATTTTTAGTTAAATTATTTTAAAAAAAATCTTTATAATAATGCAGCAGACTCAGCCTGCACTGAGTTTACAAAATTATCCTAGTATTATGATATATGCATTATTTTCTAGAACTGTTTTCAAAAGAATTGTACCATGAAACCAAGGTGATAAAAAAAATAATAGTTGAATTAAAGAAACAACTGCAACATCAAATGGAGCATCTAAGTAATTTTGTCAGCTCTCATTTGACCTTTTTTCACAGTTGGATTTTTAATAGACTGAGAGACACTACTGAAGTTATGTGTTGTGCTTTCAGCCAAAGAGCATAGATTTCATGACCGTGAATAGTTCAGATCTGTTTCCAGCACTCTGTTCTGCCTTCATCCTTTTAAGATTATTTTTTTTTTATCATTACCACACAGGTTTACTTTTTCTTTTTTTCACAGCAATCAAAAAACCTTTTTTTTAAAACCTAAGATCACTTCCTTTTTATGAGGGTCTACTAACTCCCAGAGAGAAATGTAGAATATTGAATCTAAGGAATATACTTTAATTCTGCAATTTTTTTGCATGTATACATGAACAAATAGATCTATTAGCATGAATTGGATTGGTAATGCCCTAAAATTTAGCATTTATTTTAAAAGTAGGATCTTCCTAACACTGATAGCACAGTAAACACCACATTGCATGTGCAGGTGCACTGGAGTTAAAAAATATGATACAGTGGCATAATACCCCAGGAATACTTATCTCTTCTTATCAAGATGATGCTATGTAAATAACTGTATGAAATTCCTGTCTCTTTGGAGATCATATGCAGATGATTTGCACAGATACATTAAAAAGCCTTAGACAATTGGTTTCTGATATAAAAATACAACCAAGTAACTCCTAAAGTCTCCACAGAACAAGACAGAAAGGTCCTCCTGAATAATTATTTCTGAATAGTTAAATAGCCTGAAGATAGGTGAGGATAATGCATGTTTTAATCTTCAGATAAGGGCAATACAATTACAAGCAGAAAGAAATTACTGTTGTTTTCCTTCTTCAGTTCCTTATCTGGATTGCATATCTTTTATGTGAAAAATAAAATGCATACTAATTCTTGTAAAAAATAGTTTAGATACAGAGACATACAATTTTACAAGCCTGAGGAACCTGTGGCTAACACCTAGATCTTCTCTCCCCTTGAGAAGCTGTATGCAACTAGATCAATACACCACAGATTATGGCTGGAATCGTATCTAATGTTTGTTTGGGGTTTTTTTGCACTTTTTTTTCTTTTTGTTGTTTAAAATCTGCTCCTCAGCCCCTTAAACATTTGCACTCCTTTATTTTTCCTTAAAAGAAAGCTTAATGGAAATTTATTTGATTCTATGCACTTGCAGGTACCTGGTTGTCTCCATAGCTGTTCAACTGACAGGAGACCTGTCCTAGTTTAAGCTCATCTCAATGTCTTTCTTGAAAATATGTTGGGGTTTTGGTTTTAGGGGTGTTTTGGGGTTGTTTTTATTTTTGTTTGTTTGGTTGGTTGATTGATTGGTTAGTTTTTTGATTGTTTTGTTGGGTTTTTTCTCTTTTTTTTTTATTTTTTGTTTTGCATGGGTTGGGTTTTTACTTAATGAAAGACTTTGAAAATATAGCTAAATAAACTTGTCAGTGCATGTGAACACTTCCAGCTGGCTGGTTTCAGCACTCTGAGACTGATCCAACTTACATACTTTTATACACCAGCTCCTTTTCAGTGGAAATTAGGGTGCAGATCTTGGCCCATTTGTGTCTCACTCCAAATCTGAAGCAAGTACGAAGTTAGTGTGAGGAAATGAGAAGCAATTTTGGCTCTCTGAGTTAGGTCATAGTTTTATTCAAACAGAAAAGTCTTATGAAATTGGGTAAATCCAGATAATGTTTCTCCTGAGAACAGAAAAACCATTGGAAATGTACAAATGACAATTGATACTTGGAGTAGTGTTCCTGCTGCTTTGTCAAGGAAGTAATATGCTTGTCTATATAGACCACAAGTACAACTTCAGTTTGAACAGCACAGACAGAATCACAGAGAGTTAAACCTTGAATTAGAATATTATTCTAAAATAATGAAGGACAAACATTAGGAAAATAAAAATTAATACCACTGTCAGATCCAGAAATCCTATTCTTTTTACAACACATCTATAAGAGAAACTAGAGGGCATCTTTCATTTTTAAATGCAGCTCAGCATAAGCTTTTGCAGCATTGCTTCTGGATGATGGCATAGAAATTCTGATTGTTTATCAAATTTTATTATCACTAAGAAATATTTTCTGTTAGATCTTCCTAGTAGCAAGAGATTTCATATATTACTGAATTCTCTTAACTTCAAATCTGTGTATTCTTCAAATCTTTGTATACTACCATCTAAACTAAGTATTAATACAAACCTTATAATTAACCAATTAAAGTAAGAAGAAATTGACTCTTTGGCTTACTGGGACTGGAAATGGCACTACAGCAGGACCCATTCAGACATTAGTCCTACAAGGATGTGCAACATGGATACTGTGTTCCACATACTCCCCTCAAGACAAAAAAATTGATGGGAAAGGAAAAGTTGAAACCCTGTCTTCTCTGTTTCTGGGTCAGAAAATGAATAGTGGGGTTTTCGGGGTTTTTTTTGGGTTTTTTTGGGTTTTTTTTTTGGGGGGGTGTTTGTTTGTTTGTTTTCCTGTGTCCTTGTGTTTTCTAACCCTAAGCTGTGGAGGAACAAAGAAAATCACCACCGAGCATGAATTCCTTACAGTTCATATGCCATCTCATGTTCAATTAAAATATTGTAGTAAATTCATAGCAATTCAAGATATATTTTTAAATCCATGGGATTTTGACCCCTTGCTTTTGTAGCACCCTGGATGACAACTGTGTTTTTTATGGAGTACTGCATCACTAAGGAAGGGTTTCTCGCAAAGTCTACAGAACAGCCAGATTTTTCCTGTTATAGAATGTATTTTCTCTCTAATTGGGGAATAATGGACAATCTTTCATAAACAGTAATTATTTCCCCTTGAGCAATCAGAGCAAATGCACACAGATTACTACATGCAAAACACAGACTATTCAAAGCAGTTAAGTACACATTGCTGTGACTTCCAGCTGGCCATGAATGCTTTGTAATTATCAAAACACCCAAGGTTCTTTTTTTGTAGTCTCTGATTTGGCTTCCAGCTTCCATAAATGTTTTGCAAAATTTAGAAACTGCAACATAACAAAATCTTGCTTATATAAAATTTTGAGTCTGCATAAACACAGTTTTTGCACAGTTTGCACAGTTTAAAATTTCCATAACTATTCAACTCAACTTTTTTTCTGCATGCTGCTTCAGGCCATGTTAGTTATGCCTAGAACACCACATATGCTCCTACAATCATGATACCTACTAAAACCATCATGCTAACTTTTCCACAGCTGTTAGTCGCAGATACATGAATTTTGTGATGGGTCTCCAATTTATCTAGATCTTTCCTCTGAATATGCCTGCTCCCAAGTCTTAAGTAAGCACATAAGGTGAAAGGTCTTCTAATATTGTGATTTACAAGAAAATGAAATTTAAAAAAAAATCTCCCTCTTTCAGAGATAGAAACACCTTAAGGTCTTTTGAATTCTCTTTTAATACTGTAAATTAGATGTAGTCAAGACAGACTGTAGTATGAAGGGTATGCTAAAAATTCCACTGAGCTATTGCAATATGACACCTCTTGTTTTTCTTAAATTGGCATCCTTTAGGATCTCTGGAGAAGGGGGCCCTCAGTCTAGAACAGCATATGTAACCAATCTAAACATGATTTCTGCCGTGCCTCTGGAAAACTGAATGCCTGTTTTCCACCTGGGCTATTTAGGTATTCTCAGAATTTGTTGCCTTTCTCATTCCAGAGGTATCTACCTGATTTTCATCAGACAGAAGACAGATTTCCGCAATGACCTAGTGAATTCTTTAATAGAACATGTCATAGAAACAGTGGACAAATGAACAGTGGACAAAAAAGATGGACCATTCTTCACACATAGAAAAGTAAAACGCATAAAACATGATGTTCTTAAAAAGGTCTCTTGAAAACCTATGTATTGGTCAAACACATTGATTGTTTCCACTGAATAACTATGGAAGTGAAAACATTCAGTCTCAGAAAGCATTTCATCATTAGTGTCTCTCACTAGTTTTGTAACATAGCATATAGCAAAAATAAAAACATGCCTGGTAAGAGCATAGAATACTTTCTTCTTCTTTTAGGATTTTTGGAGCTCAGCTGATATACTTTCTGACTTTAACAAATATTCTGTAATTAAGTTATTACATTTCCCTTAGCACACTTCTGTTCCTACCTTCTGGATTGCTAGGAAATAAACTACTATTAATACAGACCTAATCATATTTCTACAGAATGGAGTGGAATTTATAACTCATGATCTGAAAGTCCAACCAACACCAGACTGTAAAAAGTCCCTGTACAGCTTTCTTGATGGCCTCTTTTAGGTACTGGAAGGTGCTATAAGGTCTCCCCTGAGTCTTCTCTTCTCCAGGCTGAGCAAGCCCACCTCCATCAGCCTGTCTTCACAGGAGAGGAGGTCCAGCCCTTGCTCCAGCCCTCTGATCATCTTGGTGATCCTCCTTCAGACTCACTTCAGAGGGCTCATGTCTTCTTAGGTTACGGGGCCCAGAGCTGAGTGTAGAACTCCAGGCAGGATGTCACGAGAGTGAAAAAAGCAGGGGGAATCACCTCCCTCAACCTGCTGGCCATTCTTCTTTTGACATAGCCTGAGATGTGATTGGCTTTCTGGGTTGCAAGTGAACGTTGCTAGTTCATGCCAAGGTTCCCACCCACAAACAATCCCAAGTCCTTCTCCACAGAGTTGCTCTCAATCCATTCTCTTCCCAGCCTGTATTTGGGATTTCCCCAACCCAGTGCAGGACCGTGCACTTGGGCCCGTTGAACACTACAATGTTCACACAGCCTCACCTCTCAAGCCTGTCAAAGTCCCTCTGGATGGCTTCCCTCCCCTCCTGTGTACACCCAGCTATCAATCATTTGGACACGGTGTTAATGGAGACATTACAAATTATCTTAATAGACAGGCTTGCCACTTAACTAGTTTTTATACATAATTATTAAAGATTATTACATAATCTTAGTACATTGAAGATCAGTTTCACAATAGCAATGTACTTTTTTATGAACAGTGCTGTGGAAATACACAAAAATTAAATGTTCACTTAAAAAAACCATTCAAATACTAATTCACTTTAGCAGTAAATGTAAATATATTATGAAGAGACTAATTGAAATATCAGTTAATATTTAAAGTCAAAACTAAAATATGGCCAAGCTTCTGTCTTATTACTTTGACAAACTTAACTTGATAACAATTTTATATGAATGAGAATTGAAGACATCAAACCTTATGCACTATAATTTTAACTATCCATTAAATATTTTGAGACCTCTGAGGCAAAACTAAGTAAGCTCTGTTCATAAACGAAAACCCAGCTAACTTTTTCTACTAGAAAGGTAATGGAAGCTGTTTTCTATTAAACATAGATCATTAAAAAACATGCATGCCTAGGATTTTTTTCTCTTTTTAAAAATTCTGCCAGGCTATGCTGTATTTTAATAATGCATAAATGATTCTTTCTACACAATACAAAAAAGGAAACTTCTTGACACTTTGGTTTCACCCTAAATTAGCAGAACTGAAGATACTAGAGTGTCTAATAAAAATTCAGCATACTTTCACTGTCATATTCCTTACATGCTAATTTGGAGGTCAAGGTAGGTGGATAGAAGTTTTAATATTTTTAGCTGAAGAAAGTTCTATTATGCATTAGGCAGTCAACTGAGCCTTATTAGAAACAGTGCTGGAAAAATTTTAAAGAGGCTTTGGACTTGAATAAAATTAAGATAGTAGGGACCAGACTCTTTTAAAGAAACAGATATACTTCTCGTGTAATTCCTGGTTCACTGGAGATAGCTCAGATTTTATCATTGATTCTTTCCTTTAGGAATGCATACATCTTGTGGACACATTTAATGGTATTAATGTGAATATGTATGATGTTTCAGTCTCTGCCATCTATTTCACCTGCTGAGTGTTCATCTCAAATTTGGCATAATGGTGAGTTTTTCTGTCCTTATCTCCTCTGACTTTGAAAGAAAACTAACTTTTGGAACTAGTGAATGTTCAAATCCTGACCTGAAATCACACATTCTGAGCACTGCATTTTATTTTGTGCTGCTGATTTTGTTTCCTTTCTTCCCCACCCCAATCACTTAAAAAACAATACTATTTTAAATCTGGGGTTTTATGGATGTGTTGCTAATCACTGCTATTGACAGAGAAGCAAGTGTTTGATCAAAATAATAATAAAAAGGAAATCAGAGTGTGCACAAAAATCAGAGAATTTTTTTTCATTTTGGCTGTGTCCTTCTCAGCAGTCAATGCACCACTGCTTCACAGACATTTCATGACTATGTTGCCTGACCCGTGAAATTGCTTTTCTACTTAAGCATATGTTAACAAACATTGATTTATTGTGTCTTCTCTATACTAAATGGGTCAGTGGTAATGCACAATAGATTAAATCCTGTGGTGTGGAGGTAACAGGGGGTGGTGGTGGTGGTTTTTTCTTCTTTTTTTTTTTTTTGACTGAATATTTATATCAATTCAAGGTTTTGCTGTTTATATTAAGGTACGGCATAATTTCAGTATAAATCAATGATAATTTTTCATGCAGTAACTACAAATAATAGCTAAAAATCATGGTAGATTTTTAATGGAGTACATGAATATAGAAAAATCCTATAAAGCTAATAAAAATGACAGGCATTAAGAAAGCAATTATTGAGATATGGTTGTTAGGTTCATAAACCAATTTTGCTTACAATGTTATTTCCTTCATATCATATGAACAATCTTTGAATTCTATAAGATGTACATTATTCATAGTCTAGATCAATGGGCTGAGATTGTTGGTATCTCAAGAACTTATGAAAGAAAGAAGGGTATAATGTTCCTACATTATAATTGAGCCCAGATTTCCACTGACTATAGCAAGAACTTGGACTAATCACCAATATTGACATCTAATGCAAGTGTATTGAAATTGAATTAAATTCCATTTCAAAGTCTGATGTTGAATCACACCATAACTATATTTTTCAGTAGTCACTTGTGAAAAGAATCATAACTTTCTTTTGAATCCCATATACTCTTGCATCGCATTTGCATGCATGGAATTAATTTTTTTCATAGCAGCTTTCATTGCGAAATGTTTTGGATTTGTGATGAAAATGGTGAAAATAACACACCTATGCTATAGGTTTTTTTCTGAGAAAAGCCTATACAGAGTTGAGAAGCTTTCTGTTTCTCACTGCAACCTCTCAGCAAGGTGGCTGGGCGTGCACATGTACCTGGGAGATGACCCATCTGGGGCAGCTGACTCCAGTTGGCCAAAGGATATCTCAAACAAGACAGCATCATGCTTAGCACATACAGCTGGGCAAAGAAGAGAGAATTGGGATGTTCAGAGTGATGCCATTTGTCTCCCCACATCACCGTCACGCCTGATGGAACTCTGCTCTCCTGGACATGTCTGAACACCTGCCTGCCAATGGGAAGTGGTGAATCAATTCCTTAATTTGCTTTGCTTGTCTTCGCTGCTATTGCTTTGGCTTTTGAACTATTTTTATCTCAATCCACAAGTTTTCTTACTTTTACTCTTCTAATGCTCTCTTGCGTTCCACGCAGGGAGAGAGAGTGATCAGTTGTGCAGTGCTTAGTTACCGCCTGGGGTTAACCCACAACAGCCAGTGTGATACAATCAAGATGTTTGGGTAGCCAAACTGACAGAGTGTCATTAGCTTAATGCAAGCTTACTCATGACAGGTTATACTACCTAATGAAGCCTCTATTTGAGGGAAAGCAAGGATCATGTTGTGTTTGCAGTTATGGTAAAAATGGTTTTACAATTTTTGTAGGAAGAGTCTACCCTTTCTCAAAGGCACGGTAAAACTGACATCTCCTCTATAAAATCCAATACAAAAAGATAACGATTATCATAGAATAATTTTTATTTGCTGCTTGCTTTTATTTTCATACCTTTTCAAATTTAAGGCAGAAAAGGATGGGTTTTTTCTTCCAGTTTTTTCATCCTTTTTTCAAAAATTTAAACTAATTACTTAGAGCATCTCCCTCTGCACCATATGTGTAGAAGCATAGCTTACAATTCAGTTATGTTGCTATTCTATTTACATACATACAAAAAATTTTGCCTTTCCAAAAGCAAGCAATAAGGACACAGAAAATTTATGAAAACTTTCCAACATGTTACAACTCTCAACAAGCAAAAGATAATATAAAGTTTTCTGTCAGAACATGGTGATTCAAAGTATCTTTTATAGCACTTTTACTGAATTATTTTTTTTATTTTGATTTCACAGAATGGGATTTGTTTGCCTAAATACATCTCAATAATTACAGGAGAATATAGGCCACAGAGAAAAACAGGTACTTCCAGAGAGAAAGCATGTCATTTAGATTCTTCTTGTGTAAATTTCTCTCTAGAAGTGCTGTTTTATTTCCATGATTTTAGAGAGACAAGTGTGACGAGCTCAATGGACATACAGTCTCTTACTGAGATGTCTGTACACAGCCAGTTTGTGCCATTTGAGACTGCCCCAAATAGCCAAAAAGATCATATATGAATCACAAATATGACAAAGGAGTTAGGTATCTTTATGAACCAGTAGTCATTCCCTGGCATCTCAGTGGGCACTGCACACTTGTGATTTAGGAAGATGACTCACAGCCTAAATGTGACCCAGCTCTGGATTCTGAAACCTCAGAAAGAGTGTCTACGCGTAAACACACATGAACATCACCAAACAATAAATGGAGACTATTGAACACAGAAAATAAAGCATGAATAAACTTCGCATACATTGGCATTTATTGGTATCTAAGGTGCATTCAAGTGGTTTATTTCATCTTGTCATATAGCTGATAAATATATCTATGAGAATTAGAGATTAGAGATAATTAGCAATCAGTGTAATGGAAGCATTTAAATTACATGAATCAGGACACGTTCAAACTTTGAAAAATTTACTACATCACATTTATTGACAATGTACTTTATGTCAGTAGTTCTTACTTATTATCAGTCATGATCATTGTTTATTTAAAGCTGTTAGTCCATAGAATTTCAATACTTATGAGTATACAGTACCATGGAGCTGATGGGTGTAAACTGGCACTTAAAGCTCGCATCATTGAGGATTTTAGTTGCCCAGAGTGAAGTAGCCAAACTTGAAAGGTCTTCTACATAGGAAATTTAGTCATGGCTCCGTTGGAAGGAACCATAAAAATCATCAAGTTTCAGCACTCTGTTATGGGCAGTGCAAACACAGGAGGGATTCCACTGACTTGATCAGGCTGCACAGGGCCCCATCCAACCTGACCTTGGACTTCCAGGGATGGGGCATCAGCTTCTCGGGGTAACCAGAGTGTCACTATCCACTGAGTAAATAATATCTTCCTAGAATCTGATCTAAATCTCTCCTCCTTTAGGTTTAAACCTTTCCCCCTCATCCTACCACTATCTGCCCATGTAAGGTGTAACTTTCCCTGTTTCATGTAAGCTCCTTCAAGTACTGAAAGGCCCTGATGAGTTCACTCTGGAGCCTTATATTCTCCAGGCTATCTTATTTATTTGGGACACAATTTTTTCATCTTCCCTTTATGATCCATGTATCTGTAGAAGCCCCTCTTACTGTTCTTCACAGTTGCCAAATTCATCTTCAGCTCTACCTTAGCATTTCTCTTCCTGTGCCTACACAGAATTTCTCGATTCTTCTCAGGATATAAGACCCTAGATGCACTGCCTGTGCTCTTCTTTTCCACACTTTATTTTGACCAGAAGGAGGTGTTACTTTCACCATACCTTAAAAAAAGGGTAGACTCTATCTACAAAAATAGTAAAATCATTGTAAACCTAATTGCAAACACAACATGTTCCTTGCTTTCCCTCAAAATAGAAACTTCACTAGGTATCATAACCTGTCAAAAGTAAGCTTGTGTTGATGTAATGATACCCTGTCAGACTTTTGAGTTAACTCCAAACGGCAATTAAGCCCCACTCAGCTGCTCACTCACTCTCCCCAAGTGGAATAGGGGAGAGAATTGGAAGAGTAAAAGTGAGAAAACTTGTGGGTTGAGATTAAGACAGTTTGACAGGTAAATCAAAAGCAGCAGAGATAACCAAAGCTAAACAAGGAATTCATTCACCATTTCCCATTGGCAGACAGGTGTTCAGCCATCTCCAGGAGACCAGGGCTCTGTCATGGTCAACAGTTACTTGGGAAGACAGCTGGTATCACTCTGAAATTTCCCCTCTTTTGTTCCCCCAACTTTATGTGCTGAGCATGATGCCATAAGGTATGAAATATCCCTTTGGTCATTTGGGGTCACCTGTTCTGCCTGTGCTCCTTCTCAACTTCTAATGTACCCCCAGCCTCCTCACTGGTGGTGTGAGGTGAAAACAGAAAAGGCCTCAGCTCTCTGTAAGCACCGTTTAGAAAAATCACTGTGTTATCAGCCCTGTTTTCCTATAGTAGCAACTATGAAGAAAACTATCCCAGCCCAAACCAGAACACATAACCATGCTTGTCTCTGGCCTCTCCTGCCTGTTTTCTTGCACATGAGGGTTAAGAGCTCTGTGATTCTCAGAAAAATGTCTTAAAAGAGCTGGGAGCTCTCCACTGATTCTAAGTTGCAACACTTAGATAGTGCAACACTTAATCTTTACCAAAAACATTAGCACTTCCCTTTAATCCTAGATATATTTATATATTCTAGTACTTTTAAAGAGCTATATATCTTCTGAGTAATAGTTGCAGGCCATAAACAACCATATGTGATCTTTTTTTCCTTTCAGGCAAAATCAAAGATGAATCATGATTATTTGTGCAGTTACAAAGCTCCAACACTTGGTTTTGAAAAGTTCTGAAGTTACATTTAATGAGTATGTGTATTAACAGCACTGCAAGGAGAAAAATAGCTGAGAACTGAAAAAACAGCAGCGAGGCATCCTTTAGAGACTTTTGTAGTAAGAAGCTTTTCAGAGAGGACTTCCACAGTCATCAAAACCTTCAGAAAATACATCCAAATTTAGCTGTGCTTGTATTTAGTGCTACTAAAATGAGCTGGTTTCATCTTTCATATTCTATCTCTTTAGGTGTGCAGGAGGTAGAATTGGAAAGACGGCAGTAATTCTAGCAGTTGTCTGCTTTTATAAGCATTCATTGCTAAAAGACACTGCCTGCTGCCGAGGTCAGCCACTGCTCATGCAATGATTGCATTTTGAAAATCCTCCTGAAGTGAGGTTGGTTGTGGTGACAGCGTGAAAAGGATTCCTCTCCAAAATAAGAAGACTGCGTGCAGGTGTCTCTAGCAGATAGTCCAAAGCTTTCAAGCATGAATAAGCCTTTCGAACTCGTGGCCTGACTGGAAACTGCATCAAGTGTTATGTTACACTTGAGAAAATCTCCTTTGAGTCAAAGATGGAGGATTCTGCCCAGATGTTTCTCTTTAAATTTTCTGTATTGCAATAGAACTCACAACTATGAAAGGAGACTCTTTACCAAAATCATTAATTAGCAGTCAGATTATAATTCTGAGAAGAATAGAGATTGTTTCAATGTTTTTCCTTTTTTCTTTTTTTTTAAATGAATATTTTTATATATCAAATCCCTTTAAAATTTTACTACAGTTATTTATTCACCCAATTGGCAATATTGGACTTAAGATGCCCAGTTTGCTTACCTTAAATTAAAAAGAAAAAGCACACTAAATATATTTTAAAAACATAAGAAAATCAAAACTTTTTTAAACAAAATCTAGAATTTATTTTACATAATGGGAAATGGAGTCAGCTGTCGTAAATGGAACCATGTATTTCAAAGCTGGGCATGTAATATAAACATATGATATATAATTGTTATGTTAACTTTCTTAATAGTCAGTGAAATACATTTATAAGTACTGGTTGATTCCGAATTATAAAATATGTTGAAGGGAAAAATGGTGAATCTTCCCTGGAAACAATTGTTCCTTTGCTCTTGCAAGATCCTAAATGGTCAGTTTAGCTCAAAGGTTATCTAACATCAGGTGAGATGAGTTGTGTTATGAATTTTGAGTCCAAAGACACAAAAAAAAACCAACAGCCAAAATAAGATTTAAATGTTGGAATATCCAGATACTCTGATCCTTTGATGCTGATATAGAGAGACCTTTTTTAGCAACTTTTTAAAATCTTGCATCTAAAAATAACTGTATGTGCTGCTGCCTCCTTAAATAGCAGTTTTCAAACTGCTCTTGCAAAATGGTTTGAAGTTCCCAGGAGCTGCCCATGCCTAACAATCATACTGGTTCCGTGCCTTACCACTTCAGGGACAGCGGCCACTTCTGACTTGCTGCCAAGAGGTGTGTGCCTCTCGTAGGGATTACTGGGTGCGATGCTAATGTTGTGCTGTGAGCAAGCTTCGAACCAGCTTTCAGGTTGCCTTTAAATAAATCTGAAAGATACACTGAAGTTCATTCATACTATGCAAACTTTAATGGTTTGGTGGCTAAGACACAGAGGTCTCAGTCACCTTCCAAGGTTCTTTTCAAGAATATATTTAGAAAAAGGAATGTTGAAATTTAGAGCCTCCTCAGACTATTATTAAGAAACAGATTAATGGATGAATAATAAATAATTAAGCATATGAGGCCAAGGCCATCATTAAAAAATAGTAAAAAGAATTGGAATTTAAAGTTATCATTTTCTGAATGTTACACATAATGTAATTCCTGCACAAATGATATCACACAGAAAAGAAAAAGCCAATTAAAAAATTAAAGTGTTATACATGAAGAAAATTAGTTCCTTCATGGAACATTTGAATTTAAAAAGTTGGCAAAAATTTTTATCTACAAAAAAAAGTTTTATGTAAAGGAATATAAATAGTTGCTATAATTAAAGGGCAGAACTGTTCCTGATAGATTAAAATATATAAAAAGAAATCTTCTCATAATTATGAAGACTTTTTCCTGTAAAAAGTTTCTTATACCTTGTCAATTGTAGATTGAACTTTAACTACTTACAGAGATCCTGCAAGACTGTTCATGTATTCTTTAAGTGATGCTTTACTTTTTAATCTAAAATTGCGTAACATGAACATACTTGAATAAGTCTATACTTTTAATTTAAGATTCAGCTTCTTTATCCTCAACTTCACAACAGGCTGTTATAAGCACCTAAATTAGTATCTTATTGTGAGACCTCTTCCTATTTGACTTAATTAATTTTTTTCTTTTTTTTTGTCCAGATTTTGTCCAGCTTTTTTGTCCAGATCAGCAACACAGATTGCTTCAGGAAGTTAACTGATACTGATTTTATGAGAAGATGTAACTGAAAAATCCTATAAAAGTGGAGAGACTATTCATCTTTTCAGAGAATTGTACAACTATCATCTGTATATCTTCAGGATAACTTCTGGCTATAAAAATGTTTGTCAGTTTAGATTATCTACACATGAGGCTTGTGTTAGTTGTTTTTTATGCTATATAATTTAATTCAAATTGATCCTGGTGGAAATATTGGCATCAAAAATCCCAATTTTTTGAGAAATCATTATTCTTGGCTACTCTGGTACTAAGCAGACAAATTTTTACTTTAAAAATAGAATTTTAAAAGCTGTTCTTACTAAAATACTGCTGATGTTCACAATAAAGTTTTGCATGCAGAATAGACTCATCTATAGTGTGAATATATCCCAGTGAAATCAATGTAATACTAGATAGATAAAAACACTTCATGAAGATCAAGTTCTAGTGCTGAGTGCACACATAACTAAGGAAATAAAAGTTTAGCCCTGACCTTGTAAGCACTGAGACATTTAAGCAACTTAGCAAATGTCTCTACTCCTTAGTGACACACGGTGTGGAAAATTGCTCATGTTACATACAGAAGCAGAAACATTTTCAGTCCTTGGGACAACACTGGACAGGACTCAGTAGCTTTAGTCTGGCACTATGCTAATGTGCAGTCACAGCTCAGTAGCTCAGCTGACATCTCTCTGCAGCATGTTTAGACTGCAATGTCTGATCCCTGAATGTCTCTTCATTACATAGCAAGAGCACAACACACCACCTCTGATTTTTTCAGTCTTGACACATGTGCCTTTTAATGTTCTAATTTTAAATCATAAAATTCAAATATTCCTTTGGGGTAGCAAAAAAATTTAAATTAGGTTTATAAAGGTTTATGACAATGAAACTATTACTATATTTTTACTTTATGGTGATCAAAAGGCATTAAATTAAAATGTCTTCCTGCATCAGTTTCTGTTATTTATTTTTAGATTAATGATAAGATGGGTAACTTGCATATTTCTGATTTTTCAGTTTATTCTTTTCAGAGTATTTTAGAGGAAACAGGAGGTGAGGTGGAGAAAAATATAAACTACTACTTGTATGTTTACAAGATTACACACTTTAATGTGTAATAAAATAATCATTGACAAGAATTTCTACCTGTGCTGGGTTTTTGATATCAGCTTCAATGAGTCTTTAAATATTATTGAATTATAAGTCATGAAGGTCTTTTATTTGAAAGTCAGTTTCTACAAAACTGATTGGAGCATTTGGAGTTGAAGCATTTTCTTCTGCATTTGCAAATTTAAATGCCTACATTTTTTGTTTCCGGACGCATAGAATGTTATCATTAATTTTTTCTTTCCAATGACATTCTTGTGGGCTCTTCTGCTATCAATGTTGTTCAATAGGTTGAAAAGTGAGCACAGTATCTGCTACTACATGGGTACTGTATAGGTACATAGTGCTTTTATTGGTGACTGAAGTTTATTCACAGATTTTCCATGAATGTAAATGTGATACTAATTCAGTTTGTTTACAGAACACACTTTAACCTTATTTTTAAATGTGCTATATATTGCATAAATGTCAATCAGAATGTGGTACGTATTCCCAGAAATAAAAGCTTCAAAGTCTTCACCATTAGTAGATAAAAAAAGTTTTCCACTATTGCAGTTTTAATTGCCTCTATAATTCCCTTCTCACCACAGAAATATTTGAGGGACTTTTCAGATTTACTGATGTACATACAAACAAAATTTACTGACATTTTGACATGAGATTTCTAGAGTTCCTTCAAATCAATTGAGATATACAAAATCAAGAATAAGAAGATAAGTTGTTCTAAGCACCTTCTAGTTTTTTCTTCAGTTGTAAGCTCATACCTGTAGAAGATTAATACATAATATCTGAGCATATAGATATCTTGATATTAAAAAAAAAAGGCAACAAAAAACCCCACCCTACTATGTCATTTTACTCAAAGGCAATCTTTTATACTCTAAGATAGAAATTTCTTGAGCAGATGAAGTATTATTTCTGTGCATTGATAAAGGGTTCAAGGAAAATTAATCTTTTCCTTTTTCTGAATCTTTCAAAACACAGCAATGACTAACAGGAGAGTTCTCAGACCATCTATTTCTCTTGTGTGGTCCAGCTAGGGGGGGGAAAGCAACAAAAAAATCCCTTTCAACTCCTTTAGCTCATTTGGAGCCTTTTCTTGGTCTACTTCATATTACAAAGGACAGAATTTGTTTTCCCCTATTATTAAAAATTACACTGCATTTTAGCAGTACATCTCACTGTGACCATTAGTGAAATAAGTAAAATAAAGACAATTATTCTGCCCACTCTAATTGGTTTGGAGTATCATTCATAGTAATGTGGGCTTATTTTTTGTCTTTCTCTGCACTGGAAATAAGAGTACAAGTCCAAGTAAACAACAATTATCTCATACATATGAGATGTACTCAGTAATACTATAGTAACAGTACATCTCATATGTATGAGACATACATCTCCATATGTATGAAATAATATGTGAAGAAAAATTGTAAGTGAATGAAAATTTGCTATACTTCATGCAACTTTGTTGCGGGAAATACATCTGTTAGTATGCATATCACAAAAGCATCAAAGAAAACAAACCATTTCTATAGAATATTATCTTTATTTAAAGGTAATATGGTTACTTCATATGATACACCATAAACACTTTTCAGATTGTTGGCAGATAAAACCTCCTGATTTTTAAATGGAAATATTAAAAAAAAAAAAAATTAAAAATGAATGGAAAAATCCTTGCTCTCAAAGAAAGGCAAGGTACTATAATGTTAAAAAGAAAGAAAAAAAGGAAAATTATTGCTTCCCTTTTGATGTTTAGTTTATTGTTTTGTTTTTGCTTTCCATAAACCAAATTGTGTGCAGATTCCTCAGAGGTATTCCTTTTTGGTTTCCTTGGCATTTTGCCTTATAGCTATTCTTTTACATAAGCTGCTCTCTTTTCTGATAATAATTTTTTCCTTGTTAAACTTGAGAGAGATAAACTCTAGATAATGTTGAAAGGCATTGCCTCTTATCTTTCCACATTTCATTCTGGATCTAGAAATGAAACTACTCCATTAAATCAATGATAAATCCTTTGTGTGGAATACATATCGAATTCTTTTAACAGCAAAAACTTTTATCCTTACAGAAAGACTAACAAACAACTATTTTCACAAAATTTGGTTCTTTATTGCTAACATATAGTATGATCCTGCAAATACCCTAAGGCTCTATAAATCTATATCTATGCACAGATAACATTAATTATAGGCAAAATATGAATGAAATATTCTATGTAAAGAGTCTATTGAATTCAATAAAACTCTTACTGACACCCCTTTTGCTCGGGATTCAGTGACAGAGCTTGTTCTGATTGTCACTGCTGAAAGAGGAGTTTCAGTGTATGGAAATACAGAGATCTGTTGGGAACATGGGAGTGATATAATCAGTGCCTCCACTCCACCCTGCTGGCCAGAGGCACCAACCTCAGCAAGCCTCAATCAAAAAAATCTCTCTCCCAACTTCTTTCTGGATGCTACATCAGTCTTCCCCACTTTTCCCAGTGCAACTCTCCTGTGTGTAACAGTTTCGGCACTTTTACCATCCACAAAGATATTCTGCAGGCTGGATAAACACAGCTTCAAAGTACAAAGTAATTTCTTAAGTGCTAATACACACAAAGCTAACTGAGAATAACATTTCACTATGCTAAGCATTAGTATGTTCCCCATTCCCAGTGTGGCACCCAACAAATCTTTCCCAGCTTGGCAGTAATTACTCAGATGGTAGAAACTGTGTGTCTTCTTGAAATTGAGACAATCATTGCTGCTGTGAAAGAAAGAATTCCCTCTTCCATTAGAATTCTGTGCATTTTCACATTTTCACTTCTGTGTTCGGCTTTTGCTTTGTTTGTTTTTGGTTTTTTGGGTTTTTTAATTTAAACCTTGAATTTTTATTTCAACAATTTTACCTTTACCAGATTTTTCATTTTGGTGTTGCATAATCTGAATAAAATGCATTCTCTCAGAATTTAACAATTTCTGAATATTTTACAGGAATCTAGCACAACTCTATTGGTCCTTCACAAGTATTTCTTATAAAACCAGATTTCTAGGCCAGAGAACTACTTAAAATTGCAGATAATTTTGATATAATATAGCAAGAAAGAAATTATTTCTTTCCTATTTTCATTTACTTCCTTTGCAAAAAATAATAATAAAGCCATACTTTCTCAATATTGCAGGAGTACATTAATTATATTTTCATTCCGCTTTTAGCAAGTTAAGCATGATGTTTGCTTGGAGTGCATTTTAAAAAATTGCTTAGTAAAATTACTGAGGGAAATGAAGATGGAAAGCAATATTGGAAAAAGGCAGAGTCAGCAGTATAATAGTTTCTGGTATTTATCAAGTCTTGCAAAGATGTGCTGGTATTAAAACAACAATATTGTTCTCTGGTGTCTCTTTAAAATGAGTGAAGTGCTCCAAAACCTGAACCACAAAAGTATAAGGTAAGCTGACTCTCCATCAGCTGCACTGTATGTGGAAGACTAAATTGACCTTTATTTCATGAACCAGCAGCCAATGAAATTACTGAGAATATTGCTAGGACTAGCAAAGAGGAATATAAGATAACATCATTCTTGGGTAGGGGCCAAGTGCATGAATCTTTTAAGTAGTGTACTTTTAAACACAAGCATTGACAAGCCTGAGTTAAAAAAAAAAAAAAAGATTAAAAAACCAATGGGAATATGTTTCTTGAGAAAGAAGTCCTTTTGCTGAAAATATTTGTAAGACTTCAAATAATCAGAACACATGAATTAATTACTGTAAACTTATTCAGGTACGTAAACCTGTACTGCAAAATTCCTGGGTTGGGATCTAGATCTGCTGTGCCATCAACACCGAGCTGTGAACAAACCCCATGAGACTGCTATTTACTTCCTCCTAGAAATTTTCCCTATAACTTTATGAAATTTGTCAATATTACCTGAAATTAGACATTTCTCTTGAAAATAAGTTTGCTATTGCTGTTTCTATTTTGGAATCAACTATGAAACCTGCAGCTATGATAACTCACAATGACTAAGTTGTAAACCTGTTGTTGATCTGTGTTGAAAGCTGACATGAGTTTCAGAGCGGGGGGGGTGTGTGTCCATCATAAACCTACAAAAATCACTTAAACTCTACTATGTCTTGTCATGGAATGAGGACTGATTTCTCCCACATCTCCTGTCAAGGGTTTGCAGGTTCTTTCTTTGGGGTTTTGGGGAAGTTTTATATTTTTTTATTCAAATATACCTTCATGAGTTATATCATGAGAGGAAGACAAGACTGAGAGAAAGGCTGTAATCCCTCTTAAATGGAAAAATCTTAGCCCAAATATTGCAAACTGAAATTAAACTGTATAAGATAAAAATAAATAACCAATGTAAGAATAAACTTACCAACACAGAACCTTTACATTTCTTTAAGAACAAAATTTCTTTAACATGTCCTGATTTTAGATAACAAATGAAAGATCATTATATTAACTAAAGATCCAGTAATTGTCCAGTAAAATTCAAAATTAACTAGATTTTAAAAAATAAGTTATCTATAAATATAGTTTATATAAATACTGACTTTTGCTCAGAGATTAATTTATCTCTACCCTAGTATAAGATAAAACCCAACCAAAGAAACAAAAAAATATACTATCAACTATTAACCTGTAGCTAAAATGTCTTGTAAGTCTTTGTTGTTTTTCCAACTAATCACTAAAACAAAATGAGATTACAATGCAATAATTTGATTTTTAAAAAAACCAAACCCTAATGCATTTAATATTTCCTTCTTCACTTCACAGTAGCAATTTATTCTCCAATCTATGGAGATTAGACTAAAGAATCTATTGCATTTTATACTCCCTTTACTAGTCTTTATTTTTCTCTTACTCAGTTCCACTGTATTTAGTGTTCAAAACACTTTCCATGTAAATATACACAATACCAGCATGTTTCATTTAAATTATATGGAGTGAACTTCATTTACTGGTTTTTTTGTCATGTTTCATATTTATTTGTATTTTTAAATGAACATTTTTAACAAATCAAATTAAATTACCAGTATTCACTTTTCTCATTTCCTATACAGCTAATATTTCATCAGCAGATGAAAAATTTCATTTACTTATCTTTGAAGATAATATGCTGAATAATCAGCACAGCAGTTATTTAAAATATTTTCAATTATTATAATTTATGTTTTTATTCCTAAATATTCAATTAAACTGCATTCACTTTGATTAATGTGTCTTATTTCATATTTTTCTAAATAGATTTAAGCAAATAATTCTGGAGAGAGATTTCATTAGTAAAAATTCAGAAAAAAAAAAATCAGATGTCAAATTCAAATTCTTTGGCAGAACACTAAGGAATGGAAGAATGAATTAAAAGAAATTTCAAATTGCCCAAACTTTACAAACTCAAAGTTTGTTTTGAGATTTGGAAATTTAACATACTTTTAGAAAGGCTTCTTCAAGGAATTTTCTTTTCTGTGAAAACAGTGTCTTAGCTTTCCCTTTAGGGAAACATCATGAACAAGTCAGGACAGTAGAGGACAAAGTTTCAATACAGGATGATTAATGAATGGCTGTAGGCAAACATGCCAGCTAGAACTGGAGCTTTGTACCCTATGAACATTGCAAGGAGACAAAAAATGTATCACAAAACTTGTTTCAATACTTCTGCTTCCAGACTGCATCATAATCTGGAAATTATCTTTTCACCTGATATAATCAGGTGATGAAATACAAAACTAAAAACAAAAGAAAAATCTTGCTATTACTACCGGGATCTTACAGAGGTAAATAAAAACTTGCAATCTTTGTCCCTCAAGTCTCTCTGTTTGCTCACGCTCTTATCTGCTCTGGTTGCACCAACATTTTCTCAGTCCTGAGTGTCACACTGTCTATTTTTTGTGTAATTGTTGCTGAGTTCTCTTCAGTATGTGACACTATGCAGTGCTACAAAGAGATGAAATGTTCAAGACAGGTCTAGGAAAGAGTGGAATTAGTACTTTCCATTCCAGAAAATGATACTTGGTCAAAAGGAAATTTTAGTACCCTCTCTCCCTTGTATCCTATTTGAAAACAAAACAAAGCAACTCTAAAACTTTAATAATATTTTTTTCTAATCTCAATTAAGCTTGAAGTCAGATTGTTTTGCATTTGACTATTTAAATTCATATTGATATAGAAGAAAAAAATAAAAGATCGACTTTTGCATCAAATTTCAGCCTGAAACACCAAAAATTTAAGATTTTTATGGCTTCTATTTTCATCATTTAGACTTATGTCCATCACAAAGAAATGCAGTTCCTTCAACCACATCATAAATTTCCTTCAGTCTAATACAATATGAATTCCCTGGGTCTAAATACATTTATTTGGGTCACACCAAAAAGCTTCATTGTATTGCAAGAATATATTTAACAAAGTCAGCACTTTGGTTATAGTAATATACCAGTTATGAAGTATAGTTTACAATATACATGTAATATTAAATCAATATTTAATAATAAGCACTGTGTAGTAATAATTTAAAAATAATTAAATTTATGGAAGTGCTTTATGTTTGGTACCAAGATTTGCTGGTGATTCCATGATGCTCTTTTCATTCATCTTCAAAAAAATCCCAAACAAACAAAACCAGTTTCATTAAAAAAAAGAAAAATACAAACTATTTTCTACAGCATCTATATGGTTTAGTTCCCCTGAGATCTGGATTTTTTATTTTTAAATTTATGATCAATTCAAATATTATTTTATTGCAAAACTATATTCTCTACAGAGAAAATAAAACTGTATTCCCCTAAATACCTCAGGTTCAAAAAATACGAGACTCATGCTCATGGTTGCAGGTTAACTTTTAACTTATGCTTAGGCCCATCAATTTATTTTCCAGCACAACAATAATATTTTAAAGAGACATGTAATTGTGTTGCATTTTGAAAGCATTGTAAATTATGCACAATCAACAAAGCTATTATGTGACACTGCAGAAGGTACAACTAATGAAAATGTAATCACCAGACCTTATCATTTTAGCTGAAGTTCTAATTTAATAATGCAGTTCCATATCCCCAAGAGCTTTCAAACATTTATTTATCTTGCCAATTTCCATTATCTAATCCAATATAATTGTGTTGATTCTCCTAAATTATACTAATAGCATCCTGAAAAGGTCTACAGTTTCAAAAGTTTTATGACAATGTACACATAAACATCACATTAATATGGCCATGCTGTAGTTTCACTTGCTAACTAAGGTTTTTAGAATTTATAATTTAACCTTGCTGATGAACTTTTCTGTGACCAGGCCACAGATTAAATTGGTTTCTTACCTCCACAAAACAAAGACTGCATCAAGAACACTGCACTCTCTTTACTTCAGCTAGTGGCTCATTTCCAATATGATTTTCCATCTCTTGATGTCCCAATTCCAAATCTCAGTTCAGCTCGAAACTTAAGACCATTTTACACTCATAAAAACAAAGGCAAGGATCTATAATTCTAAGTAAAACATTTAATAAGTATTTCAAGACATGACCTTAACTGCTGAAGTTATTTGTTGACAGAATCTTCTCTTGCAACTCTCTCCCACTGCTGGTTGGGGCAAGGAGGGAGGTGAAAGTGAGGGATCAGTGAGAAAGGCTGACTGTAGTTTACCCTGATTACACAGAACTCTGATTTGAGCCCCTTTTACCCTCTGTATCTTTCTTGAATATTTCTAACCATACCAAACAGCAAAAAAGTACCATACAATTCCACACTAGTGGGATCAGCAAGAGAATTGGAAGGGTGAAATGTACAGAACACATGGGTTGGGATGACAGTTTAATAGGGAAAGCAAAAAGCATGCAAAATGCAATGCAAAACAAGAAATCAATTCACTGTTTTCCATGGACAGGCAAGTGTTCAGCCATCTCCAGGAGAGCAGGGCACCAATCATGTAACAATTATTTAGGAAGACAAACACCATCCTCTGCTTTTCCCTTCTTCCCCCCATTTTATATACTGAGCATGATGTCATACAGTATGGAATATTCCTTTCGTTGGTTTGAGTCACCTGTTCTGGATGTCTCCTCCCAATTTCCCATGCACTCCCAACGTCATTGAAACATATCAGTACAAGCAGAAAAGGCCTTGGCTCTGTGTAAGCCTCACTCAGCAATAACAAAAACATTTTGATATTTTCAGCCTGTTCTTAGCACATAGCCAAAACACAGCCCCATACCAGCCCCTGTGATGAAAATAAACTCTTCCCCAGCCAAAACCAGCACAAAAGGAAATGCACAGCCAGTGGAAGCACAGACAGTGAACCTGGGAGGAGTACAGGGATACTGTTAGTATGTGTAGAAGTGGGCTCATGGAATTTAAGGCACGGAGGTAATGGGTCTTGGTAAGGGATGTGAAAAATAGTAAGACAGGATTCTATGTATACATAGGTCAGAAAAGTGGTGTGCATTCATCACATTCATCAATTTTACAGATAAGACCAGGCTGACTCGTGCAATTGACACAATAGAAGGAAGAGAAGCCATCCAGAGGAACCTGGACAAGCTGAAGAATTGGGTGCATGAGCACCTCAAGAAGTTCAACAAGTTGAAGGGCAAGGTGCTGCACCTGGGAGGAGGCAATCCCAGACATGGGTACAGACTGCAAGAAGAGCCTTGCAGTGAAGGACTTGGATGTTCTCAGGTATAGAAAGCTGAGTGTGAGCCCACAGTGTACTCTGGCAGCCCAGAAAGCTGAGCAGATCCTGGGCTACATCAAAAGAGGGGAAGCCAGCAGGAAAGCTCCCACTCTATTTTGCCCTTGTGAGACTCCACCTGAAATGCTGCATCCAGCTCTGGGGTCCTCAGCATGAGAAAAACATGAACCTCTTTAAGCAGTTCCAGAAGAGGACCACAAAGATGATACGTGGGCTGGAGCATCTCTCCTACAGTGACAGACAGAGAGAATTGAGGTTTTTCAGCCTGGAGAAAAAACTCTGGGGAGACTTCATTGTGGCCTTCTGGTACTTAAAATAAGAGTAATTTATAAGTTTCCAGCTTATAAAAAAGAGGGAGAGCAACTTTTTACATGGACAGATAGGATAAGGGGGAAGGAGTTTAAACTTCAAGAGATTTAGATTACATGTTAGGAAAAAGATCTTTATTCAGAGGGTAGAAGCACTGCTACAGACTGCACAGGGAAATTGTGGATGCCCCTCCCTGGAAATGTTCAAGTTCAAGTTGCACAGGGCTCTAAGTAACCTGCACTAGTGGATAGCATCCCTGCCTGTGGCAGAGGCTTTGGAAGAAGGTGATTTTCATGGTCCCTTCCAACCCAAGCCTTTCTGTGTCTTTTTTTAGTAATGCATAAAACGAAAGTTTAATTTGATAAAAGAACTGCTGCAGAGAATAAACACAAATAATTCCATAGTAGTAAAATAACAACATTTATTCAAGTACTTATACGTATTTTCTCCCTAGTTCTAAGCAGTAAGTTTCATTCTTGATATGTTATATTGCTAGTCCCTTTTCCCCATGCTGCAACATCCTCATTCGCTCTCTGCTACAGAGAGGAAAAATCCAAATAAGCCATCACATCCTTTTCTAGCTTCTAAGGAAACTTTCTCCCCATCTATCTTTGATTACCATACATTAGTTGGAATCTTAATCAGTGTAGAATAAGAAAATTTTCATAAATATTTTCTGTAGCTTGAAGAGGAAATCCAACCACCACCCCAAGCTGCACCACATACAGTTCACCATCTCCACAGTATCTACTAAGTCACCAGAATGACAAGAGCTTTTTAGAGCGCAAGCAAAGCCCCTAGAACATTTTGCCTGGCACAGATACTAAATGCCTCTGTTCCTGTTACACACCTCCACCGCTGCTTTTGTCTATGTGATTCCCTTGCAGCCTCGGGGAAGACAACACCAGAGCAGATAAACACGTTGTAGCCTGTGTAGTTTCCCATTATAGAGCAGGTAAATGTTTCCTGAAGGGACTCTGACCTGCAGAGAATGCATGCTGGAGCAGATTTTCCTGACAAGTGCTGCAGCACGTGTTGAGGAAGCGGCAGAGAGGGATAGTTATGCCCCCACCCCCAGTCTCCATTTCCATCTGCTTCCTGGGAAAAGGGAAGGTGGAGGAGTTAGAAATGAGGGAGTAAAGTTGAGCCTGAGAAAAAGGGAGGGTGGAGTGGCAGTATTTCAGTCTGTGTTCCTCTCCATCTTAATCTATTTTAATCAGCAATTAAAAAAAAAAATCTCCAAATCCAGTCTGGTTTGCCTGTGACAGTTGGTCTCCTTGTCTTTATCTCAACCCATGTGTATTTACATCTTATTTTCTCCTCTGTGTTCTGTCAGGGAGGGGGAGTGAGAGAGCAGGTAAGTGGGGTCTGGCAGCTGGCCAACCCAACACAGCAGTGGTTGTGCTGGTAGAAGTCACAGCAATAACCAAGTGTCTCTAGAACTCTTAAATTAGTAGTAACTCTATTGCTATTATTTTGGAAATGGTTAATTTTCTAAAGTGACACTTATATTCTGAATTCCTGTTATTTTCCTGAGCTTCCTCTATATAGATGTAGAGCCCCTCAAATTGCTATTTTCTGCTTGAAATTGGTTAAAAAGTTTTTCATGTAAAGGTTAGTGTCCTCCTTGAAACATAAACTGGGTTTTAAAAGAGACATCAACTCTTTTAATGGATCAAAGAATGAACAAGGAGATCACAGAGTTACTTAACAGATAGGGCAAAGAGCCCACATAGAGATACACAAACCACAGTTAGCCCACAGAACCCACCTGACAAGAAAAAAGAGACAAGATTCAAAATGTTTAAGAACTTGATATAAGTAAGTCTTCTACAGCTAATTTAGTTGGAACAAAAAGTAATGGATGCAACAAAAGCAATCTAAAGAGGAAAGCTTTTCTGTTTTGACAGGCTGTTTCATAATTTTCTAGTACATGAATCCCTGAAGATCTTATATTCCAGTTACATGGTTATGACGAGAAATGAAATACTCATAAGCATATGAGATCATTCTTGATTGAAAGAGTTGCAGTCTCTTTCAAAATCCAGTTTAAGTTTCAAGGAGAACGTATATATTGAATACACACTGCTGTTATAAGACAATTTTATTTAGGATTCCTTAATACGCCAAGGTATCAAAAATTAAAGAGCTCATGAAGGAGGAAAATGGATCTATGGGTACATCACTGCTCATAAACTTTATACACAAGTGGGGTTTCTTTGTCTGAGGACTGCTGACATTGGATGGCACATGTCCTTACAGAAAAATTCTCCTTTATCCCTTCAGCTAGAGTGGTGAAACACACGTTGTATACCAGGTTATGTTCTCTGCTATTTCCTGAACTGTATTGAGTTTTGTTTAGGAGAATACTAGCTGGTGCAAGCTGGAGCCATAAGGTTCATGTCAATAAGTGAATAGTAAAGGCAGTTGTGAGCCAGTACTCAAGCTTGAATCTTGACAAACCTTTATTTACAAAGAAAGGTGCAATGTGCCATCCTTTCTGTAAAATCAAATTCTCTTCTCCAGGCCAAACAAGCCTTGATCCCTCACTCTCTCTTCACAGATCAAGAGCTGCAGCTCTTTAATCGATTCAGTACTGAGAGTACTTCTGCAGCTTCTGTTTGTAAAAGGAAAACAAACAAAAAACCAGCTAAAGAGCAGACTGATATTTGCAAACATTCATAAAACTCTCTCTTAGATAGGATTATGCTCCCTTGGGTTAACTATGTTAGCAGCTTTTCAGAAAATAAAATTAAATTGTACTTACACCATTACAGAACTACAGCATACTATGATAAAATAATAATGGGATTTTTTTTCATTTCATCCTAATACTTCTTGGGATAAACTTAGTTTTGTTTGTTTGGGAGTTTGGTTTTGGGTTGTTTTTTCTTGGGTTGTTGTTGTTGGTGGTGGTGGTATTTTGAGGGGGTTTTTTGGTGATTTACTAAAAGATGTTAATGGAGATTAGGTGAGTACTTGCAGTTACAAAAACAGGAAAACTGGCAGAATATATGTTATCCAAGAGATGATTCTTTAGTCTTCCTTCACTATTCTAGACAAGATGTTGAGACTGGTAGTTAGTGATTTCTCAGTCATAAAACAGCTCCTGTGCTGTTTTTCATTTATCAAAATCACCTTATTGCACAATAGGTCTGAGCAGTGGGAAATCATATTTTTGAGACCACTGTTAGTGGTTGAAATGCAAATAGTCTACATCTCTATATCACAACATTATATCTGGATATCGTTATCATGAACTAGAGAAATTGGGTTGAGCATCAGTGAATAAAAACAAATCTCCACTTGAAGTTCTCTTTTTTTCTTTTTTCCACTCACTTGACCTGGCAATCTGTCAGTCAGATACCTTCCTCTTGATATATCTTAGATTTCCAATACTTCTCACACTTCAGTTCTTGAGACTCTGAAGCAATTTCTGAATGGAAAGACACAAAGAAATTAAGTAACTTTCCCAATCACAAAATCCTATATTATATCAGGATTTAGCCAACAATATATGTGATTTGGTAAAGTGTTTGAGGAGGAGAAAACTCTTCATTTCATTTGACTTGTTCAGGTTTGGATTTTTTTAACATAAGGAGTGGTTTGGTTTTTTGTTTGTTTTTGTACATTTACATCTTCACTATTTCCTTTATTTTGAATAGATTTTTAATTTTTCTTTCTTGCAACCCAGTATTTCAGTATTTCAGTATTTCAAATTTGCTTACCCATCCTATCCGGTTTTGAGTGAGATAATAGATCTAGGTTGCAGTATTTGGCCGCAGATGATTGCTTAAATTAACCTACGTATCTTAAAGGTATTGAATATTAAATTTATTGACTTGTTTTTCATTACCACTATCCTATAATGATCATAAATTACCATTATCTTGCTACTTTAAAAGAGAATTAAAAAAGGCTTTATAAATACATAAGCAAAAAATCCATTATTTGATGCAGTGGGGGTATAGTGACAAAGAATGAGAAGAAGTCTGAGGTGCTAAATGCTTTCTTTATCTCAGTCTTTAAAAGTACTATCAGTTCTTCCCTTGGTAGCCAGGCCCCTGAGCTGAAAGACAAGGATTGGAAGCAGAATGAAGCCCCTGTAATCCAATAAGAAATGGCCGATAAGCTGTTGTACCACTTAGGGACACACAAGTCTGTGGGATGGGAAGGGATCCACCTGAGAGTACTGAGGGACTGGTAGAAGCACTCACTGAGCTGATTTCACAGAGTCCCAGAGTGGGTCAGGTTGTAAGGTACCACAGTGGATCATTTGGTCTGACCTCCTTGCTCAAGCAGGGCCATCTTAGAGCACATAGCAGAAGATTGCATCCTGATGGTTCTTGAATCTCTCCAGTGAGGGGAGTTCCACAACATCTCTGGACAATCTGTTCCAGTGGGCGGTCACTCACACAGTAAAGAAGTTCTTCATCATGTTCAGATGGAATTTCTTGTGCATCAGCCTCTGCCCATTGCCTGTTGTCCTATTGCTTGCCACCACCAAGAAGAGCCTGTATCCATTCTCTTGACATCTCCCTTCAGTTCCTTATAGACATTGATGAGGTCCCCTCTCAGTCACCTCTTCATAAGGCTGAGCAGGCCCAGCTCCCTGAGCCTTTCCTCATAAGAGCGATGCTCCTGTCTCTTAATCATCTTTGCAGCACTCTGCTGGAGCTGCTTCAGAAGATCTGTATCTCTCTGATACTGCGGAACCCAGAACTGGACCCAGCACATAGGCCTCAGCAGGCCTAAGTACAGGGACAGGATTGCAATGTTCTTCCTAATGCATAGATCTGTCAGGATCCCATTAACCTTGTCGGCCCCAAGGACACAGACAGCTTGTTAGAAGGACACTAAGGTCTTTCTCCACAGAGATGCTTTCCAGGTCAATCCCCAGCCTGTGCTGGTGCATGGGATTTTTCTTGTCCAAGTGCAGGACCCTGCATTTGCCTTTGTTGAACTTCAGACTGTTCATCTCTCCAAACTACTGAAGTCCCTCTGAAGGGCTGCACAACCTCTGGGGTACTGACCACTGCTCGCAGCTTTGCGCCATCAGTGAACATGCTGAGGAGACATCTAAACCCTTCACCGAAGTCATTGATAACTAAGATAAAAAATTCTTGGCCTAGTAATGAATTCTTAGTGATGCTACTAATGACAGGCCTTTAGACACTTCCACAGTAAATGCTTTCAATCATTTACTAGCAGTCTTAGCTAAATGGGAAGCTCCAGGATCTGACCTCCTATGAAAAATTTACCTGCTTTGTGGATGAGGGAAAGGATGTGGATGTTGCTAACTTGAAATTTGGTAAAGTCTTTTACACCATTTCCCACGGCATCCTCTTGGAGGAACTGGCTGCTCACAACTTAGGCAGGTGTGGCCTTGACTGGGTGAAAAACTGGCTGGATGGCCAAGCTGAACTCTTGGTGGTGAATGGAGTTACATCCAGCTGGTGGCCAGTCACAAGTGTTCCCAGGTCTCAGTACTGGCACCAGCCCTGTTTAATATCTTTATCACTGATTTGGACAAAAGGATTTAGTGCACACTGAGTCAGCTTGCAGATGACACCAGGTTGAGTGGGAGTGCTGAACTGTTTGAGGAAAGGAAGACTCTGGGATTTGGACAGGATGGGTCAATGGGCTGAGATCAGTTGCAGGGTGTTCAACAAGGTGAAGAGCTGGGTCCTGCACTTGGTCACAACAAATCCATACAATGCTGCAGTGCATGACTGTGAATAGTCCAAGTCCTGATACTTGTATATGACATAGGAGTACTGAGAAAAACATAGTAATAGCAAATTGGAAAAGCTTTGCTTTGATCTATATCCAAGGGACCTATTTCACCCCCAAAACTGAAACAAACTCCTGGTGAATTTATGTTTCTCTAACCTGTATTTTGAAAACTCATACCTTTAGAATCATATCTTCCCAAGACTGAAAACTGCTGTTGCAACAAACTAAACTTACATATTATGCAGTGACAGCCAAAAAGTTATGTTTGAAAGACCTTAAAAGTTCAGCTGTGTTTAGACAAACCTCAAGAAAAAAATAAAGAAAAATGTAAAAGAGCAATTTGAAGATTCTGAGGGGGAAATAATGTCTCACCATTTATTCTAATTCATAGTTTAAAGTGGTTGAAGTGTTATATTTTAAGAACAGGTATTAATATTTAATTAACAAATAGAACAATAACAGATTTATTAATAACATTCTCATTGAAGAATATGTTATACCATTCATCCACTTTTGCTATATCTGTGTGGTAAATCAAAAATAACTGTCTCTGCTTTCAGTATATGATCTCATCATTCATTGTTACTAATATATTTTAATCAAAGTTGTCTTTGTTAGAAAAAACACTGATTGAATAAATACTTCATTTTGAAAAAGACCTTAGAATTTCCATAGTACAAAAGCTCAAATCACCAGCTATTAATTAAGTTCACGTTGTACAGTTTCATGGTTTTGGGACTTGAAAACTTCCCAGGACAGAGAATTGCAACTCCTCAAGGCAGCCTGTTGCATGGCCTAACTATTTTTTTGTGGATTTTTTTACCAATACCAGGTCAGAACCTCTCTTGTTTCACCTTAAGATCTTTTTTAATTTTTTTTTTCCAACGGGTATTGTATTAAACTCTAATAGAGAAATAAATTATAGTGATAGAAATTTGAGGGAGACACAAATGCCTGTAATAGCTGAAAAAGGCCTTTAATACTTATAAAAATGGAAAACTAGTATAAGAGATGAGTTAATAAACCTAATGATCTAAGAGTAACTGTATCTACTGCACTCTTTTATGCTAAAACTTTGCAAATAACTCATGAAGTAGTTTAACTGTATAAGCATAAAATCATATGACATCCATAATATATATTAAGCAGATCATGCCCTTTTACTCAGTTGCATTTATTAAGATGTCAGTAAAATAAATCATTAAGCTGATGTTAATTAATGATTAAGCAGCAAAAAAGAAAATCACTCCAGCAGGTGACCAGTTTATCTACTTAAGGTGAAAATCAGCTTAATTTCTGTTTTAAGTTTTTCATGCTATTAGATTATAAATTGACTTTTAATAAAATATACCAAACTTGTTCAGCTTCATTACTGCATCTTAATAGCTATAGTCTATATTTGATCTCTATGCAAAATAAAAGGAAATTCTATGCATAGAATAGTAATGACTTGAGCTGACTGAAAATATAATCAAGGGTGAGCTGAGACGTCATATTTAGGAGAGAAGAACAAAATTTAAAAAACTACGTATCTTCAAAACTTTCTGGATTACATAAAATAAATAGAAATACAATTTAAATATTAATTTGCATGAAGGAGGATAAGTGAGCAAATAATCTTTTTCAAAATGCTGTCCTGATAGCAGAAAGTTTCCCCCCTCCCTCTGCAGCATTAAACACCTGTGGAACACAATCAAGAACTGTGGGCAGAACTCATGCCTAGAAAAAGCACTACCCCTTTTTCACCAATACTGAAAACTGAGCTAATCAGAGAATCAGAGTATGGAAAATTTGAAAATACAGCAATCAAAGGCATCTCTGTTCAGGTTTGTTACTGTCATTAGTATCTGTTGCAGTTTTTAGATGTTGATGGGATTTGTTCCAGGAAAGATAGCTCTTACCAGCTATGTTTTATTGCAGAGTGCAGATTACTGAGGAGAGTTTATACCCCCAGAGAGACAGGTGGTTAGAGGAGAGCTGCCATTTCTCACATCTGTGTTGACTATAGAGTGCACAGTAAATTGTTACCCTAAAATGAACCTTTCAGAGTCAGAGCTGAAGATTTTTTTCATCCTTACATAACATCAATTCTGCCTGTAAAGAGATGATTGTTACTGTCTCATCTTTTTTAGAACAAAAGCCTAGAACTTCAAGAACCTGTATTCTAATTGCAAATGTAATTTTGGAGTATGGTAACATGTAAAACCAGCCAATTTCTGGCAATTTTTCTTGGATATAGCATGAGAATAGCCTCTGATTTATGGCTGTAACCAGTATCGCTGGCTTGGATTGCTTGTAGCAGGGGTATTGTTGTGTGTTTCAGCAGCATAGAAATGAATTGTTTCAGTCCTGTAGATGTCTTCCAGATGTCCCTGTTTCTCAAATGTCCAATGTACTTGTCAGTTGTAGCTGTATTTTCAGATAAAAAAATTAAAGGATATCAATTCCAAATAGTCGGTAAGAAGTAGATTTCAGATTACTTGAATTTTTCAGAGAATTCTTGTTTTCTGTATTTGTCCATTAAATGGAGAATCTAAATATAGTAGTTCTTTTTTTCCTCTCCCTTTGCTGTTGTCTTGCCTCTATGACCTACCAGTGATCAGGGTTAATTTAGTTTAATTTCTTTCTTTGTTCACTGTAATCTTAGCAAAGGGCATGGATCATAAGTCATCAAGTTCTGGGCCAGTGGCACCAGAGGTCATTTTAACCGATGCTTGTCAGTACAGTAAAAGCCATATCCAAAAGATACTCCTCAATCTTTAATAAATCTTTTTACATATAATATTTTCTTTAAAATTACCTAAATATCTCTCCCCCAAGGATTTGTATGTTTAACTATAACAGGTAGGAACTACAAGATATTACACAAAATATGTGCAATATTTGAGAATACAGGGAGAAAGGAAACTCTTTCAGTTTGCAAGGTGACTTGAAAGAAGTTCTAAATTCCTTGGGTTTAAGAAAATATACTTTAATTCTCACCTGAGAATATTTGGAAAGAAATCTTATTTATCTCCAGGCTAATATTTTTATTCTCTAACTAGAGAAGATTTTTCTATGTTGTGAATGTAATCTGGTGTACTCGTGCAAAGGCAAATTCTTCTCTGTCTAATTATTTTGTGTGCCTCGGTTATCTTCAGCTGACAGTTCTTTTTCTGCAGAATTGCTTTCTCACTGCCAGTAGAGGGAGCACAGATCATTGGATTTTTCTAGATAAAGTAAATGAAAATAACAGCTGGATTTTATATGCAAAAACCATTTTTATTTCATTAATTAGCAAAGAGTAGTTAATTAATATTAAATGAGCAAGATTTTAAAGCTGTTTAGTTATTATGGTCATTCTGAAAATACTAGGATGTCACTCTATGAAATTTTAAGGTGAAGTGCCTGTGAGTAATTCTTTTGTAAGGAAAAACATTACTGCCTGATATTAGTAATCTGATGGACTTCTTATAAGAATTTCTTTAAAATAAAGTTAAAGATAATCTAGAATCAGTCTTTTCCAACATAACCTTTAAAATATGCAATAATTGTACTCGAAGATAATTAGAATAAAGAGAAATTTAGTTTTGTAATTAATATTTTACACGCTGGTTTCCTATTAAAATTTTTCAATGAAAAGAGATTTTTGTTGTTAACATGTTGAATTTATTTTTGTGGCAATCACAATTTTTGAGTAACTTAGAAATTAGTTCTTAAATTACAATATACTTGAAAATAACATTATCTTTTTTCTTCTGTATTTTCATAGCTTGTATTGCAATGAACTTTCTCACTCCTTTGCATTACAAGTTGTCAAACAGCAGGGTGTCTTATTTGATTGACTCTTAGACAGCTGCATTTTAAGTTTTGATTTTTTCTATATGTTCTTGCTCTATCAAGCTTTAATCTTTCAATCAGACAAACATTCCAAACACAATAGTTTTTGTAGGAGTTACAGCTACTTGGGAGTTCTCAAGATATTTTATTTCTGTAATACTTAATATTTTCTAGCATTACAGCAATAGACCAATGCAGGTTATTTGATTGCTGGTGGGTACTTTTTTTGACTTGTAATTAATCACTGCCAACCCCCTGAATAGTCAATAAAAGTTATGCTAGGTATGGCTCCAACTCCCAAGTCACCCTCTCCCTGTTAAAGTTAATGGCAATCAATCATAGATTATGGTTTAATTTCACATAAAGGATCTGTTTGGTCATTGCTGGTTGTTTATGTTTGGTCATTTGGTGCTTTGTTTTGTAAATATGGGCTAATATATGTAAACATAGACATATATTAATTTCAAAGTAATTGGCTTATCAACAAAAATTTAATAGGCAATAATTCTGTGATTTTGAAGGTAAATAATTTGAAAATTGGTCTTCTGGGGAATTCTGAGCATAGTCTAATACGGTTTATGTCTGCTCTATTTCTTTTAAAGAAACCTGGCTTTTGCTGTTTCTTTCTTGTACAAAAACAACCCCCAATGCAAACACAACATGTAGGTTTTTTCTTAGTCTTATTTTTTTCTTAGTCTTATTATTTTTTCATAGTCTTTTTCTTATCTATTAACATAGGTATGCATTTCTATATATTTCTCTATACTTTTATTCCTCTATAGTACTTAAGAAAATAGTTTACTGTAGCTTCAGGGTCAAACTTAAAATTAGGACACAAAACTAAACCTCTTGTATGTATTAATTAAACCAAAGGATGATGTTGTCATAGCTGAGCCTTTTAACTCTCAACATTATTATTGCTCTTGCTGCCCAAAAACTCACCTAATTCTTTTTTTAAGTCTGGCTCATACCCTTTGATTTGTGTCTTTTGTCTATAAGACTAGGAAATGGTATCTAAATAGACAGCAACACTCAACTTTGCCAATTTCTGTCCCAGCTTATTTTTCCAGAAAAAATGCAATGAAAGCATTGGCATTTATCTCTAACAAAATATTCTCTAATATTTCCAGTGGTCTGAAAATTTGTTTTCTGCCCTGTGGACACTAACTGTACTGTGAGCTTGAGCACTCACAGAGGGCACAGAGTAATTAAAAGGCTACCCTTGAAATTTTTTTCAGTGTGAGAAAATGATCCTTTCACCTTCTAGGGCTAACCTTTCCCATAATGTCTGACTATGATTTCAGCACATTCTACTAGTTTTAAACTGTATTTTGAAATCTCATTGAGGACAAAACCTCAGAATATCTATGTATCTATGAAGATGTGCGTACACTTACAAGTTTTTAAAAGTAAGCACTACAACTGCAAGTTATTTTAAATGTTCTTCTATATTCTTTAAAAGTATTCTGAGGTTACATAAGCAAGTAACAGCTATAGAGACTTATATTTTCTAGATAACCTTCATAGAAATACTTAAGCAACAGAAGTAATTAGTGATTGAACGCCATATATGATAAGGTCTGAGTGCATTTGCTAAAAAACTGTTTCATTTAAAACAGCCATGGAAAATTGGTATCTCATTTATCTATTCCCAACAAAATGATTTTATAGTTTTCATTTTGAGTAAATTTAATAATTTTTAATTACTTTAGAAGATTAAAGATATGTGAAAGGATTTTTTCTATCCAAAGCAAAATATTTTTCCTATGGTAAATATGTGTTAGAAAAGTATTTCAAATATAGTATTTCACATTTCACACAGAAAAGTAGTTCACATATCTGTAATGATAAGAGATAATCCTTTCCCCTCAAAGATGATGATTGAGAGGGGGTGGAAATAAAAAAACTACCAAAACCAAGTAATTCAATTGGGAAAGCATTATCCCCATTTTTCTGATGAAGAACTGGAACAAACATGGTTTTCAATTAGTTTGTGTACTGAAACGTCTAGAGGATGAAATGAGGTTGACATTTGAGAGACTGAGGGAAATTTCTTTACATATTCTTCTGGAGTGGAAATAATACTCTGAGGATACAGACAAATGCTTGTGCAAAAGCAGCAGCAGAATTCTTACTCTGTTTTCCTGTAACAAAAACAGATTAAAAAAAAATTCTAGTGTGCCTTTTAAAATGGACTTATTAAATAATCATGAATTTCTTAAGAAATAAAGAAGAAGTAAAAAATCTCTGAACAAATCACCATTGTTCCATAGATGAAACAATATTTTATAGTATTAAGAGAATATTTTATAGGGTTCTTCTATTATTTTTTCTTTTTCATTCCTACAATTTTCTGTTTTCTTTTCCTGTACTGACATGTTTCATGAAATGATTCCCAAACTATGATTTTGTCATACTGAAATTTCCTGTTAAATAGCTGTATTCCAGCTTTACATTTTGGTTGTTTCTATCTAACTCTGCTTCACTTTTTTCCTTATTTTTCTGCTATTTCAAGTGCAATTACCCATAAATTTTTGCCTATTCCAACTGAAAATTTCTTCCCCACTTACCAGCCTAATTTCTCCAAATAAACAAGAAACAGTTGTGACGGTGTTCACAGGGGTTTTCAGATGAGGGAAGAGACGAGGATTTTACTCCATGTTTCAGAAGGCTTGATTTATTATTTTATGATATATATTACATTAAAACTATACTAAAAGAATAGAAGAAAAGGTTTCATCTCAGAAGGCTAAGCTAAGAATAGAATCAGCAAGAATCATAGCAAAGACACCTGTCTCAGACTCTGTCCGAGCCAGCTGGGCTGTGATTGGCCATTAATTATAAACATCCAAGATGAGCCAATCATAGATCCACCAGTTGCATTCCACAGCAGCAGATAATCAATGTTTACATTTTGTCCCTGAGGCCTCTCAGGAGGAAAAAAATCTTAAGGAAAGGATTTTTCATGAAAAGATGTCTGTGACAAACAGTCAATTGGTCATAAACAAAATTTTTGTTCTAGTGTCTTTGTTAACAAAAATATTCCTTTCCTGTGAAAAGCATTAAAATGAAGTCCAGCAGAAGAGCCTTCATTGTCAGAGGAATAGCACAGGAGTCAGAAACACCTCAGCATCAGTTTGAGGCATTTTGTGTGTCTCTCAGATGGGTGACAAGCACATAGCTCATTATGCCATATTTCTTCTAACTTTTGCCACATTTGCTTTTCTGGAATGGCAAATCTAATTCTTGGAATTTATAATAAATCTGAGGCCTGTAGAAATCCAACTATAATGAAGTAATTTCCTTTAAATTTCCTCAGAAAAAGACAATCAGTAGTAGTTTAATACAGAAGAAATTGGTAACTCCGGCTCCTACAGTAATATCCATTATGAATCAGCTTTAAAATGCTTATACTGTTCTTACTACTGACCGATGGTTTGACTATCAATCTTAGTAAACATAGGATCATAGAATGGTTTGACTTGGAAGGGACCTTCAGGACCACTTAACTCCACCCCTTTTCCCCTGATGTGGGGAGGAACATGTCACATTTTCTCTCTGCTTGTTCTGCACCCATCAGAGGATAACTAGAGAATTGACAGATTTCTGCAGTTTTCCTTTTTATTTTGAGAGTCATTAGACAACTGAGCAAGAAATCTCTTTGAAATCTCTCTCCCTCTCCATCTATTCTAAAATACAAGTGTGTTTGCAAGGTAGACTAAATAGGAAGGTTACTGAAATCAAAAGAAGCTTTTTTTCCCACCATCTCATTACCTTGCATTTGACTCTAAGTTTATCTCTAACTGAGATTTAAATTTTTAGGCAGAGACCTCTATTTCTTCTAGGATACTGAATCAAAGTCTAATTAGATTTCACTTCCATCTGCTCTTTGTTACTAAAAACCTTTTATATTTTCTTGTAGTTCATCAAGACTGCTATATGATTGCAAGTGGCTCAACAAGTCATTGCCTAGTCCCATTAATATAATGGTATTCATACCATGCTGACCTGTAGACTTTTACATGCAAAAATTTTCCTGATACTTTCTTATCTACTCGTATCAAAAGTTATATTGATCTTCGGTTTATTAATTACTAATTCTCGGAAAATTTTCATCTTTTCCTGTAAGGACTTAAAAAATAGAGGGTAGAAGTTCAGTTATTTTAGAATTATCTATGAGTTGCTCGCACTCATGAATACTATGCTTGTTATCTCTACTGCCTTCCTTGCTTCCAAAACTCATCTTCTGATCTTTTAGGGAACACTCCCTTGTTTGTTTGTTTGTTTGTTTGTTTTTCATTTCCTTGGCAAGCACTAATTTAACGAATTATAATAGAATATAATCTCCAGAAATTAGAGTATGGACTTAGTAAAAATTATCAGATAATACTCAATAATGCATTTATTTTGTGCACCCAAGATTTGCAAATGCATAGAAACAATGAAGCATCAGGATCCAGCTGTGTCTACAAATTAATGGGATAGGGTGAAGCTCACAGTCAGCATTTTTCTGGGCCAAATTTGGCTAACCCTAATGAGTGTAAGTGATTAATGTGAATAAAATTTGCAAGATATATCTCAAGTGGATTATGGCTATACCTAATTTATGATTGCTTTATCCCCACCACCAGTACTTCTCCCCTTTTTGCTTTCTCCCATGCTTCTTTGGAGAAATCTAGGCAGAGTACTAAAAGTCTACTGTACATCCACTGCATGAAGTAGTAGCATCACAGAAGCAAATTGAAAAACTGGTAAATTTTTTGCTGCTTTTTAGTTTGTTCTGCTGCTCTACATTGCGAGTTTTGGGAAGAATGGTTCATATGCTAGACTCATGCACACCTTGCCTGAAGTAATCAGCTCTGCTGGTGTTTTTCAGGATAGGATTTTTTGTTTCATTCTCATCCACACTTTTACCCATGCAGTGACAAATATGGTGGTTTTATTTTCATGGCTACCTGTGCAACCATCTATGACTGTATATAACATTTTTTTTTTTCAGTCTTCTCTATGGGCTGCAGTCTGGCTTACATGGATGAAAGAGATGATTGCCCAAAGTGTTTTTCTATCAGCAAAACATTGATGCACTTGTCTCTCTCATATATCTCACTGTGTATGTAATCATAAAAACCCCTTCGTTTTCACCTCCTTAGACTGTTTGGAATCTGTTCCAAAATGGAGCTCCTTATCAGTCTTGGGAAATCACACATCTTTTTTAAAATAATGTTTACAATCAGCAAATGGAGAGTTGAAGCATTCAGGAACATATGTGTATATTTATGCATTCCCGCTCTGCTGAGCGAATGCTGTTGACAGATCTGACAGCACTTCCTGAGAGTCACTGGAGAAATAGTAAACAAGATGGCTGGAACTTGTATAGTATAGTGGTTTGAAGTTGTAACTATAATAGTGAAATATGTTTCTTTCTTTTTATATAATTTGGACTGTTTTATTGAAACAAGGAGTTATTCTAACAAAATGCCCATACTATTTATACACTACCTAGTCCATTTTCCCCAGCAAGAAGCAGAGATATCTTCAGCTAGATCATGTTGCTCAAAGATCCATCCAACCTGGCCTTAAGCAGTTCCAGTAATGGGGCATCCACAACTTCTCAGGGCAACATTTTCAAGGACATCATCACCAGCATAAGGAAGAATTTCTTCCTACTACCTAATCTAAACCTTCCCTCTCTAGGTATAAAACTGTTGACCCTCATGCTGTCACTACAGACCTTGGTAAAAAGTCCCATCTTCTATCTTACATAAAAGACAAATAACATTAAAAAAAATCACAACACAGAAACATAACAAGGTTTATTTTAAGTTTTACCAAAGTAATCTGCATTAGGAGAAAGAAATAAATACATTAAATTGTAGGTAAAAATACTTTTCAGTGTCACAGAGCAGTAAAGTGATAACAACTGTGAAAAGGAAATAGTGACTAATGCAGAAGAGGATCTCTAATGATGCCATGTTCCTTCTTTTTGCATCTATGGGATAAGTCCCATTTTCACTGTGCCTCAAGAATTGTGAAAAATTTGGTGTAGAAATAAATAAATTAGCCACATTTCTAAAATTAGTTATATTTTTCCCTTCTTTTTGTCAATCTCGGAAGAAATCTTATCATTTTCCTATCTATTATATTGCATAACTTTACCCTTGAGAATTACAGACTGAGCCTTGCGTTCTAACTTCTAATATCTCTCTTTCTCAAGCATGTAAAGAAGCAAATAAATCAATAAAAATATTTCCTTTGTCTAATCTAAACATTATCAAAACTAATTTCTCATCAAACCCTGATGATATTGCTTATTTTGAATCCTAATGCAAATATATCACTGGCCTTTTAAATATTCCTTGTATGCTGTTTTTAGTACTGGATAATTTTATAAAATGGAAACATAATTTGTTGTCAGAATGGAGTTGTTTAAACCTATCAGTGTGCCCCATAACATGAAAAGAGTGAGATCAGTTTGACTCTTGTTTTCCTGAAAGAGAAAATTTTGAACTCTTTGCTGATTTTCTTTTTAGAAAAATAGTGGTATAGATGCCACAAAATTTTATTTTGCATGACAAGAAAAATAATTTTAGGTGGCTGTGAGAGACTGGACTGATTAATGACTCAAACAATCTACTGAAGCGCCCAGGTGCAGAGGGTGTGCACACCCATCACAGGAAGCTAAAGCTGGGTGTTGAATAAGATAAGGAAAGAGGCTGACAAGAGGCAAATTCTGGGAGTGTTTTTTATCCTGCCAATGTCCTCCCTTACATAATGGTTCAGCTGTGAAAACTCACCTCAGGGAAAGTACTGGGACATTCAGAGGTGGTCTGAAGGCATTCACCCCTTCTGATGGGGCAGAGCTGACTCAGCTGGGCTGAGATGGGAGGCAGCTGTTTCGTCCACATCATTACATCAGTCCACGTGAAAATCCCTGCCCCAGAGTAGGTACCTGGGTGTTCCCACCTGAAACTGAGAGCACTCAGGGCATTGAATTTATCTTTTGTGGGTTTCTTCCACCTTTGATTGATAAAGACTGTAACCATCACTTTCATCAACAGACAGTGAAATTGCAGAAGTCTTGTCATGGGAACCAATCTTATTTCTTCTGGGTTTTTTCCTATTTCTTTCCATCTCTGTGCCTCACATTTATGGTTAAACAAAACTCTGTACCATTGACTTTGGCATATGGTCTTGTTTGCATCTTAGTTCGGGTAGAAGCATCTTTCTAATAATTTTAATAACTGGATCTTAACAGTGACAAAATGGAAAACTCCCCTTGAGGAGAGTCTTAGGAGATGAATACATTTGTAGTACTTTGTTCGAGCTCTAGATTATACTGCTGTATATCTATTACACATTTCATAGAAAATTAGTATATCATGTAAATATAGTTCCAGCTAACAGACACTGCAATGGGATTACTCACAGGATTAATTTTCAGTTTGATTAAATTAAGTCTACTTCAGGTAAATAAAATGGATTTTTTTAGTAAACAAACCAATAAACAAGTATGAGGAAGTGAAATCACCATTTTTTTTCCCTTCAGACAATACATTGTGCAGACCTATTAAATTGAGTCACTTAATTAATTGGATAACATATTAGTGTCAAGCCCTGCAATTTAGTGGCAGTAATATTTGGTGATTTATAGTTATGTAATTATGTTAATGCACACAGAAACACACATTGACTCTCTCACACAAAACTGTATTAAAAAAACCAAAATATTCAATGCTGAGTTGTCCCTATATGGAAGATAACTTACTGTCTGGTTGCTCAGTTCCCCATCCTCGGTGGAATGGGAGACAGAATCAGGAAAAAGTGAGAATATGTTGTTGAGATAAACACAGTTTAATAAGTGAAGGGAAAGGATAGAAAAAACATCAAGCAATTCAAAGATTAAACAAAACTTCATCACCTCCCACCAGCAGACTGATATCCAGCCAGTCTCCCAGCAACACCTTGGATCACAACTCCCGTTACGCACCCAGTTTTACAGCTCAGCATGATGTCACGAGGTATGGAACATCTCTTGGGTTAGTTGAGGTCTGCTGACCCAGCTGTGTTTTCTCCTAACTTGCTGAGTGTCCCCAGCCCACTCACAGTGGGCAGAGTGAGGAAAAAGATGATTTTCATGCTGTGTAAGAACTGCTCAGCAGCAGTAACACTGGTGCATGAACCCTGTTTTAGGCACACATCCAAGACACACCTCCATATTGGCTTCTACAGAGAAAATTAATTTAATCACTCTTGGACCCAGTAGAAAGTGTCTGCTGTCAATAATGTGGGCTCAAATTTAGACGACTAACATTTCAAAATATCTGAATTTTGATATATTCCTTTTGGTTGAAGAGGATAGACGTATTTAATCTTGGGTACTTATGGGTACAGATACTAATGAAAATCTTGTATTTATTTTATTGTTTGGAAAATGGCATCTACTCATTTTATGGCTTTCTCCTAGCACTGTGGGATGAACTATACACTTAGAATTAGTGGGCAGATAGTCCGTAGTAGAAGGACATGGCGTTTGCACTCATTTTACAGTACAGCAGCAGGATTGTCTGGAGGTACCCTGGAATGAGCTGGTTTGAGCTTGTTTAGCTGTAATTACAAATTTCTAGCAGTCAGGTAAGTATTTTTAAATTTTTTTTCAGTTTAATTTTAGTTGATGAAAAATACAAGTCATTTTCTACCATCTGAGCTGCCCATGACTCCAGAATTAAATGTGGCATGGAAGAATGGAAATACAGGGAAAGTATCAGGCATCCCAGGCTAAAGAAGTGCGACTTGGTGTTGCTTGGGTAAAACCAGTTTTAGAAATGAGAGGGTAAAAAAAAATATTTGGAAACTATATTGAAGTGGTGCATATTGTTTTCAGAAAACATTAAAATAAAGCCCTGCAGTCTCAAAACTGAGGAGAAAGAAACCAACATC
>JAXCLO010000001.1:68499885-68556947 GCA_035583995.1 Arremon aurantiirostris
GAAGGAAGGAAGGAAGGAAGGAAGGAAGGAAGGAAGGAAGGAAGGAAGGAAGGAAGGAAGGAAGGAAGGAAGGACCCTATGTCCTCCTAGAATTTCTATCAGCCGTACACCACTGGAAACAGGAATGGTAGTTATATTTGTTTTTTTCTATATTTTTTCTGTATTTCTTCTTCTGTTTCACCCTTCTGAGTTTTGAAAAATGTTTTTAGTAACTTAAAATCAGACAGGCTTAGATTTTGCTAAGTTGAATGAGCTGAAGTTAATGCTTTGAGAAGTGCTTTGTGTAGATTGAATGTTGCTCTAGATCTTTTCCCAAAGGTCTTTCATTTTTCTGAAATTGCCAGTAAAGTTTTTGATCTTTTGACTACTTGAGAATATCTTGTCAATATTTCTCCTGTGTGTCTGACTCTAAGTACCTGAAAACTGTAAGCCCTTCTAAGAGTCTTGTCTAGTGATTTTGGGGCCTTACAGTGCCCTCTGTTTACAGTGATTGTGTTGCAAAACAAATATTACTATTGTCTCTTATATTTTGTCCCTGACAAGGTTATGGACCCATGTAACTGATCATCACAGTCATTCACTGCAATTACAGAAAATTTTATGTCTTTCATATTTAGGAGTATAACCACCGACAAAAAAAATTTGTTCTGATAGATGCATTGTGCTAGCGTATTCCAAATGGTTTATTGACAAAAAATTTGTTGCATCCCCAATAACAAGAGATATATAAGTACTTCTGATTATCTTAAACATACATAGGTTCTATAGTAATTTTTTGCAGGGTCAAACCAGAAGAGGACTGTGAAGGTCTTGTGAACAAATTTGCAGTGTAGTTATTGAAAATGAGAATTTCAGACTTCCATATAACATGTCATTAAAGACAAATGCAGATGGTGTTTTTATTTTTGAATCTTCTTTCCATCTGTGGCCTGTGTGTATGCAAATAACTGAGCTAATTTCAGATAAGAGGATTCTGTTGAACTGCAAAATCTCAACTAGCCTGCTTTCAGTGAAAATGGAACTTTTTATGAGTGAGTTTGCCAAGACAATTGCTCTTTCATTAAAACCATTTGAATCCAAAGACTATGAATTCCATTTACCAGATGGAAGAAGTTTCGCTTTAAAATTATTGCATGAGGAGAGCACTTTGTCCTAGACAGAATCTCACCATAATGTTTTAATGTTAGTTCATTTTTAAAGACAATAACCCTGTCAGAAAAAGTAGTTTTATTTACCCTTATCAAATTCAGTTACTGGCAATAATCTCAAAAAAAAAATGTGCCTGTGCAAAGAGCAGAGGATATCTGAATTAATAAATTGTGGTGGATTATTAAACTAGGGTCAATATTAGGTTTGAATTTCATTATGGCGTGCAATGAGAAAGCAAAGTGTATCTGTCTTCAGACATCATTGGCACAATATCACAGACAACTATTTAATCCACCAAATATATTCCAAGTATCAGAAGAGTCTGCAGTAAGAGACACATTTTATTTTGCTTCCCTAATAAATATCCAATCACTGAACTACTAGATAGTATTTTCAATTAATTTTTTACCCTACTTGGGGATAATTTCTAATTCATCTATTTACTTTCATACAGCAACTGCTTATAGATTGGAATATGAAAACATGTAAGGGACTAAATCTCCTATCATTCTAAAGTATTAGTGTTTATAATAAGTGGAGTAGAGATGGAAAATATTTTTACACCATCTAGGGAAGCTAGAAGACAGTGTAGTCACAACCTAGGATCTAATACACGTACTAGTTTAGTCACATCAATTCTTAAAAAGGAGGTATTTACAAAAATTTTTGATAACTTAATAAAATAAATAGTAATATTTTGTGTTAATATACTTTAAATATATTTATGATGTATTTATATGGATATTATGATACATTTTTATTTATACAAACTGCATTTCGTGTAGAGGCAATTCTTTTTTCCTGGGGAAAAAAAGTCTTTACTTGCAAAACTGCCTTCTAAGCAATTGTCCATTATATTCTGAAAGAGGATAGGTTACCAGCATACTTTATTTAGGTGTATATTTCGGAAACAGCTGATGAATGAACTAGAACATATAATTTTGAAAAGCCTTAAACTTCTTCTGCTTCTTCCTTATCTCTTTTTATTCTCTCTTCAATTTATAGTATCTTTTTGACTCTTTCACTTTGAACTCTCCCTCATTTTATAGAACCATTGCTATGCTGTCCATTTTAGACACACTTTAGCTGCTGATGTAAAAATCTTTCAAGCAGGCTTCTCTGCTCATCATTTCAATACTACAAGAATAATAATTCATCACTTTTATATCATGATAATTTTACATTGAATGGATAGTAAAGTCTATTTTCAGTTCAACATTGTCTCAAATTATAAATTAAGTTGCAAACAAAGAAATTCTTTGAACACTGGAGACTAATGTGGGACTGCAGCACATGAGATGTGTAAGTCACTGGTAACTCTTTCACAGACCTCTATTTTTTATATCATAGCTTCACAGATGGACAGAAAAATCATAAAATGTGAGTCCTCAAAAAGCTCACAACCAATGAAAGCATGGCTTCAGTAAGGTTTGTTAAACAATGAAATTATATACACAAACAGCAAAAAGGATGGAAAACACAGCGTCACAATTTTGGATGACCACATCATAGAGTAATAGGCTAAAACCAGCAAGAGTCTTGCAGATACATTTAACTGTGGTCCTTAATGAAGTCTTCCAAATACATAAAGCTGTATGTCATAAACTGCATGAAAACTGGAATTTTCTGGTCTGTTTCAAGGTCTACTATTTGACTCAATTAACTCAAGATTTTAACACTTTGTATCAGTGCTATAGTCCTATATTCAATTTACATTCTATAGAATAAAAGCATTTAATTCACCTATTCAGCTGTTTTCAACAATGCATCGTTTTCTTACATTGCATTGATTTGTACTGCATATTTAACTCAAAAAAATCTGCAAAAATACACATAAGGTTCTCAGCTGCCTCCGTACAAACTTGTTTTGATTTCAATAATCTGTTAAATACAGCCTGTAAAAGTTAAAGTGCACAAAATGTTTATAGACATGCCAGACAACACGAAACAGTCAAGATTTACAGATTTAAGTTTCTCAGATGGTATTGTTGTGGCAACACAGTGTTTATGACAATACAGTTTTTATTATATCACATAAAAATTAAGTTCTTTACTAGGGACAATTTATGAATGCTTAAATTAAAATGCTTTTTATTTCTTGCAATGAAGTGCAAGCTAACAGTGTCCTTATAAAGATATCTTTGTTTCTTATCCTAAGTTTATATCAATAGAATTTTTATTTATTATGGCAAAGAGTCTTTTGTCTACACTATTAGAGAATGGCATCTTTGTTACAGAATCAACTCCAAACAATTCAATGAAGAACAAAAAAAAAAAAAAAGGAAAAAACCCCCAAAAACCAAACCCCTTAATCAGTCAAGATGTAAAAATCAGACAATCATAGAAATTGCCAAAATAAACAATGAATTATCTTTCTTTAACATGTACATTTTCTGTTGCTCACCCCTTCCTCCAATCCTTCCTTATCGTTTACATGAAAACTACATTTGGAGCAGGTTGCCCATAGAGATTTTTCTAACTCTTCTTGGATGTCTTGAAAATCAGGCTCAATGTAAATCTGAACAAGGGCTTCTGACCTCAGAGCTGCTCCTGCTTGATCAGGATCTTGGAGTATAAACTTCCTGAAGTGCCTTTCCACCACACTGATTCTGTGGTTCCAGAGTTCTGTAATTCTATCAGTCCATTAATCCCTCAGTCTCATGGTGCCTGCAGTGAGAATTTGAAGGAACATATGTTTTGAAACTCTACTCACTTTCTCCAAGCCCTTTCACTTACCATTCTCTCTGTAAGGGAGGACTTGAACAGTCCCTCATAAAATAGTGCCAAGATGTAGAACTCAATGTCAGGGATTTTCCCAGACCTAACATTTTAAGGGGCAAACTGAAACCTACTTCTCAGTTCTAGATACATTATCTTTCCAGGCAAGCAGTTATGCAGCTACGGAAGCCTGTGCACAGAAAGATAAATTACACAGTCAGACTATTAGAAATTCTGCTTCTGCACCACTTTCTAGAGCTTTTGAATTTTTTTCCCTGTGTATCATTCTAGCAGTTTGTACTTGAAATAGAAAAGGAAAACATAAGACATGATCCTGGTTTCCGAAGGATATAGTGAAAACAAAACTATGTTTTTATTATGCTAGCACCCAACAGGATTCAAACTGTGGAGAAGCTATTGGCTCAATACCTCTAATTTGCTTATGCACCATATAAGCTTGAACACATCTTTTGCCAAAATTTCAGTAATTCCAGATTGCTGGACAGCTGTCAATTCACAAGGTACCTTCAGATAACACTGTGGGTAGACCAGTGGGAGATTATTTACTTGAAGTAAATGTCTTGCCAAAGTTCAATTATAACTTTTAGAGGTACTTGGGGATCATCTTTTGGCTCTCACTTTGCTAAACTAACACGCTGAGAGTTTATTAGCCGAATACCTTAAGCCGTCTGTGTCAAGGGCAGCCTTTTGAGAGGATTCTGAATAAGCATCAATCATTTTTGATTTTAATAGTTCAGTCCATCTAGTATTCACAGTTACTGTCAAGGGAGAGCCCTGCTATGACACGGGCAGAGCTGGCAGAGCTTGGGGCACTTTCTGACTTCCCAGTTGTTATTTTGAGGCATGTGCACTTCATTAGCTTTTGAGCAAACAAGCATTTTTCTTTCCAGGAAAGTTGATTGTGCACAGTGTATTGTTCTTGATTTTGAAGGGATAATGCTGGCTTTGATTTCGCCAACTGTTCCTTCCCTCTCAGATGGAGACAGTAAGAATTTCCATGGAGACAAAGAATGCATGCTTTTGCATAGTTATTATAACCCTACAATTTGTATGGTTTCATATGCAAACTTTCAGATATCTTGAAATCTGGTTTTTTTTCCCCCAGAAAATATATTTCTGTCATATTCAAGCCTTTAACTAAGCAGAATAATTTCTTGTCTAACGCATTCATTTGGTGTTGAGAAGGAATTAAATTCAATTAAATAAAATCAATGTTTTTACTTTCATTATTAAAATTCTCATATTTTTTTTCATTCATATACTTGTTAGATTTGAGAGAGAAACAAGATGCAAGCTAGGGCAAAATAAAACAAGGAGCTCTGGCCAGATTTCTTGCAAGATGCTACACTGAAGAGCTGTTTGTGAGGACCCAATCTTTTAAAAGTCACTGAACCTGGCTGCTGAACTGCTAAGAACAATATCAGTGCTGGTCTACTGATCCTCATCTAAAGCTTATCTGACTCATGCCATGACACAGACCCATGTGTGAAACTGATAGTTCAGTCCCTCCATTTTTTCAGGCTGATGCTCAGTTAAAATTGGCTGTCTTTATGCTAATTTGTCTTGCATAGGATAATGAACTTCACGCTGAGAGACAAGGAAATGTGCCAGGAATATTAAAAGCTATCGATAATTCATGTTTAAAACAAACAGGTTAAAAGCCATGCAGCATGAAGCAATCTGCTGACTTGTTTTAAACACCCTTGCTTAAATGTTACAGCCAGGGGATTGTAAAAAAGCAAGAATAAAGTGCTAGTGAAAAAACTCTTCTATATATTTATTTGATGCCAAAGTGAAGATTAAGGACATTACTTTTCAGAATAATAATATTTAACCAGATGCTGAAGAAAGAGAGAAAACATATATATCTTAAGCAAATTCTAACCGTTTGCATGTATAAACATATATGAACATATTTAAATAGCAAGCTATTTATTTCCTGCTTCACTTGATCACTGACATCCTTGGATGTAGCTGTAAGCAAGCATGAACAATGTAATTACACAGAACTCCACTCCCAGAGTTTATCCAAATTCTTCTGCACAGTCTCAAGTTTGCTTAATGTGATCATACTTCACTTCTGTTTGAAGTGGGATTTTCCTCTGGTACTCTGGTCAAAGACAGAGTTGAAGTCTATCTTTGGTTATAGGAGCACACAAACTCATGCTGTAGTGTTCCCAAAGCTCTTACATGTCCAGTCTTCCTCCTTGAATATTTTAAATACACTTCTTTTAAAGTGTATTTCCAGAACTGTCCTGAAACTAAACCATATCCTAAATTGTTTATGCTTTCTCTCAGAATTTTGAAGTTCTTGCTTCTCTAATACTAAAGCATTATCTCTCCTTAATGCCTCACTGTAATCAACTGGAATACATTACTTTCTACACATTGCCTAGGTAATGATATGGGTTGAAAAGAGAATGTCAAAAAGGCTGTTTAACAAAAAGAAATCTTTCTGCTTATTATTATTATTAATATTAATTTAATTTTGTCTTCTTCTTTTATCTTTTTAATTGCCAAGGAAGAAAGAATGTCTTCAGTTATCCTTTAAGAAAGAAAATCAAAAGTTTTGATATATTTCCAGTTTCTTGCCTTCTGAAATAGAAAACAAACAAGTATTGACTACTACTCTGTAAAGCATCAGCACAAAGTATGCATAGCCAAAGCCATAAAGCGCCTTTCTTAACATTTAAGAGATACACCTTTTCCTTAAAGGAAAACTATTTTACATCTGAATACACTAATTTCTAACTGACTGTAGTTTAAATACCATATTCTGTCAGTTTTACAATACATCAATGTAAAAGAACATTTCTGTACAAAATGACATTACTTTTTTGTAGTCTGAAAACTGAAAAGCTTTTGCTATAGGAGAAGCCTACAGCACATGGAAAATACATTTTAATTATGTAATAAAATATTTTGCAATATTTTTATTAGTATTTTATTCCGACTTCCTTAGCAAATAAAAACCTCCAATTTTATTGTATTCTGGAGTTTTTCCTTTTGTTTTATGGGGTCATCTAATCATTCAGAAAGATTCATCTGCATCTATTTGAAATAACCATCTTTTTTACTGATCTTGCTGCAACAGTTTAACCTTCTGTCCTCAAGTATACAGCAAAAGCTGAATGAATCAGCCAATGAAGGTGTAAAAACACAGCACACTTACAGAACTGCATTTCATTTAAAATAATCTTACTATCTGGCTATAATTTGTCAATTCAACCATGTCGACATTGAAATTAAAAGACAATAATTTTTTTCCTATAACATCTTTGAAAAGAAATTACCCTCATCTTTTGGCCTTATCTTCAGATACAAATTATCTAGAAAATATACTTTTTCCTCCTTTCTTTCATAGACTGAGAAGTTAAAAATAATGTGAATGACCTGGGAGCAACTAATTGTCTGTCAATCACCTAAACCTAAATGGCAGTGTTTCAAGCTTAGAAAAACAAAGTAATAATAGGAACAAAAACTCTCCATGACTGTATCTTAATGGAATAGAATAAATCATGATATTGAAGGGGGAAAAATGTTACAATGTATCATGAATAATATATTAGGAAAACAAAAATCCAAATCTTTCCCATGCTTCTATGACAAAGGTAGGTAAATAAGGGGTTGATCACTTTGTTGGTTGATTTGGCAGTGTGCTTAAGGCTGAAGAGAAAAAACGAGCTTGACTCCTGCATGACACTACACTCTTTGTGTTACCTGCAAATTCAGAGAAAAATGGGCAGGATAAGTAAAAACTGCTCAGATCTCACTGTGTCTGTGAAACTTTACATTAATATACAATTAATGTCTATGAGAATTTAGACTTATCTTGACTGTGATTTCAGACTGACAAAGCATCCACAAAAATCTAGCTTTGAATTGACCACTGCAAGAAAAAAGAAAAATCTGGACACACTTTGTGGGCAGTTCATAACTGAAGCAACAAAGTGACATCAAGTATTTTGAACAAATGAAGCTGTTTGTCCCAGAATAGGATAAATCAATGATGACTAACTCATTCAATGTGAAATATATTAGACCTAACAGAACTTAAATTTGAATTAATATGTTTTGGAAAGGAGATATTATGGATTCAACAAATTGTCTGCACAGATAATTTTATTTTTGTAGTCTTGTTTTGGTTTTGGTTTGTGTCCTTTTGTCTCTGTTTTTTTTTTTTTTTTTAATTACTGATTCCTAGATCTGTCAAGTAGAATCAGTAGAAAGGATTATTATGTGAATCCTGTTAGAAGGGAAAAAAACAGTGCTTTAAGAAGAGGGATAATCCAGGATAAATATTATGGAAGCTAAGGAAGATGGCTCTGTTTGAGTGAACCAGAAAACTTTACTTCTGAAAGCAGTCATTAACTGTGGGAAGAGCCAGATATAGGAGACTACTTGGATCAAAAGAGGAAAAAAAATTAAAAGCTGTAGAGTTTGCTTATTGAAACCATTATCTTCTTTCCCAGCTATCAGTCTCTTGTTGCATTTTTTACTATTCCAGGTACACTAGCTTACTGCGGTAAGTTTCATTTCATCTAGGAAAAAAATACAGATATGTAGACATTTAATTTTATCCATCATGGAGGGTGTGACTTGCTCTCCAAGTTATTAATAAATGTGAATTACAAATAATCTTTATAAATGTGTCTGTATCTGAATCAATAGAAATAATGGGAACTAAATTGGCATATATATTATTTCCTTATATATGCATTATTTCTTTAAAGTTTTTTTTTCTCTAAATTATTGGATTAAAACCACAAAAACCATATGTCCTGGTTGTGGCTGGACAGATAGAGCTTGGGATAGAGTTAATTTTCGTTCTATTAGTTGGCACAAACAGGGTTGTTGTTTTGGATTGAGGATGAAAGTAATGTTGGTTACACACTGATGTAGTTTTTGCTAAGCTGTGCTTATCTCAAGTCAAGGACTTTTCAGTTTCCCATGCTCTGCCAGTGAGGGCGTGCAGAAGAGCCCAGGGGCGACAGGACAGCCGAGTCAAACTGGCCAGAGGGATATTCCATACCACGGAAGGGCGTGTTCAGTTCACAAACTGGTGGAATTGGCCAGAAGAGGCTGATCACTGTCAGGGACAGGCTTGCATTAGGGGGTAGTTAGTAAATGTAGACTATATAATGGTTTTGTTTGTTTTTTCCCCTTGGGTTTTATTTGTCTCTATTATTCTTGTCTCCATTAACTTGCCATTTGTAGTGGTACTAGTAATAGTAGTAGATGACTTCATGCCAGTTGCTAAACTGTTCTTATCTCAATCCACGCATTTTACCTTCTTCTCATTCTCCTCCCCCTCCCACCATGCAGGGCGGAGAATGGCAGAGTAAATAAGTGGTGCATGGTGCTTGGTTGTTAGCTGGGATTAAACCACAGCACTGCAAAAAACTACACTATAAATTTTAAGGACGAGTACTTGAAAATTTTGAGTTCATACATATTTTTTAATTTTATTTTACAGTACGAATTTTATTTATTTAGATAATAGTTGTCTAATTTAATACAATTTCATATAAAAATAAAACCTGTAAAAATATAACCGATATAAATTTAATGTTAATGCACTATTTCATAATAAATTTTCCTACATAAAAAGCTTTTCTGCCCCCACTCTATTCCTGATCTTCAAGAGAATGTAAGTTTAAGGTAATTTGTCAATAGAAGTAATAAAAAACTAACAAATTATTGCATTATGATTGGTACTCATTTACTCATTGACACTCATTCTGGAAGTAAATAGAACATGCTCTCTCATTAGTTTTGGTGTGTGAATTCAATTCTCACCATTAAAACATAATTCATTTAAGATGCAAACTTGATCAAACACCTCACTTTTTCCTTCCTTTGTTGCAACTTTTCTTCAGCTATAAAACCATGAAAGCAAGATCAATATTTCTGTTGTGATTTAGACAGAATCTGCCAACTTTTTATAAAAACAACAATTTATATGAATTAATCAAGGATTTTATGGAAACTGTAAACTATTGGAAACTAAAGGTACAAGGGAGCTGTACAAGGACTTCTGATAAGGACATACAGTGACAGGATCAGGGAGGGATGGCTTTAAACTGAAAAACAGTCAGTCTAAATTGAATACGAGGGAGAAGTTCTTTTCTGAGAGAGTGATAAGGCCCTGGAACAGGTTGCCCAGAGAAGTAATGGGTGTTCCATCCTTGAAGTAGTTTAACACCAGGTTAACCTGGTCCCATAGTGCGGGGAGGTAGAACTAAATATCTTTAAGATCCCTTCCTACCCAAAACATTTTATGATTCCATGGTTCCATGGTACTAAATAAAGATATAGGGAGGTTGGCAAGGATCAGAGAAGAGCCACAAAGACCATTTAAGAACTTGGAAGCCTGGCATAAGAAGGGCTGAGGGTTTTGAGTTTTTTTCCATCCTGATAAAAGAAGGCTAAAGTAAGACCTTGTAATGATCTTCCAGCATTTAAAGGGTGGCTACAGGGAGTCACATGGAAAAGATGAGGAACGATGAGTACTAATTACTCCTGGGTGGATTCTGATTAGACACAACAGGACAATTCTTCAAAAGATAAATTGGAATAATCTCCCCTGGGAAGTGATCGTTCCCCAGAATTGGACACTTTACAGATTCAGCTGGAGAGGGTGTTGGGCCATCCTTTATAGTGCTTTTGCCATAGAAGGTTGGACTACATGACCCTTGAGGTCTCCTTCCAACACAGACTGTTCTTTGATTCTGAGATTCTGTGATTAAGTGCCAATGTTGGATACATTTCCTGGGAAAGTTAACAAAGTTGTATATTAATTACCTAGTAACCCCAAAGCAAATCTACCTATAAATTTTAAGAGTAGGAAATAATACATCATGTTTGGAACTACTGCAAACTGACATTGCAATTTCTCAAGAAAATTTTAAAATAAAAATCAAATAACCAACCAAATAAGAAAAAAAAAACCAACAAGCCCAACAAAAAACAACCCCCTCCCGCAACAAACAAATTAACAAACCACCAAAGAAACCCACCAGAACCCCCCCAAACAAACACTTGAACTGTTTTTCATAGTTCTGTGATGCTCACAATATTTCTTAAGACTTTTCTGTAAATCCTATAAGGTGGCTCTAAACGGAAACTTCTGGAAAAGTTAAGACCATTTGGCTTAAGTAGAGAAGATAAGTACATTAGTGCCCCTGTTTGGATATTGTCATTCAGAAATAAAGTCATCTCAGTTTCCTATAACTCAATGCTTCCTCTAAAGAGATCAACCTGTGTTGAACCATGAAAACATTCCTTGAATGACAGCATCCACAGAATGGCGTAATGCGCTTTAGCTTTACAATTCTAATGTTTAATCTCAATTTTCTAAAGTGTTCCTGTACTGTCAAGTTCTCACTGTATAATGATAAATAAAATTATGGTTTATGTAGTGCTTTTTGAGAACAAACCATTGCAAAGTAGATTTAAAAAATAAGAAATTAATCCTGAGATAATTTGGCAGCGAAGAATTACATTTGGCTAATCACTGATTTTCTTTGCTTATGTCTCAAAATATTAAAATCCGCTGTAGTTATTAGACAGCAGGAGTAAAGGTGGTAAGATATAATTCTTTACTTTGATGGTTATTGCTTACTTTTATGGTCATAATAGCAAAAAGCTCTAAGATAAGCAGTATCCTCTTGTACTAATCACAGCTGCAAAGATAAAAACATAAATATTTCCAGTGATTATCCAAGTAGGACTATGCATTAACTATTGGAATGGTAACATTCAAATTAAAGGATCAAATATGAATTTTTCGTCACTCCTATTATTTAGCATGGTTTTTACCTATTATTTCTCGTATTTCTATTGGTGTAGTTAGTCTTGATGTTTGTCTCTGGTGTTGTTTAAGAGGCTTGCATCCATTACTATATTGAATTTTACATCTATTTATGTTCATGAAAGTCACACTCAGGTTTGAGATCTGTGTGTACAAATTTATTTATGCTTACCTGCAGTATCAGATAAAACTAAAAAGGTGAGAAGTTCTTCATGGATGTAGTTTCCTTGTGAAATTACAGCTAAAACCAAATTATTTCTTTGAAAAATATCATAAAATGGAAGATAAAAAATTACAATAAGTTCCTATATATGAGGAAATACAATCATTTTGACCATTTTGTATCAGCTTCAGACCCACCAAAATCTAGCGCATATACCGATGCTAACTACTAATCTTTTCAGTGACTCGCACTTCTGAACTTTTGAAAAGGCAAAAAGTTTTCAAAGACGAATTTAACTGTAGTCATTTTTGACCTATCTTGACCAATCTTTCATAACTGGTCCAAGACTGATAATTTGGCCACAAAGAACAGTCTTAAAATACATTTGAACTGGAGGTATCAAAAATTATTTAATTAAAAATTCTGTATCAGACATATTTCTGTGGCTCTCCTTCTATTGAATCGTTTAGCCAAAGAGAAAAAGGTTATTTTCCTGTTTTTAAAATGCTCTCAAAGTTTTAGCCTTCCCTCCACAGCAGTCTAATAAGATAACACAAAAAACTAAGTAGTCCAAGGTAATGCGTACCTTTCAGATCACTCACTGTTTATGTTATGTTGTAGTGCGTTCGGTTGGTTTATTTAATTGTTCCCCCATTTTGTGTATTGTTTCCCCCTATGTTTGTAAATGGTTCTGCCCACTCCAGTTTTCCCGCCTTTAGCCCTGTCATTTATTATGTTGTTATGGCAACTCCCGCCACTGGGGTTGTCAGTCCTTTAAGTTATATAATTCCTCCTCCCCCGTATTTCCTTATATGTAGACTTTCTCTCCTCCCTGGGCCCAGTCAATCACTCCCCACTCCTCCTAAATCTCCAGAATCTTCTTCCCTCTGGGGGTTGTGGTTGGCTGTGGTCCCGGGGCCCCTCCTCTACTTTGTATTCATTGGTTTCCTCTACTTTGTATTCATTGGTTTCCTCTATACGTCAATTATGTTAAGTTCAACCCTCCACCCTTCCTGATTGGTTTACTGTAAACCCCTCCTTTGTTCACCCACCCCCTTTATAATCTCGTTTCACCCCCCGTTTAGGTGTCTCTCGTTGGGGTTTTCCATGGGGGTCTCTCCTTGGAGTCTCTCCCACTTCTGTGTCATCTTGGATGGTTCATTAAACCAAACTTAATCTCATCGAGAGTCCAGCCCCTTATTTCCCAGTCACGTTGGCGGCAAAGCCGGTCCGCAGGCGAGCGCAGCCCGAGGTCCTCAGACACCGAGGGGTGCTCGTACGTGATTGCAGCGGGGTGTCGGCGTACTCTCAGCTAGCCCGGACACTGACCACCCAGGCCAGATACACCTTTGCCGCAATGTTATTCTGACCGTATATGAACTGTCACTGAATTCCAGTTCCCCACATCCACTTTCAGTCAAAAAAGAGGATGCCTCTCATGATTCTTTTCTCAGAATAATTTGTATTTCATATCCATACAGGTTCAATGAGTGCTACTGTAATTCTCACAGGAATTTGGCACGCTAAGATTACATAACTATGGTGAATTGCAACACAGGCAGTTGATTGTTCCCAATCTCCCTTGATATGTGATCAGAGACCAGATCTCATTCAGTGTGTGTTCGTTTTCTACCATTTGTTTTATTCCTTATCCTGACCCAATAGTGCCTTGAATGGTTTGAGCAGCAGTTTCATTCCAATGTTTCAAGTAATTCCTTCTGTATCTGAAAACATTCCTAGCTTTTTTTCCTGTTACTTAATTCATAATTTTTTCACCTTTCTTTTTTTCACAGCATTTTAGACCTCTAAGACACCTTGCTGTGTCTAAAACTGGTGCAGTAACAACAAAGTGATTCACACTACCAACCAAGAGGTCCAATTTGCTTGCAGAATGGAAGAAATGCTATCAGGTATATTGTTCTGCTTCTCATTACTAAAATCTCTATGGTTCATGATTTTTACTTAAAAATTACTTATCAGTATAATTTTATCGCTGCCAAATACAACACTGCTGTATGGTTTCCCATGGTGGTCAGATTGGCAATAGGACAATTTTTCCTTACCTTTTTATTCATCTAACTTTGTGATTCCTTAAACTTTCTGATCCATGAGTGTTGATTGAATACATTCTAGTAAACTCACATTACCTTCCTCAAGAGAGTGTAATAGTAATAGCTTTTATTTTCAAATTTCATATTTTTGTGTGGCCTTCAAAAACTTGTGGAGGGAGGAGACATCCCTTTCAATTGGACATTAGGCCTGTAAAGAACCCCTGTGTATTCAATTTCTGCCCTCTTCCACCAGAGAATAATCCTGTGTTCAGCTGGAAGTACATACCCATGTGCTCCATGTTCACAGTTTCTCTCAGAGGTCTGTTTAGGATTTCTGCTTTTCAAACAGTAGTCATTAATTAGACATTTTAGACGTGCTTTGAAACCAGAATTACCCTGCTCAATTTCGATTATTTTGATGGTGAAATAAAAATATTAGGAAATGCATTTCAGTAATTAGCTTTGGGTGTATGGTGTCTAACTCTAAAGTCTAAGACATAACAGATGCATTTGTACATATTATAAATATCCATTAAAAAGATTCAGAAGTAGTTCTATTCCAGGTTCCATCATTTTCTTTTATTAGGTGCAGCATTAGGAAACAAGCTAATAATTTAGCAGTAAAAATAAGAGGAATGAAAACCATATATTTTATTTCGTGAAGAATGAAAATGCCATGTGACCAGTGTGTAGAACTCATCACATATAAAAATCAATAACCACATTTCCAGACCCAGCCTACAGTCTTGATAAAATGAAAGTAACTGTATATAACTATGTGTTAAAAATACATGCATTTGACCACTTGTTGGGTTTTGTTTGTCTGTCTGCTTGTTTTCTATTAAATTGAAAAGGCAAATTGTGCAGTTTTACATACTTCTGCATTTCAAAGAATCTTTTCCAAAAAAAAAAGAAAGCTACAATAGGCACATCCACTCTCCTTTCCAGTCTCCTTGAGCCTTTTAAAATGAAGAAAGTTCGAATATTTCCTTCCTTATCTGTCCTAATTTGACTTTAGTGATCCATCCATTTTTATATGCTGAATAATCTATGTTTTGCAGTATAACAACAACAGCAACATCAATAGCAGTGCCTGTTCCTAAGGCTTCAAGGATATTGGCACATTAAATGGTTGTGCAGTGTTTAAAAATGGAAGGAATCTATCATAGTAAGTTGTGTGAAACAGAACTGTCTTCTGGATTTACTTCATAAAGATAGACTTTGAATTTAATTTTCTGCTTTTTCTGAATATTTCTTTTAAGATAGGACTAGCTCCAAATGTTAAGATATCAAATCATGCAAATTAAAAGTATTTTAAATTTTTTACACAAAAGGAAGCACTGTGTAAGAAAAGTCAAACTTCTATTTAGTATTTTTTTGAGAAAAGAGAACTCTTAACAGCATCTAAGTTTGACAGTAGCTTTTGTAGCTTTTTAATGTTCTGATAATTCTGAGAAATATTTATTTCCAGTGAAGTCCTATCACAAAGATAATGCTGTCCCTGCATGCCAAATTTAAATGTTTCACTCTCTTAAAATTTATTCCTTTCTGAAAGTGCATAAACAAAAGAAAATCTGTCAAACTAAAAATCAGAAGCTACAATTCCTCTAAATCTTTATAATATTGATAATAATGTGCTCAATGATTAGGGGAAAAATAATTTTGATAAATTCTTCTGTTTCTTAAATTTGATCCTGCCTAATTAATGTCACAGTGCTTATTTTGTAAAGTCTCCTTGACAGTTCACTCTATGTTCCTTAGTAAGGACCATGATACTGTTGTAGGCAAAGTTGTGGCAAAATTCAATGGAATATAAATGGAAATAAACCAGTCTTAGAAAAATTAAAAAGTGGCAGTGCTGTGCAGCTTTTAAGTCTAAGCATGTAACCTCCTTTTAAATAATTCAGTATCATTAAAATCAATTACTTTGCACTTTCGTCAAACTGATATAACAGTTTGATGTGCCAGAAGAATAATTTCCCCTCCATGTAGAATATACCCTCCACTTCATCTTCTTCTTGCCACTTGTCACTTCCTTGGCAGCATTGGTTTTCATCCCACTCTTCTTTGCCAGTGGATTGATTATATTTATGCACTAGACAACTGATTATTTCCTTCAGGGCAGAGAGTAATCATCAGCTCCAGTGTGTTCCAATTAACTCCTTGCTTGTGCTACCTCTCACGTGAATCCTGGGTTTTTTCTGCATAGTATCCATACTCACTGAAAATATGAGGCTATTCAAAGCATAGGTTAATATGCATATAATTATGCATTTTTATTTATAATGTTTGCTTTGATCTTTTTTTGCATTATTTTACTGCTCAAAATCCTTATATAAGTGCATTTCTTGCAATCTTGTCTTAACACTACTTAAATTCTTCTAAAGGGATCCTCAGCAACAAGAGGAGCCTGGGTAAAAAACAAAAAGAATTGTTGGTTAGTAGGCAGTGTATGTTTCCCAGTCTCAGTTCAAGCTTTAAAAGAGTGACATACTTCAGAGGATTTTCTTTTCCTTGAAAATCAATTGAGTTGTACCAGAGGATTCTTTAGAGAATTTTCAGTTTAACACAACTGTTACAGAACTCAATTATAATGTATTAATGAGGGAGCTCAGCACAGTTATTTAGACAAAACAACACATAAGAAATTTGAAAATGTTCATAGTCTGAAACTTGTTCTTAGTTTTTATGATAGAAAAAATAAAACCAGCTTTCCTTATATTCAAAAAAAAAAAACAAACAAACAAGAAAAAAAAATTAACAAAAAAAAAAAAGAAAAAAACCAAAGTAATGTCTTTTCAGAGCATTTATTTTCAAACAATATTAATCAAATGAACTGTAATTCAGTGATGTCAGTGGGGTTTCTAGTGAAATGTGTTCCTTTACAATCTATGTGGCAATTTACAGCTATAGAAATACATTTAGTTCAATTCTGAAAGACTCCTTTAAGTGGGGGGGAGGGGGCTCTTGTGTGCGTGTGAAACACATGGAGAAAAAAAAATATGCTAACACTGTGTTCTCTAGGAGATTAAATCTAGTAAGTATTTTATAATCAGAAAGGGAAATATAGACAAGCCTCTCACAACAAGTTGAAATATCTTGTCAAATTAGCTTGACAAGTTTCTTCTAAAAAATTGAATTCATTAAATGAAAAGACTTTTTAAAATGTTGCATAAAATTCTTTAATCAGCAATGAAAATCAGTTTTTTCTTGGTCAAAAAATGCATGGAGTATGGCTTATTTTGAAACCTTCAGTAAAGATTTTTAATTTGATTTTCTATTTTTCCAAAATAAGCCATTTGACTACTGTATTTAAGCATTTTGGCTAGCCTTTCCTTTTGTACCAACACCATTTTTTTAATTAACTGGTTATAAAGCAACAACAGGATTAGTCAGGTTTTACTTTGTTTTGTTTGTTTTCCTATGCATTCTAATTCCATCTTCTTTGCAGACTTTTATTTCCTGCTATGAAAAAAAAAAAGTAGAAAGACCGATTTTTTCAGTGCAAAATGTAAGGAAACACTCTGCCTAATGGAGTGGTAGCTGTACCCTTCCATTAGTGGCTTTAAGAAATGAAAAGGTATATAAACCAAATCACAGAAATTAAGAAATCTCACAATACAGAAGTTTCATGATAAATCTAGAGGCCAAATTGACAGCTACAATGTTATAAAACGATTAAGACAAATAAAAAAATCTTTGGTATGTCATTGACAGACTGTCCTGTAACTGAGTGATTTTGTCATAAGAGACATCTTTCTGAGGAGATATTTGCACTTGCAGGTGTTTGAGATTTCCCTAGGGAATCATGGTTTACAGTTTGGTTTGCTATCAACAACACTGAGTTGTCAAGGGACATATGCTTCTGTGCCTTATTATTCTGCTAAACTGCATGACTTTCAGCAAAAAACTGGAAACAAGAGAGTAGCTTTGGCCATTAGCTGCTGAGAAACAGACAGCTGTCAAAAGGCTTTACCTCCTGCAGAGCAAGATGATTTCAATGAAGCAAACCATTGTAATCCTCACTTTAGCAGAATGTATTTCAAGCCATGTTTTACTTCATGCCATTATCCAGTCACAGAAAGCAGCAGAAGTTAGGAGAATCACAGCCTGTTGCCTATTCTATTTTTTACAGCTGTGTGGAGGCTGTAACAAAATATGCAAGAAAAAAAATTTGTTTCAGTTCCAGCTAGGTCAAAACTGGCCCAGAAACAAATTTTATCCATTATGGTTGACAAGACCCATCTTAAACAGTGCAAAGTAACAATTATTAATCATAAATTTTGATTAAATGATTCCTAATATGTGCTATTACCTTCTTAGCATATCACAAATTATGCTGCCAGGAATACCATAGCCTGAATGAGTGGTGAGAGGGATTGTTTTTTGTTGTTGGGATTTTTTGTTTTCAATGACATTGTGAGAAGCTCACTAGAAATAGTTTCACTGCTTGTTTTTTTTGTTTATCAAGCAGTGATTAGTTAATCAAACATCTGATTTACCAGAATGCATAATCTAAAGTATGCATATCCTGGTTTTCTATTGTGTTTTTCTCCAGATATATCAACCTGTTGTTGGCTTGAGGTCATATTTTTGTTTGGTTGAATTTTTTTCAGGAGGAGTGGGAGAGGGAGTGTTGATTTTTGTTCTCTCAAATATATTGAATGAACTCAATCCTTTGACAAAATAGTTATATTATATAGAAATGGTCCAACAAACACAAAACAAGTCAAGAATTTGTTTTCTGCTTGTGAGTGATACAAATGAGCCATTTTGAGCTATGTTCTCACATTTTACTGAGTTTCTGAATGAGGGAACAGTAAAGCAAGAAACAGTTTAGAGAAAGGCTATTTTCTAGATATTTAAAATGTTTATAAGTAAGCAGTGTAACAAATTTCCACCGCTCAACTTTATTATTTGTTGTTGATGAGCAAAAACCTAATTTAAGGCTCTCTAGTGACTCCAAAGAAGCAATGTTCAACTCCTTTGTGCTTTAAATCAATTTTCATTTAAAGGAATAAATAATCATGCAAATGTCTTATGAACTGGCATTCATTAAAACTGTGGACCGGCCTGATTAACAACAAATTCCAAATTTAGATCAAGTACCACCTTGTGAATAGAAACCAAAAGAAGTATCATTGAGTGCTAGATGACTTCATAGATGGTAACTTTATTCTGATAAATTAATTAACATGTGTCAAAATAATTATTCAGCTCAAAATAAAGCTATCTACATTTTTTAAAGTAAGCAAATGAAAAAAGAGTGATGTTGTCTATTTTCTCATTTCATATTATGGTAAAAAAATGTTCCATGATTATCAGAACTTCAGTACTTGAATTGCAATTATGTTCATAATGCATGGAAATTAATGTCTGCTACATCTCTGAGGTGAAGTAGTCTGCCCCACTTCCTTGAAGAAAACATCTCAAGTACACTAGAGAGAGGTTTTAATCTCTGAAGCTAGATATTGGGAAACAGACATTAGAAGAATAAATATTTATAAAAAGAAAGACATAAGCTCTTTTGGGTGAAGCATAATACCAAACAAGGCCTGTAAAGAAATTCTGTCCTGATACTGTGTCCAATTGTTCCATCTCCCTAGTCTTGCTGACAATCCATAGATTCCAACTGCCAACAAACCCTATTCAGTCTCCTCTGTGTGCCTTCCAAAAGAATTTTTCTCTAGCTCTGCTGGGGCTTTTAAATCCTGCTCCCTCCTAATTCTTCTTTCTTTCCAGTCCCCTGCTCTTTTCTAGCCTTGTAAGCTCCTTTTTGCATTTTCACTGCTTACTTTTTTATCGTTCTTTCTCCATTCAACTCCAGTAGTTTTTTCCCCGATGTTTTTCTCAATTGCTACAGGATAGCAACCCTTCCCTTAAGGTTTTGTGGGAGCCACGTGTGGCAGCCAAGACAGAGCAATCAGGCAGAATTCCTCCCTGCTCTCAGCCTTTTACCAAAAGATAAACACATAAAACTGTTACATATATAAAACTGTGAGAATTACCAAAACCTGTAATTTATTACAGAAAAGAACAACATTCTTGACATTCTGAGTCACTGAAGAATGAAAAAGAAAGTTCTCATCTTGAAGTGGAAAGTGAAAAATTAAATTTAAAAAATCAAAATCTAAAGCAAAAGATAGATTAAAACAATCAAAATTTTTTCTTTATTTTTTTTAATTATTCAGTTTGATTCAATAATTTTTATTACATTTATTTAACCTAAGGCTCATTGACAGGAAGAAGTTACTAGAAAGTGTGTTATAATGCGCAATCAAATGCCTTTTGTGTATTAGTTGTCACTGTGCACCATATGAAAAATGTAACAGATGTTGTCACTTGTTTTATAGATTCACTTCTAGTTAGGACTCTCCACACAGGCAGCTACCAAAGAACTCTAAAACTTATCAGCTCACCCCACAAATGTTTCGGATATGATTTTATAATTTGGGATATTTTTGGCCATATATCTTGAATACAAGTTAGTGGCTGTAAATGACATGAACTTTTGCAATCTTTTAATTGAATTAAATCACCAGTGGATACTGTCCTGAAACTGAGACTTTCCAAATATTTTGAAGAGCTTACATTAGACACATGATATTATCATTGCTTATAGCATAGGAAAATAATACACAGTTGAATTTAGTAAAAGCACAGAAATTAAATTATTTACTTGAAAGAATGTGTATTGATATAAATTTAACAAATTTAATAGTACAAGTGACAGTGGTTTCACAAGGTTAAAGTCAATGTGCACTTGATTATTTACTGTATAGAGGACAGGGTTAGATAAAGCTGTCAAGGAGATTTTTTGTTGATTCAAGAGATTTAGAAAGGACCCAATTTGCTTTTTAAGCTTCTCAGAAGAGAGTTTACGTGTAGCTGAACACAGATTTAATCAAGGGTTTCTGCCTAAAGGAGTACATATGCACAATCAATTCTTTATCTCACTTAGCTTTCAAAGTTTAGCATGTTAATCACTGAGATCTCTTGTTGCAAGGAATTTCTTGGCCGCAAGGACAGATCTGCAGAGGCATCCTGACTCAAGGGGAGATCCTGGCATGCAGACTGTGGATGTGCAAGAGAGCTCAATGGGCTCTGGGCTGTCCACTATGGATGGAGAAAGATCATTGACTCATATTTGCATACTGATTACAAATGTTACTTGCTCCCACACCTGACTTGAGATGGACATTGATCAGCACTGTGGTTAGCTGAATGTTTTGCTCTAATTAACCTTTGGCTAGTCTGTTGTTATCTATCTCCCCCAAATCCACTTTCAGTGACCACATGCATCTGCTGGACAGTGACTGTTGGTTATCACTTGAACAGAGTTACAGGAAATAAAGCTCACAATACTTAAAATTTGCAACAATATGCACAATGTTTACCTAAATAAAAATAATTAAAAAAAGAACACCTTCTTAAAACAAAGTCACAAATACGAATTATATATTGCTGAAGGAAAATGTGTTAAATGTCTGTTTGATTTTTGGCACATTGAGGTCCCTAAACTTTAATTAAATGTTTACAATAAGTAGTAGAAATAAACTTCCAGGCTTCATGAATACTTCAGGTGACATCTATCTTTCTAAGGGTTTAAGAGGGGTGTAAATTTTCCATGAGATTGTAAAAAGTGAATATAAATCTATGTAAGAACAAATTCTATTTGCTACTCTTTACTGCTCCTTGTAGACCACAATAATTGAAATTTTAGTTACTAAAGTCACTAAGTGTCCCCTGTAAAAATATTTTATTTCTGCAAGTTTTGAAGGCCAGGTTGGATGTGGCTTTGAGCAATCCCTTTGTAGTGGTGTTTGCAGGGGTCCCAGGATGAAGGAAGAGATTAGAATGTTGACTCCATGTTTCACAAGGCTGATTTATTTTTTATGATATACATTATATTAAAAGAAAATTATATACTAAAAAAAATATATACTAAAATGATATAAGAAAAGAATAGGGAAGAGATTTCATCAGAAGGCTAGCAAGGAATAGAAAGGAATGATAACAAAATCTTGTGACTGACCAGAGTCCAAGACAGCTGGACTGTGATTGGCCATGAATTAAAAACAACCACATGAGATCAATCAAGGATGCACCTGTTGCATTTCACAGCAGCAGATAATTACTGCTTACATTTTGTTCCTGAGGCCTCTCAGCTTCTCACAAGAAAAATCTTAGCAAAAGGTTTTTTCATAAAATATTCCCATGACACCTCTTCTAGTTGGATGGCATCCCTGCCGAGGTTGAGGTATTTGGAGCTAGATGATGTTTAAGGTCCCTTCCAATCCAAGCCTTTCCATGATTCTGTGATTCTTTAGTTGGAGTATGTAGAGACATACATTCTCTGTATGTTTTAAAATCTGTCAGGTCAAGTTTTTCCAATTTGTCAGAAACTAGCCTCTGACACACAGAGATAATATTCCTGGCAAGTGTGTCTAATTGGGTTGTAGGAACATGACATTGCATAAAGTCATGGCAGTAGAAGAGAGTATTCAGCTTTACATGTAAGAAATATCAGGTGTTTCTCTCCATGTATATCTGTATGTATGTCAATTTTGTTAGCTACACTGAAGTAATCTCAAGAATACTGATAAAATAAAAAGGAAGCAAAATAATAAGCAAAAGAATTTTTTCCTCTATACAATCTTCTCTGTGTAATGACTTCCCTAGTATTTTTCAGGAGGGAAACTAGCAGTTGTCAGACAGATAATGCAAGGCTGTGAAACAAGGCTTAGACTTGCAGGGTGATTGACAAATAAGCCAAAGGCATTTGTAACCTGTTTAGGAATAAAAAATACCTTAACACAGGGTCCTGATGAGTTTTATCAGACCATCCAGAGCCTTAACTCAGTCTGTGAATGGCAGGAAGATGCCACCAGTAGAGGACATCATTGTCATGTCACCCACACCTGATTTTCATATTGAATTGGGTTTCCATGCAGGGAGCTGCTCAGTCCTGCCTGTGGATAGCTGGTATTTTGTTTGAGGTGGCCAGCAGGCTAGGTTTGTCATCCACAGGAGTTCACTAAAATTTGAAGATATACTATGATTTTATCAATAAGCTCTGTGCACAAGGCAGCAGCAGGGAGCATTCACAGAAAATTTAATGTTCCTGTCCACCCTCCTTTCTTCCCAGCAAAGGTTTAGTGGAACGTAACATTAGTTCCTTCCTTCCTTGGTACAGGCACCTAGCTCTGCAGTCCTCTTCGATCTATTTCTCAGTCACCTTTGTGGCAAGACAAGTAGATTAGACACATAATTTCCTCACCCTTCTTTCTCCTTCCTGTGAAAGATGCCAAAATAGGTATTTACAGGCCTCACTATCCTCCAATAAATAGGAGGGCTCAGTAATGACTTTTAAAAAGTAAATGATAATAAATTTTTTTTTAAAAACTCTCTTTCTGCTCTAGAAGTTGCCCATTATTTCTATCCTCCTTAGCTGCAACAAAAAAGCTCAGTTTAAGCACAACTATGATTGGTCAATTTCAGATTCTTTGTCCAGAATAAAGCAAATGAGGCATTTTGAGTTTTTGCTCCTGGAGTGCATAACAGCTCTTCTTTTAGGATGGTCTTATTTTTTAACTTCCAACTGCTAGAAACATTGCTGCAATTTCCATTGATGTTCTGTTTGAGCAACAAAAGTCAGTAATTTAGCCAACAGGGACAGGCTGATTAGATTTGTTGCACACTGATCAATCAAAGCACTATCTTGATCTCACTGGCCTCCAGACACTGCTTTAGGAAGACCAGCCTTAGGAAAAGTATTTTGCTTTTCTTTTTCATTCTTTTCTAAATAAGCTCAGCAACTCAGAAAAAATGAAAACCCTCTGTTTAACTCTATGTTTTATATCACACGAGAATATTGATTAGACACCACACAAGTAAAGAGAAGCAGAAATACTCACAAATGTAAATCAAGCAATGCTTCAACCTAGTAAGATTTATGTACCAGAAATGTAACTGAATATGAAAAAGACAAAAAGAAGTTTAGGAGGAAGACACAAATATGAGAATAAGCACAAAATGAAAGACAAGAAGAAGCATGGAGACTAAAATTAATATCTGAAAGAAAATTGACGAGTAAAATTACAATATTATGTAATTTCCTTTTCTTAGAGTGTTCTTTAAAGAGAAACTCTGGTACAAATACAATGTGGACACAAAGAATAGTGTACTGTAATAGATAAATATCTTCTATTTGTAACAAAAAATTGATTAAAGAACTGGTGACAGAAGAAGAACAGCTAGAATACAAAGCACCTTCATGTCAAAACACCAATTAAAGATCCATATAAAACTTAGCTCAGCAGTGTGTTAGCTGGTGACTTCAGAGGGCTAGGTAATGATTAAAAAACCAAAACAAATGCACAAACAAAACCCAAATAAAAGAAAAACCAAAACCACAATGCCCCCCCCAAAAAAACCCAACAAAACAACAAAAAAATCCCACCTAAACCACATAACTAAAAAGCTTTAAATAAACAAATAATTAGATACCATGGTGCAAGTATGTTCAAGAAAACACTATGCCTGGTTATTAAATGCAATAATTGCTTTTTTGAGAGGGCTGCAAGCTTGGTGTGACGCAGGCTTACTAATAATGTGAGAAGATGCATGGATATATATAGATATAGATGATAGAGATATAGATAGATATAAATTAGATATAGATACAGAAAAAAAGCATGCAATTGATCTTAAAAAAACTCAGATGGCAAGTAGGCTGCAAATACTAATCTTACTGTTCGGGATGGAATTTCTGTAGATTATCAAGACCGAATTGCGTAGAATTTATGAATTTGCAAGCCTATAATAAAAATTTCAGAGGAAATCTTATTGCTGATGTCACTCTATTAGAAAAAAAAAAACAAACAAATAAACAGAGCAAGCTACAATTAGTAATTTTCTCTTTATTATAGAAAATAAGCTAAAAGAAGGTTTTTTTTTCAGATCATAATGTAAAATGTTAAAGGGGAAGTGAAAATACATGTAAAGAAAAAAATATGATTAACAGAAGAGCTAGAAACTATCTTGGCCTTGAAAGAATATGATGTTTTAGGTTTTCAAATGTGCCATAAAATGAATATCAAACTAAGCAATGTACAGGAAAGCAAATTAAAAAAAGAAATTTATTCTAGCATATTATTAATAAGCTAGACCAATTTAAATTGTTATTTAAATTTCAATATATCTCAAAAATTGAGTGCTTGAGATTATACATATCACATTTCCCTTTGATAACAAGTGGTACACCCAGTCAATGTATATATGGTTACAGTCTTCACTGTAACCAAAATAACTTCAATTATTTGGAGTGAGCTGTGCATACAAATAACTAAACTTCTAACTTCAATATTCCTACACCCAAATTTTGTTAAGAAATGGCTTAAAAAATATATTACCTGTGATGGAAGACATGCATATATCTTTATTCCTGCAGTTTTAAAAGAACATCAATGAAACTGAGATGGCCACCAACTGATTTTTAATTTTAATGAGAGAATATCTGTAACATCAGACATCATCGGCTTTCTTTATATTCAAAGAGATTGAGTAGGCCAAGCACAGAATGAAATTTAGATCCTGAAAGTAGACTTAAGCTTTGCAGTTGTTAGCTGAAAATTATTTCTCTGTGTGCTGAAATCTGGCTTCGAGTGCCCAGACATCCTGCTAAGTTTGCAGGCAGTGTCTAGTTCCTCTAAATTGAAACCACAGTAGAGAATCTGTCTAGGAAAACAGTGGGGATTCACAGTACTGCTGAGGGGAGGCCGGACATTATCCTCTATTTGGGGGTCATATTCAGAACCTCTTTGAGATTTCACTGCGTGAATCGGGTCTTTTCTTTCTTGTAAGTACAGCAGTTAATGCACTTTACTAAATTGGCGTACCTTAAAAAGATAAAGATACAAAATTTGAAATATAATGAAGGGAAATGATATATTGTAAATAAACGAAACTTTGTCATTAAATGCAACATCAGAAAGATGAGAAGAAACCTCAGAGAAAAAATAAGAATGCTGCTGCTAGGTATGAAGAGGATTCTGATGAATACTTGGACAGCATATTCAGGTTATTGTAGAGATTTGCAATAATTAAAAACTCCATGCCACAGCCATTATAAAGAAGTGGAGCTTCAGGAGCTATGTCTTCTTAGAAGCAATAGTCAATGAAAGTGATAATTTAGAGCACAGTTTGCTTGAGTAATGCTTGGATTATAGGCATCTATGATCTCTATTGTGATGTTTTTGAATAAAAATGAAGCTGAAAATGGAATACAAGGTTTAAAGAAAAAAATCTGTTAGGCTTTTTTATGTTAAGAAATTAATTTGAAATCACAGCATTACTAGCAAAGTCTAGGAAAAAATGTTGTGTGGCTTTGTGTATACATCAGAGAACACTAAATTTATAATATTTCTTAGGCATATTTTTTGCAGTATTATTGTGTACCTAGATTTAGCTAGAGGACAGAAGTGATTTTGCACTTACTTCTTTATTATTGAATCCTCTTTTAGTGTTTTAGTTTTTCTTGGGAGAAAGTTAAAATTTTTCATAGAAGCTGGTATAGGGCAGTTATTTGAATTTTTTTCTTAAAATCATGTTGATAGCAGATTTTTTCGCTATTGCTGAGCGGTGCTTCCACAGCATCAAGGCTTTTTCTGCTTCTCACACCACCTCCACCAGTGAGGAGTTGGGAGGGCCCAAGAAGTTGGGAGGGGACACTGCCGGAACAGCAAACCCCAAGTGTCCAGAGAGATATTCCACTGCATGGAATCACTGTCAGCATATAAAGATGGGGGAAGAAGAAGGAGAGAGAGGAGGCTTGGAGCAATGATGCTCTCTTCCAAAATAACTGTTACTGCTGGTGGAACCCTGATCTCCTGGAGATGGCTGAACACCTGCCTGCCCGTGGGAAGGGATGAATAAACTCGTTTTGTTCTGCTGGTGTGAGTGGCTTTTTCTTTACCTATTAAGCTGTCTTTGTCTCAGCTCCTGAGTTTCCTCATTTTTACCTTTCCAAATCTGTCCCCCATTCAAGTGTGGTGAAAAGTGAGTAAACAGCTGTATGAGTATAGTTGCTGGCTGGGATTAAAGCACAACATTTCCAGGGCGTCAGTGCTGCCCCTGGGCTGCTGTACTGACCAGCCTGGAGCTCCACTGCAAACTCAAATTGAAGGAATGGGGTTGTAGGCAAGGCATTATGGCTGATGGAGGAGGCCACACTGGAACAGGTGCACCTCAGAGCTTCTGTGGCTGTGGATAATTTTGTATTCCATGTGGTATTCCTCTCAGGAGACTGTGGTTCACAGATACTCTCCCACACAAGGCACCAGAAAGGACTGTCATGGTTTAACCGCAGCCAGGAGCTAAGCACCACACAGCTCTCAAACCATTTAAGAAGCTACTTCCCTCTTTCAGCTAAAAAGTGATTGATAAGAGCCACTTAGTAATAACTTTTACATGGTTCTGTCTGATCTCACTGTATATGATTGCTGTATTGGACTGGATGTTTTTATGCAACAGCTTGAGAATGAGCCCTCTTTATCTTCTGAAGTTTCACTAATGTGCAGTTTGGGAGTCATAGGTCTAGTAGGCAGCAGTCAAAGATTACTGACCCAGTCAATAATCAGGAGATCAAATCTGAAATGCTTCTTTCTTGTAGAGGAACTGAGAGACTAGGTAATTTGTGGAAAATGTTAATAAGGGTCACTTTTTAATATTTTAAACCCCACAATCCACTTAAATCACATGTTTAGGCTGGAAGAAATGGTCTTTGGGAGATATCATCCATATTTAAAGAAATCTAAATTCAGGTGGAAACATTTGAACTACAATATGCTGAAGATCGGTGCAATCATGAATAACAGAACCTGGCCCAGAATTCAACTGGATGTCCAGAAACCTTTTTGCACTTACATTATCCCAGACGTGCTGTTCTTAGTGCTTTATAAATACACACTAATACTTCCTATTTTATGGTTCATGTTTCTTTTATGATTGTATGTAGATTTTTGGGTAAAATTTTAAATTTAACTAGCTGTGATTGGGTGGTCTGCTGTTTGCTCCTTGTCTCTGTCTTTGTCCTTGGACCATAATTTCCCCTAAAAAAGAAATCCATAAGAAATCTGGGGTTTAGTAATTCAAACATTGACCCATGAAGGAAAGAAGGGAAAATAATGCATGAGCAGTCATCAATAGTAAGTGTCTGGAAAGTAATTTTCTTTGCCTTCAATATTCGAAATAGAGAAAGTACTGCCTATCCATTACTGCCCATCTTAAAGGAATAGAAAACAACATACTTGAAAACCAAGTGTTTAACTGATAATGATCAGAAGTATTAGAGTAGAAAAAGATAACCCATCTTCCTTTAAATAAATCAAAACAACATAACAAAACCATTGTCAGCAGACATTTAAGCAATCTGAAAAACAACCCGCAATAGGAGGTTCTTTCAGAACTGATGATAGCAGTGAACAAAGCAGATCATCACAACAGCAATTTGTCACCATGTGTTCCAAAACCTGACATGAAAATGCCTTGCTTGAAGCCTTTCAGCATAATAAACTTCTTGGGGAATACTCCCAGAGAGGTTCCTACAAGCAAAAAGAGAACTTTGCTTCCAGCAAATTAGTGTCATCCTAGTACATTTATGAGAACTTCAAAAGATGGATTTACAAATTAAGTAAGCCCTGACATTGAGATGCCCTAAAAAATGTGGAAGAACAAAAAGCTGGAGGTAGCAAGACAGTTTCTTGACCTTTAGTTGTTTTATTTTTCAGCTGTTACAAGAGAAAAAATAAAGTAAATAATCAGAAAAACTCAGCAAGCCTCTTATATCTGGAGAAATGCAACAACAGTATTCAATGGATTAAAATATAAAACATAATCAAAGTGGGTAGACTTGGTGTGTGATTTGGAAATATGTATGAGTGATACTGTTGCCTGTGACAAGTGACGTAAAGTACGGTCTCTGTAATATAGATGGGACACATCATATACTGTGAGATATAAAAAATGTATCCACTATCTTTTTCCACATCTAATTTCTATAGTTGTGTAGAGAAACACAGAATGTAGGATTTGGAGGGAAGCCTTGGATTATAGCCAGACTCCTTCTGTCATGATGATATCACATGATTACTTTTTAGTTGTATTTAAAAGAGGTCTTTTTGCCTCCACGAATTTTTCAAGGTTGTTCAATAAATTCAGTTCCATATCAGTCCTTTATTCTCACCTAAATTTCATTTATGGTCTATTCATGCTCATTTCCTTCCAAGGCAATATTCTTTTAAAGCTGAAATAGCTCATCTCCCCATAAAGCAGTTACCTCTCTCCTCCTTTTCCTTCAGGCAATACATTTAATAAAAATCCATGTTTTTCTACACTAATATTTTATTCAGTTTGTCTTTATAAAAGACAAGTCTCTACTTTAAAACCTTGCCTAGATAGTAGGAATTACCCACTTCTGCCTTTTTCAGTTTGTGTGGAGGAATGGTGGCTATTTTGCAATAATTCTGTATTGACAGGAATTTGGTACCTAATTACCACACTTCAAGTCTTAAAACATTCTGAAACACATATCTTGTTTCTCTAATGAGAATGAGTTCCTTTTTTGAAGTACTGATGAATTCCTCAAAAACATAGTGACTTAGACTGCTGGAATATATATAATATGTGTAATAAGGACATTGCCCTATCATGGATGACAGGGCAGACAATTCTTTAGCTAAAATTGGGATCATAGTCTCTGCCTTCTTAGTTACAAGATTGTTTTTTTAAAATAAGATTTGACTCACTATAGCTGAAAGAGGAAAGTTTGAAATCTTTATGAGAACAAGTTCTGCACTCGAGTCTGTATTCAGCAGTCAGCTCTCCAATTGCACTAAACAGAAATGGTTGATAGACTGTCCAGACATGAAGGAAAAAGCAGCTGACTGCCTGTGACATAATTCTAATTCATTTGAAATTGCTTTGATGTGAAATCAGTTTCCATACTGGATGGCAAATTTCAGATAAGAGGCTGATGCTGAATGTGAACAGCCTTGATTCAGGTATGTTAATTGCACATCCTACGGTGTCTCATCAACCTAAGACTTTAATTATTCTCAGGCAAATTCCTTAGCTACATGATATAATGAATAGTTACAGTCTATTAAATGGTGTTTGTCATGAAGGAGTGGGATAAAGTGCATTTTGGATAATAGTATCTTTTTCAGAAAAGAGTCAATCCATTTCCACTCCTAACATCAAGTTTTGCAATAGAGTGAAAAAGGAAAATACCTTGGTCCATAAAAGCAATTAAAATTCTTTATGAAAAAAGATTATTTTTCTGAAATTAAAATAAATAAATAAATAAATAAATATGTTTAGTGCTACATTATCAGTGTTTTCATTACACTTTCTTACATGCTTGTCAGAAATGTTCAGATTAACCTATAATGATGATTCATTTGCCATTCTTGCAAGTTTAACTAATCAATTTGGAATCACTGGATTTTTCCTGACTTCAGTGTAGAGTGCATCAACCCCCCTTTCCTCTATTCTACAATGAAAGTATTATAAATTTAAATAAATTAGAGTCTGTATGAGATAGCAAACACTTGATGGAAGAATAAAAATACAATTTGTTTTCTATAACTGACTGGGCAAGTGATGAGTCTGTTTACGTAATGGGCTAATAAACCTAGTTACTAAGAGAAACAAAAAAAAATGTTTCTATTATGAGGCATTATAGTTGCATATAGATTAGCATTTCAATAAGGATTTTTTTTATCACATTTCAAATGACTGTGTTTTGCAATGCCATTCATGACTCAAGGAGTGTTACATATACAGCTAGATTAATAAAATAGTGTACGTTCACTACTGCTTTCTTATACCAGAAAAATTATTTCATTGAGTTTAAAGTTTTCAGAAATGCCACATTAAATATTTTATGATCCAACAGAAATTGCAAAAAGTGTTTAGTCATATTTGTAAAATTAAGTTCTTAAATTATAACATGATTTTCAGACACATACATTCATGGCTGATGCATCATAGAGGGCGGAAATATGACTTAAGGTTCCTCCATTACTGAAAAAAAAATAAGATCTGATGAGCTAGTACAGTCTTTCTTAAAGTTGCATAGAAAAATAAGTTTATGTTGAGAGTTCTCTTTTTTTAGCAGTTACTTTGATTAGCTAATTGATTAAAAAAACATATTGTTTCCTCAGTGACCTCTTAAATGTCTAAAACACAATAACTGGCTTATTTTCTTTCTTAACATTTCTTGATTGAAACTAAATAGCTTGTATTCATCACTGCAGCTTCTGGAGAAATCAATTTTTTTTTAATATTCCTTGTTGAGTAGCTTTTTTCTTTTTTTTAACAAAGAAGTAGCATTTCTTCTAGTTGAAACTTTTTTCAGAAAGAAAAGGAAGGGGCAAAAACTATGTACATGATCAAAAGAACTTGAAAGCTGAATCTTTTCAGCATTTGTAGTTTGATCTTGTAAGTTGTACCAGATTTGCCTTTTGCCTTACCCTTGTGAGTAATCTCATTGAACTCTGGGACTTTTCTCTTGATAAAGCATTTGCAGACTGGCCCTGAGATAGAGCAGGAAATTAAAGATTCATAGAATTGCTCATAGTGGAAGTCATAATGTTCTTTCATCATATCTTTGTGGTAAGACACTTTGCTGACTGTGTTCTTGGCATTGCAACTTTTATTATGTTTTTTTTTTTCTTTTCCCTATGGTTGAGATCAGTTATCTGATTTTGTGTTGGAGTGAAAAACACTTTCCTACAAATTTAAAGTTAAAAAAGATAATAATTTTTATGTGCTTTTGGAAACTTATCTCTCCTCACAGACACATAGAAAGAGTCACTATCTAGACTTGAGTAACTCACAGGTCCAGCATTTGATACAAGGAATTTCTCTGCTGTGTAGTTATACAAAAACCCTATACATTGTCATTTCACAGGGTAGTAGCAATTTTTTTGTTGCTCTTGTAGAGAGGAGGATCACAAATCTGTTTAACATAACTTCCTCAGTCTCATCAAGCAGCATGGGAGCCCTGTTAGTCTTGGAAACCTGACAGCCTAGATGAGTATTCCTGCTGTTTTATGATTGGCATGTACTCTCATTTGGCATCAATCAAAGATTTGAGTGTTTCCTGAACTCCTTTCAGAAATGGTGCTGCATCTTTCAAATGGGTTTAAACTATGTTTCTCTGCCTTACACAACTGGTGTTTAACTGACATCTAATTTAACATAAAAGGAAAAATATTTCATTAACTCCTACTCAAAATCCTTCATTTTGAATTCCTTAAGTTCCTAGTCTGACGGTAGATAGATTCTTTTAAGGGAGGCATTTGCAAGGAACAGGTTATCTATATTAACTGTCAGTTATGAAGGTGAGATTCTGTTGAGAAAAATCCTGTTTAATTCAGTTCTTTGATTAAATATTCACTAATTTTTGACAGTTTTACGTATCTCCAACATAGTGAGTTTCTTTGTAGTAGAGTACATTCTAAAAGACCAGTGACTTTAAAAGCAATGGGGAAGTTTTTGGGTCCAGAGTCACAATGGCATTCCCCTATTAAAGGACTTGAGCACATAACTGCTATTATTCTGAAAGGGAAAAAAATCCATGTAGAGATAGTATGTGAACAAGAGATACCTGGGTTTACAAAGGTTCTTAACAAGGTTATCACATAGATCATTTAAGGACGTTAAGACAGCATGGGATGAAAGCATGGGATAAAAGAGGGAGTCCTTGGATTGATAAATAATTCATTAGAAGACAGGTAACATGACAGGAGTAAATTATTAGCTTTTGACATGGAGCATTGCCTGTGACAGAATTCTGTGCGCTCTACGTAATGACTTTCGACATTAAAGGCATTGACAAGAGATGTGAAAAAATAAATTAAAAACATGCCTTTGGAAGAACTGTAGAAGTACATTTAAGACTGAGTGACCAGGAAAAAAAATGCCAAAGAAATTCAGTGCAAATAAAAAGTATATTCCTGCTAAAAAACAATACAAATTTCGCAAATAGAATGATGGACATTGACCTGGTGGCTGCCACATAGAACCAGCAAAATGGTATATTACAGGTAGTTTATGAGACTGTCTCCTTTTGGAAGAAGTTGAAAAACAAACAAAAAACTAAAAATTATAAGCAAAAGAATAAAATCAAATTCTAAAAAAAAAAGAAATCACAACAGTATTTTCCTGAAAAATTCATGCTTTTTCCACCTTACAGTGTACTGGTCTTTTTTGATTGAACTTTGAGTTTAGTTTTGGTTTGGTTTTTGGGTTTTCTTTTTGTGGGGTTGTCCTGTTGCCAAGTGGTAAGATGCATTCCAAATGATGAGTAACTGAGCAGGGTGATGGTCTTCAGTTTTAAAAAGAGATATGTTGAAATGAATATCATAGACACCTTTCAAATAGTGAGTGACACGAACAGAATGGACAGTGATCAATTCTTCACTGTTGCAAAACCAGGAATAAGGACCTCAAATTGTAAGAGGAGGAGAAAACCTTGGAGTAAACAGGAGGCTATACCTACATAGAAACAGCTCAAGGAATGTCTTGGTTGCCATCCAGTTTCAAAACTGGATGCAAAATTTTGCCCAGTTTTAAGAGGGGAAAATATAAAAGTATTTATAAGAAAGACCAGTTAAGAGCAATTGAGTAGACCTCACATATCAGAAATTCCCAGTGCTGAAGATATGAAAACACCCAAGAAGTGCTTATGAACAATGTGTTTGCTTGCTGTTGTAGTAACTTCTATAGAAAAAAATCTTGACTCTGTTGACCCTTTGTCCTGAGGCAATAAACTGTTCTTCCTATTTTGCAGATATGAAAAGTTTTGAAATGTGGCTGCTCTGGTTACAGCGCAACTCCACAGTCAATCTCTATAAACACCTAAATATGTGCTAGCAGACATGCCAAGACCTGCTTCTAGGATGACAGTGATAGAGTTAGGAGATGCTTTACTGAGTGGACTGTGAAACTGAATTATCTTTAAGAAAAGACTTGAGGAAAAACTATTAGCAAGGTTTTTGACCTAAGTATGAAAAATTAGAAATATTTATTTACCTCTGCTAAGTTTTTTCTCCTTTAGAAGAAGAGTCAAATACTCACTGGGTTAAGGGAAAGACAAAATGTACCAAAAATATTGTTGAGATATAAACTTTAATAATAAAGACAGAGGGCCACATTAAAAGATGTAGAGGTGTTTGACGTAAATTGCATAAACTAACATCAGAAAAGGTAGACAAGAACCTAAATAAAGACAAGAACATAAATTTTCTCCTTTTGGAAATAGTTCCTTAACACCCTTATGAGAAAACTTGCAATTTTCCCTACATAGTGACAGTTTAAGAAGGCAACTAAAAGATTTTTTCATTTAGTTTGGAAAAATATTTTTTCCTGTGATATATCAGAAAACATAATGATGGGTATTCCATTTTCTTATTCCTTTAATCTTCAATAGATGCAATATTAGTAGATATTAGGCTAAATATTGCTCACGTTTTGATTTTATTTTTGGTCTTTGTTCTTTTAAGTAGTCCAAAGCGTAAAGTATCTTCAGTTTGCTTTTTTTTTTAATTTTAAACGAAGCACTTCTACTAAAACAAATTAAACCAAGGTTGAATTTTGTTTGCCAAGGCAGCATAGTTTTAGAATAACTGCAGGATACTTTGATTTGGCTTTCATGGGTACATTAACAGATTAAATGAAGTTACCATTTATACTCTCTGCAATAGTTGATGGAAAGATTAAACAAGTATTTAGTGAATTCTGGCTGAAGAGTAATCTCTCATCCCCCAATAATAAAAAAAATACAAGCAATAAAGGAATAGGAATGTTACTCTTGTGCAAGATACAGGTGTAAATTTATTGCCAATTTAAGAAATTGTATTTTAAAATATTATTTTTATTACAGATTAATTGCTTAGTACTTTTTTCAAATATGCCTTTAACCATGAACTTTTCTTTCACATTCTTTAAATACTCTGAGCTTAAGAGAACAGATATAATTCCCAGACAGACAGATTGTTACTTTAAAAGATCAGACAAAAAATTAAAATTATGTTACATTGAGTACAAGAAGTATAATCCAACTATGCTATTAAATTAGATGTATTCTGCTATCAGCATTACCTCTTTTCAACACTTAGAAGTCACAAAAGTAGGTTTTCTAATTCAGGTGCTTGCTGTTTCTGATAGTTGTTGTGCAAGCTTAGCAATGTACCAGGCACTCCAGTAGAACACTTAGAGCTTCCACTGCCATGCATAGCAACAACAAAGAACTCCAGCCAGAACTTCCTATTTAATGACAATTTGACTAATTAATTGATAGATTCAGCAACATGAGACCTGGATGTTAGAAATTTCATTATGCACAAGAATAAGAATGAATCATACAGGCTTTATTCTTTATTGAAAAAAAGTATTCAAGCATCTGTTTCATTGCTACTAGAGACTGATGATTAAAATGAATAACCATTACAGAAGAAATAAAAAGCAGGCTTTGTGAATCATTATGCTTTAAAGCCATTGAAACAATGAGATTGAGTTATAGTCTAGTGAGCATTTAATCATTTTCATATCCATGAAGTAAATATATCTATCAGTATTCCACTTATTTTCCTTCTGCTCCAACTGTTTTTCCTGTTACCTGCACCTATCCTAGGAGAATACCTCTATGTCACACTCAAAACTGCTTACTTTTTGTTTTGTTTTCTATTCCTGTGTTATTTATCTGCATTCTAATAAGTTGGAGGAGGTATGCTAAAGTTTTTGAAAAAAAACTGAAATGACTTGTAGTTATTATGATCATGCTCTTCATCCCTGGAGCTTAAGAACTTAATGTATGTCTTCTATTGCTTTAACTTCAAAGCAATAGAAGACATACAGTAAGTTCTTAAGCTGGTAGTAGCGATGTTTCAGGTGCTCTTCCCTGATGGTGGTAGGGAAGAGCACCTGAAACAGAATTTAACGGTAAGTAAATTTTCTTACAAGATGAAATTCTGCCTATGGGTATTGTCTTTAAGGACCCTTCCAACAAAGGTACTCTGTGATTCTATGATTATGAAAAAAACCACCAGTAAAATTAACTAAAAAATAACAATAAAAAGCCTCAAAAATGAACAAAAAATGCACCATGAAACTAAATGTAGGTTATTCATAGTATTTTTTGTGATTCTTGTGTTCTAATGGTGGTTGTGATTTATACCTCTCTAAAGAGAGAAAATAATGGTGGAAATGCTCAAGTGTACAGTTTGTGAACACTTAGACTGAAAACTATTTGCAGTAGCTCTCAGAAAATACCTCATAATTCAGAAATCCTGTCTGAAAAGGCGCTGAAACTCATAAATGACAGCATTTCTTAAAGTACCATTTGTAAAAAGACTTACCCCTTACAACTAACCTCTTCTGTGCACATTAACTGCCATGTAAAATAAAAAAAAAATTATTTTACAGTTAAGCACACAGAGCATAAATAAAAATTCCCTACTTGTTGAACAATCCGCACCTGAATACCTCCAATTAATTTTTATGGTCAGAAAATAAGTGTCAAGGGATATGGGAATACTCATTCTTATTTAAAAAATAATTTCCATATTTGTAAATACACTGACCCAAAGAACACTTGGAGTAGTAAACTTTAAAAGAATTACTTAAAGTTTCATTATCCATTTATAGATTATCAAAGTAGCTGTGGAACTCTCAATATTGCAAGAAGAGAAATTATCTTTATAAAATATTTTTTAGAATTTTCTTATAGAGATACCTGAACTCTAGTATTGATATGTGAGGAAAGGTGTGTAAGACAACTCATCAATTTTGACCCATTAATATTTTAATATTTAAAATCACTTGTTCTTTCTGAAATATCAGTTACAATTATTATTTTTTCTTTAATATCAATAGTTACAAAACCCTTAAAACGTTTTTTCTTTGATTCAAGTAACAAAAGTTACCATAAACTTTGTACTGACATTTATCCAAATAGTTTTATATGATGGTGATGGACTGTGTAGACATTTGGTTTGATTTTTTCATGCAGGTTAAGTTAGTACACTTGAGAATCATTTTGAGGCAAAAGACCACCATATCTCCTTTTACCTGTTTTACAGAATAGGAATGGGACAGAAAAGATTGATCATCATTCTGGAGCCTCAAATAAGATGAAAAATTCAAATAGTCTTTTGAGGTGGACAAAACATTCACCAAACCACTGAAAATTAAACAATTCATTTGGTTTTTTCAATTTCTAGGGCAAGTAACAACATGGCTTTAAGCTGTAACCTCATAAAATTCAGGACTGATAAATCTCTTCTTTTAGCTTGTTTTCTTCATCAGTAATTATTTGAAACGTCTCTTCTTCTGAATCTAGTCATCTTCAGATTTAGTGAGAAAGGTTCATAGATGAACATCTGATTAACTAATTGTCAGCATTATGAGCAGTATTTAAATACCTTTTTTCAAAAGAATTTGGAAATTGTGTTCAGATTTTTTTAATAGCTACACTTCTATTAAGATATCTCTGCTGACATCATGTATTGTTTTCCAATCTTAAAAGAGCAGCTGACAAAAATTCTTTGAATACTATAATGTGCATTATCCTGTGATAAGAAAGACACTCAGTGAAGTGACGCCTTTTTCCAAGCCAGTAAAAAAGTCCATCTCAAATCTCCTCAATGTCTATACATCCATATATTTATATATACATGCACACATACAGATACATATAAAATATATGTATGTTGACATGCATTGGCTGGTGTTTACTAGGTAAAGAGTTTACCAGATTTTGAATCTCAGCAGAACTATCTAAAGCTATGTCTAAAATTCAAAAGGTATTGTCATTTCATTTACATTTCATTCATTCTGACAATGATTGCAGAGCCACAGAAATGAAGAAATTCTTAACAAAAATAAATATAAAATAACAGAGTTCACAACATAATTATGTAGGAGAGAATACAGATTTTTTTACAAATTATTACCAGGTCAGCAATCCTTTAGAAACAATCATCACTTTCCAAAACATTTACTTCATTCAAATTTTTGTTCTATTTAAAGAAGGAATACTGAGTATGGGGAGCCCCCAAAACTCAGTTTTGTTAATCAAAATCTGAAGGAGCTATGTAAAATACATCAAAGAGCTATTTTGGGTCCAGTTATAGTAATATTAATATTCATATTCAAACTACCATAGAAAAAAAATAATTGCTAATACTTTCCTAAAAACTTACAAAAAATTCACTCGTATTTGCTCAGGACAATCACAATAACTTGTGTTATTGTGATATTAGTTATCACAATAACTTGTGATAAATTAAAGATTTCAGAATAACAGGTTGTTGTTCTTTCTGGGATGCAGTAAGCAAGATTTCTGAGGAAAATCTCTACCTTAAAGTGTGAATGATTCCAGGATACACGGTCAGTTTTTAAAGACAGATTTGTCAAAGCACCAGAACAATCCATAGTGATCGCCAAGAGAATTTCAACTTTGCTGTTTGATTGAACTTGAACACAAGAAGTAGGCGTACAGGAGGTGGAAATAGGACAAGCTACAAAGAAGTGCTATAGGTACATGACCCGTGTCTGCAGAAGAATAGCTGGCAAGAGTAGAGTGTGTCCAGAGTTCATATTGGCTGAGGGTGAGAAGGGAAACAAGAGGGAATTCTACAGCAGAAGGAAAATCCAGCCAAACAATTACCATGTCTTCATAGAATTCTGTTCTATGAAACTTGCTACCCCTTTTTTTTATGTTATAAAAGCAACAGAAAACATGGGGCACTAAAGGTGTTTTTTGCCTCAGTCTTCATTGAAATTGATGTTTCCCAAATGTCCTAACTTAGGGGCAAACTTTGAGGCAAAAAAAGAAAAGAGTACATACAGAAGAAAAATATTGACTTCACAGAATTTCAGAATAGTTGGCACTGGAGGGAATTTTTAAAGTACATCTCATTCCAGCCTCCCTGACATGGGCAGGGACACTTTCCACGAGATCAAGTTTTGAATGCCCTGTCCAAGCTGGCCTTGCACACTTGCAATGATGGCACATCTACCAACTTTCTGGGTAAAATGTTTTAATGTCTCACTACCTTCAAAGTAAAAAATAAATACTTAAATAAATCTTCCTTATGTCCAGTCTAAACCTGTGGGGGAATAGATTGTAGGAGAATAGAGCTAGTGCAGAAGGCAAACTTGCCCTTGAGGAGTTGCAGCTGTACTAATTACCAAGGAGTAAGAACAGGCCTGCCCTTAATGGGCCACATCTGTGTCCAATAAGGATGGGTGTTATAAAAGAGTGGGTTAGCAGATGAAGAGGGCAATTGGAGTTTGTTGGCTCTGCTGTAAGGAGCAGTAAGGGTAAGGTGGTTGTGCAAGGGATGGTTAGGAGTCAGCTGGCCAGGTGGAAGGAACAGAAAAGGAGTCAGTGTTGCGAGAAGCTGCCTGTGGGACCTCGCAGAGAGAAGGTATGAAAGTTTTATAGTAAGATGATGAACTGATGGTGGCAGTCAAGTTGGTGCCAAGCACCGACACCAACAATTGGTGGCCCATATGGAGGTGAGTTTGAACATACACCTATACTCTCAATTTAAAGCCATTATCCTGTGTCCTGCTCTTGTGAAAAAGCCCCTCTCCAGCTTTCTTGTAGGCCCCCTCTAGTGATGGAAGGTTGCTATAATTTTCCCCAAGGACTTTTTCTTTAGACTAGAAAACCTCAAGTGTTTCAACCTTTTTCTTTGTCACAGAAAGGGTGTCCAGCCCTCTGACTACTTCAATGTCTCTCCTTTGAATCCATTTCTAAGAGTTTCATGTCTTTCTCATACTGGATACACCAGGACTAGATTTATATTTCAGGTTGCTTCTCATGAGAGTGGAATAGAGAAAGAGGAACACCCTGCTCAAAATACTGACTATCCTTTCTTTTTTGGTAGCCCAGGTTAGGACTGTCTTTCTGAGCTGTAAATTCTGGGTTGTAAAACCTGGATGAGCTGTAAAATTAGGCACAAATTGGTTTTCTGGGCCATTCTTTACTAACCCATAGTAATTTTTTTTTGTCTATCAGTATCTCCTAGTCTTGTTTTGCAACTCTTGTCTCTATCAATTTACCACCCAGTTTGTGCTGATAATGGGGATTACCTTTACCTGCTTACCTCTTAAGTTACTAAAACATCTGAGTAGTATCTTCTGATTCTTTGAGTATTCGTGAAAGTTTTGTTTTGCTAGCAAGCCTACTGATGAATATCAGCACACCTACAGCTGTCTCTGGCATTCTCATCTGACTTCCACTTGCCAGAAAGAGAGCTTCTAGATTGTTTCCTACTGTTTTTCCTGATGTTTCCAAAGAATTTTTCCAGTTTTTAGAGCAGAATCTGTGCTTTCCATCTGATGAAAAGGCATTTATTTATAAAAGTCTGCACTTACCATCAAATCTCTAGAGAGCAAACTCTTTCCAGTTTTAAGCACGGAGCTACACTCATTAGGTTCAGGTTCCTCTGAACAGAAATTGCTAGAAAACAGAATTTAAAAAAACCATTTTTAAAGAAATTTTTGGTCACTTAGCATAACATGCGATAATTCAAATTTGAGACTTGTAATTTTTAATATGCAAGATTTACTTTACTTTTAGGAAAAAATTAGCAAATTTATTTGTTTGACTACAAAAATCACCGAATCATGGAATAATTAAGGCTAGAAGATGCCTTTAAGACCATCTAGTGCAAGCATCAACTTAACACCACCATAACCACCCCTAAACAATACTCACAAAAATATTTCTATGGCATAAATTGCATCTAGATTACAGATTTTATTATGTCTTCTACCATAAAAAATGTTTTACTTAATCCTCAATTTCAAAAGTCATGAGATTTTATCAAACTCTGTAGTTTAAAATCTATTGGTTTATATAAAAATATAGTATGATTCAAATGCACGATGATGTGTCCCATGAAAACAGAGTTAAAAGATTCAAAGTCTTCAGGACTGTAGTTTAGTTGCTAAATTTTTGATATCTTTGATTTACAATTTCCATAGTGAAAACTATTGAAAAAAGTAAACCGTTTGTTGCATTAAGTTGCTTTATGCGAGTGGACCTGAATTCTCTTTAATACATATAATAGATGCGGACATATATCTGGACATAGACGATATATAGATATATGTATATATGCAGAGATTGCCGTGGAGTAAAATGAAAAATTCCTAACTAAACGTTCAGTTTTTCATCTGAATTTTGTTTTTATAATATAGGTCCATCACAGGCGTGAAGATTGGGAATTATAGCGTAGACAAAAAACTAAAAGTATCTCTCTTGAATGAGCAGCATAAGAATCCATGTTGGCTAGGAACCATTTAATAAGCCAGAAAGGCTTTAATTGTGGAGGAATCGTGTTGGAGGATAATATTGGCAATTTAAATTGTTGAACAAAAATATCTGAGCTGTGTGGTTCACTCAGATAACACTAGTTCTTTACAGTATTTTCCATAAATTATGTTCCTTTAACCCAAGTGATTTCATTATACTTACTGTATAATTAAATTACTACATTAGTATTAGTAGTCAAATTTGCATATTGTGAAGAAAAAAGTAATGTTGTTTCATTCTAAAAATTTTAAATAGAATTTTCACAATGAATATTTATTAAGTATTGTGAAGAAGATTTGATGGTGATTTTTAATTGTGCTGCTTGTCTTTATAATTGCAGCATTATTCTTATGTAAATTGGTGTATTGAGTAGTTGGAGAAAAGAAACTCTCTGGTTTCCTATCAATGTTAGCATAAGACTAATGAAAACAGTGTTGGGCACACACACCCTTGCATTCCCGCTAGGCCATTGTGAATCCACCTATACATGTTGGCTTTTTGTGGCAAGGTTTTATTAGAGGAGGGTTCCCTTCTAGGAGAAGAGACAGAGGGAGTTTCAGGTTTTGGTCTTGCTTTTATTTGTTGTTGTCCTACTCTTTTATTAACTGGCAACAAATATTTTTTTTTCACCAGTTGGGAAGAAAATGTGGATAAGAGAAAGCCTGGTAATAGGGCCAAAAGAAATGGGCCTAATCTGAAACATAGGGGGTTCCCTCTAAATATCAGAAAACTTTTTTTTTTTTTTTTTCCACTGTGAGGTTGATGGAGCAGTGGTACAGGTTGTCCAGGCAGGTTGTGTAGTCTTCCTCCTCAGAGATGGTAAAAATTATTCTGGACATGTTCCTCATCAATATTTTGTAGGTGCTCCTTCTTAAGCAGACAGTAGTTGGACCAGATGTCCTCCAGAGGTTCCTCCTAACCTCAACCGTTCTGTGAATCTGAGCAAGAGAAGAAAAATATAAGCAAAGACACAAAATATACTTAACTAATACATTTGGAGAAATCAAATTTAAAGGATGATTATATACTTGAAAATATAAAAAGTATGTTTCTAGTGTAAATTGGATATTGAAGAGGAGTTTGAAGAGTTTAAAAACCTTTGAAAAACAGCACTTATTAGCTACTAGTGGTAGCGGAGAAATCCACAGACCTAAACCTTCCAGGACTTCTATTTGGACAATCCACAAATGCACATTATAATTAGATCAGTTAGTCATAAGCTAAATATATAACAGCTTAAAATGATAGAATGGAAGTAGATGATAAACCTTGCAGTTGTAAAATGTACATTGGAACAAAATTATGGGATGCAGAGAGAGCACCAATGATCTGTGTCATCACATGAGGCTCAAACAAGGGAAATAAGAAAAGTTAGTCAACATTTCTAACAGAACATGATGTTTTCAGACACATCAGGCTTATAAAATGAGTAGAATGAAAATGCTTTTTCATGCAATAATTAAACCATGAAATCTCTTGGCATAGTAGTAAACAAATACTTTTAGCTATACTGGATAATGCAAGGATTCAAAGGCATATTGTAGCACAGTAGTTTCATCAGTGGCTGTTAGAGGTTATCTACCTGCATGTTTTATTTCAATCAGAAGGTCCCTTTAGAAAGAAGGGAAAGTCACAGTTTTCTGTATTTAATTCATTTTTCCTTGTTAAAGCTTGAAGTCTGGATTCTTTTTTTGTGAAGCTGCATTGAAGGTTGAAGACTGGGAGTACATCTAATGTGGTGTAAGGGTTAATCCTTATTCAGTGCACAGTACAAAGTTAGACTTAGGCCAGAGGAATCATTCTCCCTCACCAAACCAAAATAAATGGTGTGTTGCCTCTGGACTAGCAGATTCTCTGTCAGATGTTCACTGTGTTGTACTAATTTTTAACACAGTCCCTGTGGTCTAGATTGGATCAACTCACAGAGTGCTTAATCTATACTTTTTATCTATCCTTATTTTCCCCCTCAAGTATCTACTTTGTCCTGAGCTGGTTCTAAGCATGTTTTAAATGTGGTAACATTTCTGGGGGTCAAGTGACTATTTCTTGACCTGTTCTTTTATCTGTCTGGTAAAATAGTCTTAACAGGAAGAATTTTAATTCAATTTATTGACAGTTCATGCAAACACTCCTAGTTGACTGTACTGTTGTTTTTTGCTGTGTGATACATGCAGTCTCTCCCAGTTGCCTCAGCAGGGTGACAGGCAGTGCAGAACTGTGAGGTCAGTGCAAAATCTTTTCTCTCTCCTGTACCTTCTTTTGTTTTCCTCTACCACACCATGTTATTCACTCATTTTCTTCTGTTACAGCATGGGTCACCTGTGGGCTGTATTCCCTCAGGAATGTCCCTGTCCTGCCATGAGCTGTCCACTGACAGTATTTCCTTGGGCTGCCCTGCCCCAGCATGGGTTTCCTACAGAAGCACATCCTCTTGAATATTGAGCCTTCTGCCAAGACGTCTCTCTAGCTGTGTCCACAAAAATTACCTTTTCCTTGTTTTCCTCTGCTACTTCCTTTTCTCTGTCTGTGCGCCCTCATGACTACCATTTTCCCTTAAATTTGTCTGAGGCAGGCTCTCAGGAGCTTCCTTGCAGTTTTGGCTCTCAGTGGTCACATCAGGGATGGAGAACATCAGGGATGGAGAGATAGATTTTGAAGAAATATGTAGAATTTTTTTTAAGCAACTGCAACATTTTAAATTTCTGATGTGTATTTTTGCAAAAATACTAACTTAAAGGGAAATATTTAGATAAAGTTTTGTAATTAATTTTCACATACTCTTTTTATGTGGTCTAAGAAATAATAATTTGTAATACATGTGCTACACCAATAGTTTTTAGACTCACAAACTAGAAATCCTCAACATTTCCCTCTCTTCTACATCCCTGTACATTTGCATCAGTTACAGTTTGTCCCTAGAGAATACAGGAAAAAAAATATTTCAGCAACTGAGGGTGTTTTAGTCCTGATATTCCACCCACGTTGCAGCACATGGTTCTTAAAAATTTGAAGCTTTTGTCAAAAGAATGAAATCCAATAGAAACATACTTACAGGCATTGCTAAAATCCTAAGAAAATTATTAATTATATTATAATTCCACAGTCTAATTGTACCAAATGAAGAATATGTAGGGAAGATAATGAATGGAACTCAGGAATTAACTAGAAGATTTTTACTATTCTATTTCTAGAGAGGATAGGGCTAAGAAAATTTGAGATTTTCACTTACAATATTAATTTTTTGGTAATATAATTTATACATGTGTATTTCATATAGATCTAAAATATGAAAAGCACTTTTGTATACTTTACATAAAGTCATGTTCTAAAAGTTTTGTAGGTTTATTTCTATGGCAACACATTTCAAATTTAATAACCTATTTACTCTAATTTTCCACTTTTAGTCATATTTTGGTGGGTATTTGGTTTGTGGTTTTTTGGTTGGGTTTTGGTCAGAATAGTAAGCATACAAAACATAAAAATGTACTTTTATAATACAAATTCAATTAAATTAAATTCACACACATATTATTTTCTATATTTATTATGGAGATCAAAAATGTAAGTGGGAGATATAGGGAAAATTGTTTAATGTAAATTCTTGCTAAATTATTTCATTTTCCTTCCAGCTTTGTTTCAGAAAAGAAGCTAATTTTGAATCAATTTTTTTAAATGTTTACTATCAAACAGAATTCCAAAAGCAAATATTTTTAGGACTTTAAGAAGTTGAAAACTATTACAGGGATTTTTGTTGTTTCATTTTCTTTCTTCTTGCTTCGTGCAGTTTCCATAAAAAAGGCAATATACTGCACAAGTAACTCTTCAGATAAATACATTTGCAATGCTATCCAAGACTGAATTCAATTCTGAGTTTAACCATGCCTGCCAATTATTTCCAGCTATTTGATAGACCAGTTCTATTCAATTTAAATTCCATTCTCAACAAAACTATGCAACAAAACTATGCACTCAGAAAATGATACTTTGTAAGAGACAGAAGCAATAAACAGTTTTGTTTTCTTTACTGTTCCTTTTGTGGAAGTAAAAAGAGGAATAGCAAGAATCTGCAAGATATGGCATATTATAGTAGTAGCACTGTGTATATTCTAAGCTGTTTTCAAAGAGATGCATGAATGCATCATGGGCCAAAAAAAAAATCTTCTAAATTCATGTCTTAAAAAAAACCAACCCCCCCAAAAAAAACCAAACTCCCCCCCAAAAAAAAACCAAAAAACCCCCAAACCTGCCTACTTCAAATATATTCTGAAAATTAATACTTATATTTCACAGCTTAAAAACATTACTTCAGGTTTTCAACCAAATATAGAATGATGCTAGTTTTTAAACCCATATCTTGTACACCACATAGGCAAGAATTTCTTGTTTAGATTCTGTTGAGGGTAATAAAAATTCTGCAGAGGGTAAGAAAAATATGTACTTCTAAAATATGAGAAAATTACATATGCTTCTTTACAGAGCTGAGGTCATTCTAATAAAGGGAGGAAAAGAGAAAGGTCACAGAGAATTATTTTTACCTCTTACACATTTCCCTTCTTCACATATTCTCAGCCTAAGACATTTCTACAAAGTATTCCACAGATTTCTGGTTCTTCAGTATACCTGATTGCTTTCCTCAAGTGAGGCATAATTTTTTTTTTCTAGCCATAATCTTTACTGACTTTGACTGGCATGACATACAAAGAAAAAAAAAAGTTGTTGTTGTCATTATAACTGCATAATAATTTTGCAATTATTTTAATATCTTCTAGCAGAACAATTAGATAACATTTTAATCTATGTCTGTATTATTTGACCTGTAACTGTATGGGAGACTGTTGCTTTTTTCATGTAAGCTAGTCACAGTCTATATGTAAATATATATGAATCATAATTAGTTTTTTAGGGACAAAATCCATTTATCTGCCTATAGCCTATATAATATGCATTTTTAAGCATGGGTGTATGAACAAAGAGATTAATAATGTAATTTTTCACTATTTTATTTGTAGCTATTTTACGAACAATTTCTGGGGAAAAAATGCTCATAGGTGTATAATTCTTGTGAATTCTCATTAGAATAAACATTGTTCAATCATCCTAATTTCAATGTGCACTTATCTTGACAGATACCTACATTTTATGAAGCAATTTCATGCGCAGATTGTGATAATTCATGCACACTCTTGAAGATAACCACAAGTAAAGGAAAACATTTTTTCAGCTCTTTGTTGTAAAGAAAATGGTGGTTTGGTTTTTAGATAAAGCAAAATTTCATTAACTTGCTTAGCATTTTGTGAGAAATAATGTTAATAAATAAAATGTTAATAGTATTTTCTGTTGTAGGATTGAACCAAATTTTGGGAATATATTTTTAAGAAATATTAAATAGAAGACTATACTGCATCTTGCAGGAAACAGAAAACCAATTTGTTTGTTGCCAGTACTAGATTTACGTATTCTCTTTCTGGGGAAATCAGTCCATCTCTTTTTAGGAACAGTGAATTCCAGTTAAAAAAAAGGCAAAAAAAAAAATAGAAGTAATGTGCTCAATGTTGGAAACTTCTCAGGTGCGTGTTTTACAGATTTGAAATGCTTGCAAAGAATTTCAAGGCCAAGCTTTAATTTTCAGCCTGTCTGAACTCCTTGCTAAGCTTTTCGCACCTCTAGACTGCTACACGAGGAAATGAGAGAGTCGTTTACAGCACAATACCATTATTCATAAAACAAAATAACTTTTCCTTAGACAGTTCTTAAAATTGATTACATATTGTACTTCCTGTGTATGAACTGCTTTTTCAGTGGGCCTACTGGTGAAGAATCGTTCACTGTTTTTTTTGTCATGTTAACAAAAAAAAATATTTTTACAACTTACAAAGCTCAACTTTTTAGAAATTTGTTGTTTGCCATGAAAAGGTTCTGGTTGTCTTCCATATTTCCCTTCTGTTAGTAATTTACCAGGTTTGCTTTACTTTTAATTCACAGTGGATCTGAATATCCACTGTAAAGACTGCTTTTTAATTTTGTCCAGGCTGAGTATCTTGCTGATTTAAAATCATCCAGTGCAGGTTGGGAAATTTTAATATACTGATTTTCAGTGTCACAAAAGCCCAAGAGAGTAGATATTTTCTTGATTTCTTTTTCTCTATTAATCAGGATCATTATCATGACAAAAATTTTCTGAAAAGCAATCTAAATCAAAGATTGCAAAACTTTCTTAGCAGGTAATACATTTTTAAGCTGTGGAATTTCTATAATTTTTAACAATTTGCACCCAATAATCCATGAATAACTCAATGATCATACCTGCTGCACCATTATTTGACTTCAAGTCCTAAGACATTTATTTGTTCCCTGCATTTCGTTGCTCAGACATGATACAAAGCCTATGAAGTAATGGATCACAGTATGGATGAAAAGGTGTGCCGTCTATAGTGTAGAACTAAAAACATGGAAAAGTTTAGTAACTCTAGGAAATATTATGCTGCTCAGTAGATGATCTGTATTTCAATTAACATCCTAGAATAATTTTTTTCAAGGATCACTACTCCAATCATCAATATTTCCCACCACTAACACCAGATACTGTGAATACTTTTGGTTTAAATTAATTAAATTCAGAGTAATTATTGTCACTGTGAGAGTGAGACATAGAAATTGGAGGAAGGTATCTGACACCTGTCAGTAATATCATGCTCAGATTTTCTTGAAAAGTATGCAACTTACAGTCTTATGGCTTATTTTTTTTTTCTTTACAAAATGCTTCAGGTGCTGATCTCTGAGTGTTAACAGAACTATCTCAAGAGCTATTTTGATGTCCTGGGATGCTCCTGAACCTGGAGAATTCCTGTCATCCTACCCTTGCCATATTGGAAGGCAAAGCCTCTGACTACTTATAGCTCTCCACTGCCTCCTCCTTTAGAATCTCTTTCAGTAAGCAGCTGCAGTGACCTTCTGTACACTCAAACAGTTTTAGCCCAGCAAAAAGCATTATTTACCTGGACATAGTAATTACATCTCTTGTACTAAATGAGAGACAAAACCTGATGTCTGTCTCCATGAAGTAGAACAGACTATCCCATAATCACACTATTTACAGCTACCCCCTTCTGTAATAAATTTGTTCAAGAGGGAGATTTGGAGCAGAGTAGAACAGAGGGAGCATGTGAGCTAACAGCATGGGCTTCCACTGTTAGAACTGGTTCTTCATTCTCTTTTATTGATGTACTGCTCTGCAACAGGACACAGGTACTTCTTATATCATTGCTCCTACTGATCTGAGCAAGAGCTGCAGCACCCTCCACATCCATTACTGTCTTCAGAGCACTCAACTATTACTTCACACAACCCTCTTAAAAAATAGATGTGAGTAAAGAGCAATTTTTCATAGGCTGAGTGAAATATCTTAAATCTGTGAAGGTGTGTTGAAGGAGAGTGTCTTCTCTAAGGGCCCCTGGTCAAAGGAGTCATAAATCAGAAGGTATGAAGACAGACCTGACCAAAAAATTATAAGAAAGGTTTTTAAAAGAACAAACTTTGACACTGGCCTGAAGAGTATGAAGGATGTGAAAAAGTTTTTTGTTTTTTTTTTTTTTCAGTTGAGTGATTAATTAACGGGACATAGAAACCAAGATGGTCTTAAAATATGCCCAGTTAATGTTTATAAAGACAGTAAGCAGAAATGGTGAGTCAGTCACACTAGTTGATGAAGTAGCAAGAAATTGTGGCAAACTGGTACTTTGTGACTCAGATGGATGCAAACCTGAGGGTTGAGGATATTGAAAGGGGGTGGTATGAACATGCAATGTGAAGAGGAAGGGGGAGAAGGGAAAACCAAAGGATTAATAGACAGAAAAATATTAATGAGAGCTGGCTAGTGCACTTATCTGACCATTCTCTGCACTTGATCCCTGGTTTGTTCTGTCTTCTTGTATTTTCTTATTAAATCTTAACGCCATGCCTGCATACTATCACTATCCACACCATGTCTATGTGAATGCTGCAGGGACTTGTTGCCAGCTGCTGAGGGGACTGGCATGGATAGGCAGGGTACCAGCTCCTGGAGTCAGACTGGGCTCCTCCCCTGCGGCATCAGCTACTGGAGCCAGTTGGGTCCTTGGAGTTGACTGGGGTGGGAAGAATAATGTCTGTTCCCAAAAACATTGTCCTGGTTTTGGCTGGGATAGAGTTAATTTTCTTCTTAGCATCTGGCTCACTGGTGAAATAGAGAAAATTAACTTTATCCCAGCCACAACCAGGAAAAGACGCTGGAGGAACCAGGGAGAGTGAGGCAAGTGATGGGCTCAGCAGCTGTGGCTATAGTGGGACTACAGGTCAGAGCCTGCCTGCCTTGTTTTGGATGATGGGAATGTTTGTGCCTTCCTCAAGCCAGATGCATGTGGGGTGTGCTGTGGCATTCACTGGCAAACACCATACTGGACCAGCCAGCAAGTAGGATGCCCAGGTTTGGGAAGGGATAGGGAGGTGGGTAGGACCTGTGCTGGTATTTGGTGGAGACCTATGAGTGTGTTGGTGCTGTGTGTTTGCAGTGAGCAGCCAGCTGGACCTGCTGGTGAGTCAGGGAGAGGCAATGGTGTCCAGGCAGGGGTGCTGGGCAGGAAGAATGGCCATCACAGTGCTCGGTGGGCTTCTGAAACTGGAGAATTCAAATATGCACTGCATTGGTAACCTCTTGCTTCTGTCAGCCCAAGAGGAAGGGACACATCTGTACCTGTGTCCTGTGTGTGATTGTGTCTCTCTGGGGTATGTGCTCAGCTTTGCTGCTGGCTCAGCCTGCAAAGAGGAAAGCAGCAGCCCCTCCTTCAGCCTGGGCGCAGACCAGGCGTTTGTGCAGTGACCTGGGCCCAGTGGCCACACAAGACAGGTCTCAGGCCAGAGCAGCTGCAGGACCTAGCCCTGCTCTGATAATTTGCTATCAGAAGCAGCTTCCTAAACTGCTTTTTTTGCAACAAAGGGTATGAAGAAAGCCCAAAAGGATTAACTCAGTTTTGGATTATTAACTCTTACACCCTTGATATTCAAAATAACTAATCTACCACAGAATGTTCCACTGAAAGGTACTTTTTTTCCCAATATCAGTACCTTTCTCAGGTTAATCTGTATCTGTTAGGTGACAGAAGAAATAGGTGGAGATATGTAGCAAGAATATAAGGTAAAACAGAAACACACATTGAAACCAGAGTTATCCTCAATATACCATTCAAACTGCATTTGCTTTTATTAACCTCTAGTGTATGGAAACACTCTCTCATAGGTAAAGATGTTGCCACCTATTAAGATTTGATTTGGTTATGGCTACAGATATAAAACCTTTTTTCTTACATTTTTACCCTGAGGCCCTGTGGCAAAGACCATTTATAAAGGCAGCAAAATGGAATAGACACACTTCTTGATAAAGCAGGCACATTCAGTACTGACTAGAAGAAACTGGAAGCAAACAGCAAATTGGAGCAAAAGAGTGAAGGAATTTTACATCATTCACTTATTTGGTATTATTCAGGATTGCTTAAAGTTTTCTATTCCCCTAAAATGGTCTCAGCACCATAAGAACGGAGATGTGCAGGATGCTGACATGATTCAGTCTTACCTTTTTATGTTAGTGGTGAATTTACTAGTTTATCACCACTTTGTCTCTGGAAATCTGTTGTTTCATCCAGAATTCTATCAATTACATTAATAGAACTTCAGTGTCTCACTGTGTTTTTGAAGGAAGACAGTGGCCTAGACATAGATGGGCTTCATAACTGAATGACTATATATGATGACACCCATAGCGTTCACATTACAGGGGTTTAATGTCCAGAAGAGGTGTCCTACTTTAAAATACAAAGTATCATTTTGCAGACCTGGCTTTATTATCCAGTCCAAGAGATCTGAAAACACAGCATGTTCTTCAATATGACAGTGTTTTACATCTCTTATTCCCATCTCTCTATTTTCTAGCGCTCTCTGCTTTCTAATTTAGGCCTTTCCTTATCTATGCTTAAACTCCTGCTGTCTAGCACATTAATCTACTTCCAGTATTTTCCCCGAAGTGCCCATTAAACCAATACATTTCAACTGTTTAAACAGCTACTGTAATCTAAAATGATCCCAATGGAAAATGAAATAAAACCAGGCATGCCATATGGATGAGATTTATTTAAACAAATATAGCTGTTCACGCAGAAATGCGTAAATTTGAAATGGCCCAGGTTCCCTTCAGTGGTTCATCTCACGTGTATCTAGATTAAATGAACCATGACCTATAAGTATCTATGCAAACATGAAGGTATGAAATATATGTTAAAAAAAAAGAAAATAAAAAATACAGGTAGGATTAAATAAAGTTTATGATGATTAAACATTAATCTTACCAATAATGATCCATCACTGAAATAATTCTTACATTTAATCTTGGTTTAGAGCTTAGCCAAATGAAGTAAATGCAAAAAATTCTTCATTAGGTTAGTTGCTCCTTCATAAGAATCCTGTGAATGGAGAAGTGGAGTTAGATAATGGATAAATAAGTAAAAACCAACATTAATAAGTCTCATATTCTGTTTTTATAGTTGAAATATTGCTAAAGCTCATCAATTGCACTAGATACAGTGTAAATTGTGTATCTTAAAAGTCACAGAAGTGACAAAATAAATGTAGCTGAGTACAGTATTTCTTTACTAAATACAATGGCTGTTGGTGTTTTATTTTTGTTTTATTCATTCAATGCCAGAATCAGAATACTGTCCAATAAAAAACCCTAAGAAAGGGAAATAATTTCTTTATTTCTAATTTCTCATCCAAAACTGAAAATACATCTTACTCAGCAAAAATGTTAGCTAATTCATTGTCAAATTACCTGCTGTCTCTAGGTTTTCCTTTCTAAATTTGTATGTTAAGCATTAAAGTATTAAAACTTAACCATTAAATATTCCTGCTACTGGAAGATAAGGATAATCTCCTCTCGATTTCACCACCCCTGAAGCTGGTGGTTTGGGTAGCAGGAGGTGAAGGAAGGATTGATAAACTTTCTCTTTCAGGCAGTCTGCTAAAAGAAGACACAGTCCACAGGTACTGATGGAGCAACTGTCCCTAGGTGGTTGGATTCTTTGGCCCTTATGGGGCTTCAGAAGGAGGATGCATCTCTGCAAGGCTCAAGCTGCAGGCCTTTTGCTGAGATGGGGCAGATCCTCTTCGAGCCTGCAAAAGGTGTGTGATTCTTAAGGAGCCGTGCTGGCAAGCAAAGGAACTCCTGAGGGAAGGCAGTAGACTGCAGCATCAGAGAGATCAGAGATTGTGCAGATTGTCTCTGAGGCTTCAAGAGCCAAAACCTTTGCAGGCTACAGTTACAATGGTTGGAGACCCTGCTGTGAAAAATGATGGCTCCCATCTCTTGGCCTGTAGGGAGGTCTACTGCATGCCAGTGTTTCCATTTGGAACATTATGAGAATTTTATTAAGGATTCTCCTTAGCTCTTAAATGTTACTCTCTGTTCATCTTCCATTTGGGCTGTATCAGGAGGAAGCTGTTTCTATCAGACTGAAGGAGGTGGTAATTTACTTGACTACGTCTGGAATGACTGTTGAGTTCTGGGCTCCCTAGTACATCACAGAATACAGAGTGACTGCGGCAAAGGTGATGAAGGGACTGCAACGTCCTGCGCTTGAGGGATGACAGGGATGGGACACAGCAGATTTGGTCAATATGTATGACAAAATGGGAGATAATGAAGACGAGGGTACCAGATTTTTCCCACTGCTGCCCATCGATAGGATAAGAGAAAATGGTAGAAATGAAATAATATAGTAATTAGTCTAATTTAAAGAGAATTTTTTGCAATTAGTGTTCTCGTACATGGGAAGAGGCTGCCCAGGGGTTGTGGATTCTCCATGTGGAGAGACAGTCAAAAATCAGACTGGACACTTTTCTTTTGTAGCAAACTTCTTTAACATGTCTGGATGATCTCAATTGGTCCCTTCCTATATGATCTCAACAGGTCCCTTCCAATCTCAAACTTTGAAGTTCGATGCATTTTCCTTTTTGTCCAAACTTCTTTTAAAGGAAATGCTGTTACCTAGGTTTCCCTGGCATCTCATATCAATTAAAAATTGGCTCATGGGAACATATTTCTGAAATTAACATTACACTTGTTCTAAGATGATTTATTGGTGTTAACAATCTGAAATTACTGGAGTGTGGGGACTGTTAATTTTAACATTTTATACATATGGATGAAGATACAGAGAAGGCAAGAGAATCCATGGTTATTTGAAGCATTTGTTTTTTTCAGTAATGCAGTTACAATTTTAGGTTTCTGAGCTGAGTACTAGTAGTCACATTATATCCTAGACCCTGTTGTTTTAGTGAGAACTGAGGCTGAATGCTTCACAAGAAATAAAGAACATCTTGATTTCACAGTAGTGTAGATACATTTTCATTATATTTTGAGCATCAAACCTTTCTACTTTGAAGAAATGTCTGGCGACAGTTTTGAGTTCCTGTGACTGACCATTAGCTGAGAAACCTCACTTGTTGATATCTTAGCATTGCCTCTGTGAGGATCTCCTCCATGATCTTCACAGGCGATAGATAAGGCTCACCAGTTCCTTTCTCCCCTTTTTAAAAATAAGAGTGATTTTCCCTTTTTTCTCAGTCATAAGAGACTTTTCAATATATACTTCAAATATACTTCCTGAAAATGCATATGTAGAATGAATATGCACACTAGAGGTTTTTTTGCTCCTGGTTTAACGTCTTTATGAATGACTTGGAGATGACACAGTTTGCTGTCATCAGGTTCTCAGATGACACCAAACTGGTGGGATCAAGTTGATATACCAGAAGGCAGTAATGCCACTGAGAGTAATGCCATCCTGATTGTCAGGAAAAATGTACCAGATGGGACTTCATGAAATGCAGAAATAACAGATTAAGAGTTCTCCATTTAGAAATGAAGACATAAACCTTCTCCCTGGACCTGGGAATGACATTGGCTAGATTAGGGCAGAGCCAACAGTTTGGTTAGGGCCAGAACACTTGGTCTGTGAGGAGAGGTGGAGGCACAGGAGTTTTTAAACTTAGACATCCTTGTCTGATACAACCATTTTTGGTTCACTATTAATTTGAGAGAAATTTTCAACTTCAAATGACAATATATTAGATGAAAGATAACCTGATGGAAGGATGATGAAGCAGGAATTTTCTCCTAAGAAATATGTTTTGAAAGTACAAATTTATCTATATTTAATATAAGGAGAGTATATCATATTTAGATATCTATATTTCAGAAAAGATCATTGTAAATCTTTCTGATGAAATCTCTAGACACTGATGAATTGTTGCAACTGCTCCTCTGTCTTCATCAGGAAAAGTGAAGGTTCAGAATCAGGATGAACTGAAAAAATGAAGTGAGGAGATGATCATAACACCAGTTTGTACATACCAGAAAATATTTTAACGTAACCATTTTAATGTAACCATTTTAATGTAACCATTTTAACTACTACAAGTACTTTTTTCAGTATTTTTTTCCTCTGTAACAATTATATTTACAATAAAAATAATAATTTGGTTAGACTCTTTAAATTTATATTACATTAAAAATAAATTATTAGTTTTGCAAATAATGTATATTTTGCTGTTCATTTTAAGATTTTGAGGATGGGGAGAAATAGTGGAAAAGGGTAATTGAGTGTCTTTGTAGTTGACACTATGGGAAAAAAGTTTCCCAAGTAAAAGGCAGTCATATGTCAAATTTCATTACATATTTGTTTTTCAGAAAAGGATTAAGAGAGTTTCAATGTACTTGAATGGGCCAAAAGAGTAAGAGTGCAAGTTATAAATGGGGTTTTTTATATCTGGCTCCGGTACCATTTAAGATTTTACGTATATGAGCAAGTCCTCAGGGAAACTTGCTCTCAAAGCAGATTCCATTTAAAAAGAATAATGAGAACAATTTGCCATTGTGGGTATAAAATAACTGTAATTTTAATTTGTTTCATAACTTGAAAACAAAAATTTCTGTAAATTTCCTAGAAATAAGTTGATATTTTCACCAGCTGAGGCTAAACATCACAGATACATTGTCATTCACCTTTATAGACTTAATGATTTCATCTTTCTGAATTGCTGTTATATTTTGTGTAAAAGGATCAATTTTCTCATACTGGGAAAAATGAGTATAACTGCAGTCAATTTTTTCTCAGATTGTGTAAACTGAAATGTTTTCCTTTTTGTTTAAGAGAATCAAATCTTGTTAAATTTCCTGTTATGTGCTATGATTAGAAGCTTTGAATATAAAAGGATGCAGAGAAGGGAGTGAAGGAAGACAAAGAGACTATTTCCACACTTTTGAATATTAAAGTAAGTGCTCAAAGAAAAAACTTTATTTTGTCTTCAATAGGTTACTACCTAGTGGCTTTATTTCAGCAGGGTAAATAAAGTGCACCAAGCACCTTTATTCACTAGAACATGTTGTTGTTGCTGTTGTGCAAAAGACTTGCATGGCCACTTTACCCAGATAGTCCAAACATTTGGTTATCCTCATCTTCTGTCAAGGCAGCATGGTCCTCTCCTCTGACTCCTCCATGCCATGCTGACTATTTCAATCATCCATGAGAACAGTGGTCCATATAGTGTAATGTGGGAAGGCAATGGTTAAACTGAGCAACTCGGTCTCCCCTCTGCTTGCAATGCCTTAGCTCTCAGTACTAGACCACTAATGTGCCTTCCATCCAACTCTGTTGTAAACTCCCCTTTTTCTTTCAAGAGCATCCACAAGTCCCAGTGTGTAGAAGGGACATGCAGAATTCCCATTCCCTCCTGACACTTTCCTTGAGAAGTGATCATATTAGTGGATTGCTGATGCTTCACTTCTCTGTGATGCTAGTCTTACACCAATCTTCAGGCATGCAGCATCTACCAGAGGTGCTGGTTCATTATGATTCCAGTAAGAAAGGCACTTAGACCAAAATATCTCTGAAAATTTAATTGACCAGAGCCGACCATATGAACAAAGCAGGGATAGCACAGACAATGCTACTTTCCTTTGGATGCTGGGGACCCTAATTTCTGCATCAGCAAACAAATCTCCAATAAACATGCAGCATGACATGCAGATCACTTCAGGAGGCTTATGCCATTTTGCTCCTCTGAGCTTTGACAGGATTTTCTTACAAGAAAAGCAATTCTATTCATGTCTACTGTTGACACCTATATAACACAAAGCTGACATATTTGATTATAGCCTGAAAGTTACTTCAGTCAGAGATACTTATAGGGATAATCTATTTTCTAGTACTCTTCTTTTTAAGAAGAGTATTTATTTTTTCTATACAATTTATCTTTTAAAACTCTGATTATGTATTAAACATATGTATAGTTATTTAGAGTATCTACTGAGTGCATCTATGCGGAAATTCTTCTCTATTTTTCCTAAAAAGCGGTTCTTCATTCTGTTCTACTTAAATGTTATCATTATGTTTCTAACTCTTGAGATAAATGAACTCAAATGAAGTAGAGGTATGAAACTCTTCCTTTGAAAGATTATAACTACAAATTTTTGTTGGCATCTTATTTCAAAGGTTTCCATGCCTTCTCAGTGATTTCTCATGGGCATCTCCTCACAGCACTGACTCCTTCTCAATACAGAAAACAAACTCCAGCTCTCTTCACAGCACATGATAGTGGAACCCTGGAAAAAGTTAAAGATAGAATCTAAAATGTTAGGCTTTGTGCTTTCCCAGATCAACTGCA
>JAXCLO010000001.1:68564983-68659468 GCA_035583995.1 Arremon aurantiirostris
GGACAAGAAAAAAATTTAAAAAGAAAAAAGAAAAAACTTAGAAAAAAGTAAAAAAAGAAAAAAGAAAAAAGAAAAAAGAAAAAAGAAAAAAGAGAAAAAAGAAAAAAGTGTGCATGCATATCTACAAGTATATACATGTACGTGTTCTTTAATATTTTTACAAATGTTCTACATGCAGAAATTGAATGTACATTAAATTTGCCCATGATTCTTAACTAGAAGGAGCTGTGGACTCCCTCAAAGGCAGAGAAGTCTTACAGAGAGATGCAGATGTCTAGAGGGCTGGACAATCACCAACCATATGAAATTTAACAAATCAAGTGCCAAATTTGCTGCCTGGGATGGGATAATCCTGATTACACAAACAAATTTGAGAATGAAAGGATGTTGAGGAGGCTTGCAGAAAGGGTTCTGGGAAAGTGGTTTAATGGCAAGATGAATATAATTTAGATTTAGTCCTGTGAGGAGTATGGAGTTGGGCTCAATGATCTTTATATGTACCTTCCCACTTGAGATATTCTTTGAATCTTTTCTACATACAGTCATGAATGAAAGTATGCATGCACAGAAGTTAAACAAAGATAACTGTACACGGTCTGAAGCATATTAGACTTTAATGACTGGTAAATTTTGGTGGGTTTTTTTTTTCCCCACTATGAACTAGTTATGGATTGGTTCTATTTCAACTTCGAGTAAAAAGGAAAAAGAAAATGTTGTGCAACAAAGTGTGAGGCAAATAACATAATTAGAAATCGCAATTCTAATCCCAAATGACTGACAAATATAGTCTAGGGAAGTTACTGTTTTGATTTTATATGTGCAACAGCTTAAATCTAACTTTCCAAAATTACTAACATACAATTTACAAAATAAAAAAAAAAAAAAAATTAAAAAAACGCCCCCCAAAAATAAAAAAAAACCAAACAAACAAAAAAAAACAAACAAAAAAACCCAAAAAACAAAAAACAAAACAAAACAAAAAAAACCCCACATAAATAAATCCCAAACACAAGTATTCAGTCTTCTGTAAAGCTGCTTTTTTCAGTCTAAGACCACGGTAGGCTTTCCTCATGGAGTCAAAAGTAGTACCCATTTTTTAAACCTTAATTTAGGTCATTCATCAGATTCCATAAAGCATTTCATTATCACTTTCTCTTCATCAGGTTAATGGAATGACAAAACTCTCAGTCTAACACTACTCTTTTCAACCTCATTTATCACAACAACAACAAAAAATGATCAAACGTAACTTTTTAGCTTAGTGTTTAGTACTTTTTACGTGACAGAATCTGAAAAATTTGATGTACCGTATGTAGAACAGGTGAAGACATTTCCTTGTGTTTCTCAGAACATTTAAAATTTCTTTGTTGCTATTGATTGGATGATATTAAAAAATCTATATGGATTTCTCCAATATTTTGAGGACATTTACAATACAGCTGTCTTCATTTGTATGATATTATTCATATCCACTATATACTATAGGTATTCTTCTTATTATACCCCACTGATTTGTAACTTTTAATGGATTCTTTTTTCCGCTTTTTAATTTACCATGCTTGTAGAGTATCAGAAATTAAATTCCTCTCTTCTTGTGGGTAATTAACTGTACAGATGAATCTACTTTTTAGGACTCAGCTACTCCATCTTTTCTTGTGAGTGGCGCCATTGTTATTTACTCTGTTTTTTCTGGCAGAGCTTCAACACAGTTTCAGGAAAATCCAGAAGTAATTAAAATAAAGTATGATTTCATTAAAATTGGGTCATGAAATAGAACGAAAGAAAGTGCAGACAAAATCATGAGTAAAAAACCATTGACACAGGACTTATTTGTTCAAATTTCACACAAGTTGCAAGGACAAGAATATGATTTAACAATGACAGAAATCAGATGCTCTATGCAAATTTCATGTCTGTGTTCTTGACACAAATAACGTAATATTGAATTTATTACTCAATCAAATAATAGTTTCTAAAGCTTTTTGTCACTGTTGCTTGCATGAGTCCATGCTTTATATTATGCATATTCTTCTTATCCTGCTTCAGAAAGTGAAGGTTCTCCTGCTTGTACATTTGGTGTCACTATGACAGTATGCATATGCTTTAGAATTTATTTTCAAACTTTGTAAATAGAGGAATTTTATCACTCCCATTTTACAAAGAAATAATTTTAAAATAAATAAATGATAATGCGTTAAAAAACTATGAGAGATTAATATAATTTTTTTTAATTAATCTTGAGTGTCAGTGCGACAAGTGTTTCGGTCTACTTAGTTATATACAGCATTTCTATAGCCCTTTATTCATTTTGCTCCCCAAGCTTCCAAATTTGGATTACCTTTCACACTTCTTCTGCATCCTCAGTACTTCTCTCCACGCCTTCTAATTTTTTTAATTAGTTTTCTCATTGATCAGTATATAAAGCCAGGTTGCGAGCAGCATGAAATTAATTCCGCCTAATTTTGGCCCTTACTAGTTCGATATCTAATCAGAGTCATAATTAATGAAGAGAGATACACCTCACCAGGGGGAGATTCAGGCTGTCTCTGTTAAACATTTCTGTTAAGGAAATGTGAATTATGCAGTTATGCCTAGAAGTGCCTTGGACCTTAAAGAGAGCCTGGAGCTTGGTGTACTACCCCTAAACACAGTAAGCAAGCTCTATCTTTACCTGGGAAAAGTTTCATTACAAGCATTAAACAGTGCGGGTGCAATTTGGACTACTTTGGAACAGAGCAGACCCAGGTAAAGATATACCCAAAAGCATCACGTAGAGAATTATTAGAAATTCTGGAAATTTTCAGATTTACTACATTTTAAAAATGTTCAGTTTTATGTTTGTGTGGCCATTGTCTTTCATGACAATTAGGCAAAATTTCATAGACATTAATCTTGTCCTGCCTATGTCCATTTCCCATTTAATGACTGCAGTTTCATGATTAGGGCACTATTGATTCCAAGCAAATGTAAAACAAACCTTGCTCTTAGTTTTATCTGTTGGGGTCAGTATTGCAGGTCAACTAAATCTTGTAGTACTTTAATTAAAAGTCAGTATTTCAGGAGGAAAATTTGTTTACTTATCTTCTACCATAGCATAATGAAGAAAAAATATTCCATCATACATTTTAGAAAGTAAATATGCTATTTATAATGAAGAACTGTATGTTTGCAAGTTTTATTAACAAAATGTTTTCCCATTTCATACAATTTGCTTTAAAAAATGCAAAACACACACCAAAACAATTAACATATTTTATTTATTGTCATAAAAACCCAATTATTTTGAAAATATATTTTTATTGAATGCTTATTACTTTTTCTGTTCTATATAAGAGTAAACTACATGAGCTCTAAAAACATAAATGAGTTAAAATCTCTGCAGTATCTCTTCCTAATGGGATAGAGAAATATGTCAATAACACAGAAAAATAAGTCTAAGACGACATGATCTTAACATTTAAAATATTGACTTAAGCATTTAAAATGTATGCAACCTGAGAGGAAAATACAGTAAATTAACAAGACAAAAGAACCAAAATGGGTGAAAAAGGAAGGACTCATAGTGATAATCAGGAAATACATTGGAAATTACAAGATTTAAAAATAAGCAGCAATTGACTCTTTTATAATAAAAAAGTTTCATGCCAAAATTGAAGTTCTTTGCCTTTAATGTGTTTTAAACTTAGGAGTAAATTTTGAAAGAAAGAAAAAGAAAAGAAAAATAACAAGATAGATAGGTATGGCTTAGTGTGCTATTTCTCACATTTTGTATCATCACAACAGATTTGATTTCCTTTTTAATAAGAATTTCCTATGTTTAGATTTTTATATTCTGACAATACTAACAATACTTGTTTTATTAAGGAACCTATGAAATGAAGTGCCAGACTGTAATAATTAGTTTGAGTGCTTTTACACATTTACATTGTTGTAAATAATGGCATAACAATATTCTAGTAATATAAAAGTTGTCTCTGTATTATTGTTTTTGTTTGCATTGAAGCTTAATTAATGAAAAATTAATTTCCTTTCCATTTTACTTAGGTTGCTACTCACAGCTTTCCAAAAATGAGCATACCTTCTGATAGTGTCATGCTATTCTGCTTCAGGAGTTATGGTTTAGCCAATACATGTAAATCAAACTCGTCCAGCTTTGGGACTGAATCTATTTCATAAATTTGCACAATTTAACACAGACATAATGAAATTTTGGATTCTAGCTGTGGTCCAGCATTTAAACTAGGCTAGAATCCAAGTCTTAAGCTTTGGCTCTCAGAGTTTTATGTACAGGGATTTTTGCAATTCAAGGTGCCATATAAGCAACCTGACATATTGACATAGCTTTTCTTATTTAGGTTTTGTTGTTGTGTTTTAAAGTGAGAAAAAGTAGTTTAATAATTCAGTGACCTTTGTCATTTTGGAAAGCAAATATTTGCCAGATCCTGGTTTTGTCCCCTAGCATTCTATAGTTCTCCCTTTTCACTGAACTGAAATATACAATATGTGCCAAAGAGAAAATAAAAAATCTGACTACTTGTTTTCCTCCATAGTATTAAAACTTCAGAAATATTGAACATGTAGTCAGGAAAAAATTAACCATTATTCCTCTTGGAAAACCTAATGACTATTTTATAACTCCATATTTTAAAAAGTCATATTGAAATCACATAAAAGTAAAATGAATGTCTAGTCTGTGCAAGAATAGATTGTCAAGACAATAATAATAATATAACTTCATTATACATTTACAGTTCATACAGCTATGGGATTTGAACAAGAGTATGTTTTTACAGTAAGAATAAAGAATGTTTTCAGCTATTTTTGTACAAATGTTCTCAGAATGCAATCAAAAAATTGTTCCAGCGTCCTTCAAATGCTTTTTAGGTATTAGAAACCAGAAGTTTATCACAGTGCTTCCTGCTCTTACCTGGCCCTTCTCCATCATAAATTCCTGTGTACCCACACATTTCTCTGTTTTAGTTGCTCCTTTTGCTGAGCACGAATCTCATCTGGAGATCTGAAAAGGCTATACCTCTATTCAGTTTGCTCTTTTAAAGTGGAGAATTTTTTGCTATTCTGGAGCAGAAGGTTCAGTTCCTCCTAGAGCCAGCCAGGCTGCCTCTGCAGTGAAGCGCCTGCCCTGGTGCCCTGGGGGAGAGCACACACCATGGGCACCAAGCTCCTTCCAGCAGGGATCACCAGGCACTGACACCTCAGGGCGTCTGTGCTTGATAAAAGCCTGATCCTCTCACTCAGTGTTATGGAGTTAAATATAACACCAAAGAGAAAGCTATTTTAAGGGTACTATTAGTTGAGTTTTTTATATTACTTAGAGAATTTTTATTATTGTACTGCTATTAATTATGATGAAAAAAATTTTAATTCCATATCAAGCTTACCAATATATTTTACGGCACTATATCTTTCTTAAAAAAAAAATCTTCATCTATATGATCTCTATAAGGGGTTGTTTTTTGGGGTTTCTCTTGCTGTCAATACACTTTTTCAACTGACTTGTCAAAGGATGTAATGAGAATATGAAAGTAGTTAAAAATTGTTGGGTAGTTTTTTCTTTTCTCTTGCCTTCAATAAAATTTGCAAGTGTGTGGAAAGGAAGGTTGTTTTGGGAGGACTTTTTTGGTTTTGTTTTGGTTTTTTTTTCCTTTTTTTTTAGATGTTTGGGAGTATTGTTTGGCTTTTTTTCCTCTAATCTTATTCTTGGAATTATTAGAGTTGTTGCTTGCTCAGACTGCTTATGATATTATCAAAAATGTGGACAAAGAGTTCAAGAAAGATTTTTTTTTTCCACCTATCATAATGAGCACCTGTTTGTTTTTCCTGATCTGCTGGAAAGACACTTTTCCTCTTAGAGATGGCAGGTGTATTGTTCTGAAGTGTATGAAACATGCAGCAGTTTTATAACTGCGTATTGTCCATCCTGGGAATGGAGCTATGTTGAGAAGCTGTTTAGGAAGTTCTGACTGCTTTCTTTGTGCCTGCTGCAGACCTGCCAGCGTCCGGCTGCTCAGCAGGTCTGCACTGGTGCTCCACTGGCTGGCTAGAACCCTCAGGAGCAGAGAATCTCACCAGAGCAATGACTTGGTGTGAGCTGTATATATCAGCAGAATTGCTGATTTGTTTTGCTGTGAAAATCAATGTAACAATGGAAAAATCTATTGCCTCATTATTGCACACAATGTATAATTAATTATTGGCCTAATACTGCGTACAAAATACAGTTTTGCATGAGCATATGCACAAGTGTATTGATTGCTATATGGAACAGGAGTGTTCATGCACTTCCCTCTTCAGCTAAGGTGGTTTTATTATCAATGAACTTAACACTGTACATTGACAAGTTGGTGCAAGCAACAGAAATGCTCCTAAATATTTGAGGATACAGCTAAGAAAAATGCTAATGACGCCTCACCTAGCACACAATAATGAGGTCAGGGAAGTGTGGATGTTTTATATGCAGATAAAATTGACATATTTACATCCTTGCCTTTCCCTTGATAATTGCAGATGTGCAAAGCCAAGCTGTATCTACACCAGAAGGGAGCCCAGAACAAGAACCAGAAAAATTGCAGACAGAGTCTCTCTTCAAAGATGATCTATGTGACAGGTGTGTCCCAGTGAGAGTCCAAGACCTTGCAGAAAGCTTGTGTGGAAAATTCATGCTGTCTAGGAAAAGAAAAGTGTGTGCAGCATGGGAAGATCTCAGAGAGAAGCCCACATTTTCCATAAAAAAAATAAGTCCTTTTGATATCATTGAGAAATAAGAGGGCTAAGGGCATAAGAACTTTGAAAACTCAACAGATATTCTTCATGTCTATTTTTCACCTGTAAAAGACCCGGGATGGATGAAGTTTTCTTTTCTTTTAGTGATTTTTGTTTTTCCAGACTGGTTCCAGTTTTTCAGATGAGAAGTTGCTATTCCATTTATGTGTAATGGTGTCTCAGGATGTATGTGGTTTCTAGGTACCCAACTGTACTTCAAAGGTGCCAGCCGCGTTTTTCAGGGATGTTTCTGGTTCCCAGCTCCTGTTCCCAAGCTCACAGTTCCCTGGTTGGCAGGCAATTTCTCTATCAGTATTTTCACCAGACATTTTATTCTGTTCAGTATTTTTCCCCTTCAAACCAGAACACTTTTATGGCTGCTCACATCAGTGGGCAGAGCTGAATCTGGTAGAAATTATGTCAATCTGCTTCTACCTGTAGATCAGAGTATACCCACACACAAGACAGGACAGGGAGCAGTGATTGGGCACAGGGCTCAGTCCAGACAGACCAGTGACTTGTTTATATAAAACCAACCTTCTTATTCCCTTTCACACAATGCTGGCTCTTCCTATATAAACTTTCACACTTCCTATTTTTGTCTTTGTCTCCATGTGGTAAAAATATCCAGAATTTATATGGTCTTAGACCTTTACCTGGGACATATATGTTTCTTGAGTGGTATCACTTTTGTGGTTACTGAGTCACTGATAGTCTTTCAAAGGTGATCAACACCTCCCTTCCTTTGTCTGTAACATTTGGTCATTTTGCACAAATCCTCTTTAGCTATCTCTGCAATCCACCCATCCCTCATGGAGACATCTATAACTTTTTTTAGCTTCTTCCTGTGCTATGTACCATGTAGCACATTTTTTTCAGGTCAAGTCAAGAAATTTCTCATGAGAGATTCAGTTGGTTAAACTTCAGGCCGAAGTGTAGTCATCTGCCTTCACATGTCAACACTAGTATTTAAAGAAAATGGTACAAAATCTGCTGAATATACATAAAATACAATAATTCACAATAATCCAGTAAAATTCCACAAAATTCACTGGTTTATATAAAATGAGTGCTGTGTTCAGGACATTCTACTTCACTTTCTGCATGACCATGGTTTCCAAATTTTAATTTTCTGTGGTAAAAATATTGAAAGAATTTACAGATAATTTAAGGGAAGATTTATTAACAAGTTAAGTGTACTTAGTAGTTAAAAAATCAGTGTTGCAATAATCAGCTCCATTTTTTTCAATTTGAGAAATATAGAAAAGGCTATATTTGGCTCCAGACAAAGCAGCTATATAACTCGGTATCCTGAACCTCACAATGGTTGTGAGCAGATGCTTACAGAAGACTATTAACAGAAGAGGCATTTATGATTCTTTTCATATTTCCAGCAGTTTTGGGCTCTGAGAATTTCCTAACCCTGGTATGTCTTTTCCTATTTTAGTAGTCTTCAAAAGTTTATTCTTCTGGTTACTGTTGTTTCACCCTCTGAACCTTTCCTGTGGAGAGCATAATGAATGATACAAGACATGACAGTTCACATCTTAACTTGTCTAAAGGTTTATATGAGGAAAGGTTTTCAGCAAAGTAGGAGATGATTCCCAGCCACCCTCACTCACTGGGTACATGCAGCACAGACACTATTTGAGAGCCCTGCCCAAGCAAAAGCCCCTTCAGAGTCCCTGTAGTGCACACTGGGCAGTGTTATTGGGGACTGTGCATTGTGATCCTCCAGGGCCCTCCGTGCAGTGAGACACAGATTTTGTCTGGCCATGGAGGTCAGAGCTTTTGGGATATGCAGGGCCCCCATCTCTCCAGGCTGGTATCTCCTGGTGGCAGAATTTGCTACCTTTTTCACAAAGACACATTTCATTCTTTCCTGGTTTGAACCTATGGACCTTTTGATGGCCCCTAGTTCTTGTCTATGCCTTTGTACTTTCTTCAAGATACAGCCCTGTACTCAAGTTTTTATAGCAGTCCAGCATATATCCTTCCCCAGACCAATATCATTTTTAGAATGAAGAGTACTAGGATATTGAGTTTTTTCTATTAGGTAGACACAAGATTTATTTTTTTTCCTGCTATTCATTTTACATTTCGTCCTCTCAGTATATTATTTGAGAGAGAAATTAGTTAATCCTTCAAAATATGTGCAAACTATAGATTCTACTGCTTTTTAAATCCTGAAAAATCTTGTTCATTGTTGGATAAATCTTATTTTACACTGGACCTGAAAAAACAACTTGATCAGTTAAACCTAGTTTTACAGACACTGAACCAGAATTATCTCATTTACAATCTGATGTATAGATCATTAATTCCTGTTTCTGACTAGTTTCCTTTATGTGGGTAGTGAATACAAGAAAGGCTTCAACCATCTGCAGTTTTTCCCAGAAAAAATATGTTCATCGGATAACAAGTGGTTCCAGAAATCTCTTGAACTTGACCATTTTCATATTTTTATCTTTTTATTCAAACTGATAGAGATGCAAGATAAGGCATACTTGCAACAGGTTATGACTGAAAGATAATTATTTAATATATAAATTGAATTAACGTCTTAGGTATAATTTCAGAGCATTCCATTAGATCTGCAGGGGTCATTTTCAGAAAGAGGTAGCTGACTTTTGGCTAACTTACTGACATCTTTATTTTTTAATTGATTGCATGAAAAAATGAACAAAATATACATTAAAGATAAAAATATTTCAATTTTTATATAATTCCTAGTTTTAGGGGCTTACACACTCAGACAGTCAATGTTATAATACTTCAGATTATGTGCATTAAATGTTAATTAAATTTTAAAAATAACCTGGTTTTAATTTGAAGACAGTTTTTTCCTATTTTTTTTTCAGGAAATAATGGATGTTGTGCTGAGATTAATTTTTATATTTTCCTGCAAAAACAATCTGTCAACAATTTTTTATTTCTGACTGATAGATTTTTTAATATTTTTATTTCCTGCAAATCTGGTATGATATTTCAACCTCATTTTGCTACAGTCGTATGTCAGAGGACTTACTAATTTGTCAGCAAAGATGGCAAGTTTATTTCTGAAGAAAAATTTACTTTGACAATAATAACAGCAAAAAAGAGAATATGATTTGTCAGAAAAGGATTTTAGAATATATCCTATTAGCTCGGGAAGATCCATCAGGTGGGACAGAAATACTTTTTTTTCTTTCTCAGCTTGAGCAATACTTTATTTAATTCCAAATTAATTTAAGAATTTTCTACTGGCAGAAAAAAAAGAGTTATTAAATTCTGGAGAAGAAAAATAAAGGTTAATAAGTGAAAAAAAGTTTCACTTTGCTTTAGAATAACTCTCATGGCTCAAACTCTAGTTAAGGAAATGAGGAACTTTAAAAGTTCTAATGCACTCATATTTTTACAGAGTTTATTTGAGGGAAATGGTAATATTCACAGCATACTGATTATCAGAAACTATATTTATTTTGCTGAATGCTCATAACAAGTATTCCAAATATCATATTTTTTCAACTTTGCTGTTTTCTGAACTTAAATGCTTCTTCAGCATATTCTTTAAAGAAGCTTTAAAATGTTGGATTGTTGAAGACAAGCCCAAAGAGCACAGCAAAGATTTTTTCTTTCTCCAGGAGTATTTGTCAACTACAGACTATGAAGCAACAATTTTCCCTGACAGTCTGACAGTGAACTTTGCAGAGTATTGTAAAAGCTAGCAGAGAATACTTCTAACAGATTATATATATTGAAAGGGATTTTATTGAGGAGACCACATAGAAGGCTTTTACTAGAATTGTCACATATCAGTGAAAGAAAACATTGCCAAATAATTGTACTTTTCACTGGTTTTAGGCAACAGCTGAATTCTGGGCTCTCTTTCCATTCCTTTATCAGTACAGAGTAGGATGACTTAAGAACAAGTCAGTTTTTCTTTAAAAGCATATGCTTTGAGATCTAGCATTCTTATCACTGACTAACAAGTTCTGTGGGATGTGGCCCATAGAGACTTCACTATTAAGAATTTTTTGTTCTTTTCTACAAGCAAAATATGATCAAATTACAGAAATTTTTTCTTGATGCAACTGAGTCATAGTTATTATCACTTGAATTCTTAGATAACCCAGAGATGGAATCAGATTCAAATTCAGACACTTAAACCAGGTTCTTCATAAAAGAGATTTGAAATAAACATTAGGTTATAGACTAGTTAGACTCACATTAAAACCAACACATATTGATTAAAAACTTGTCAATACAGTGACATTTAGTGAGGTTTTCAAGAGACAAAAAGGCTTTTAATTGTTTGTTTGATATCTGAACTGGTGGGCAATTATATCTCTTCTAGCCCTCAGCTTCTACTCTATTAGCATTTGTCCAACAAACAAATCTTACCTTTTAGACTCACGCGCATGTCTTGGGTATATCAGAAAATACCAGATTCCTTTTCTGATGCCCAAGTCTCCACTCAAACCCTAAATCATTGAAGAAAACCCAAACCAAAATCAAGACCATAGAGTTTCAGCTGTATTTATAGCTGAAATCAATGTCCGTGCAGTCATCATTCAAATTCACTGAAGACAATTTACTTGAACTGATGGTAAATTCAAAGTATCACAGGCATTAATACTGAAGTGAATTTCATTGGGTTTTTGATATCTTGAATACAGAAATCTATATTTTAAATTAGTTGTCCCTTGGTAAAAAATGTAGAATAACAGGTGTGTTTAGGAAAATATTGCATAGGCTCCTATGCAGATACATGTTCTTTTCCTCAGAATTTATTATGAAAAGAGTTCAGAAAATTTAGGTTTGTGTACGTATTAGGCAAGAATAATAAATATATACAAAATCTGTACAGATCTGAGGATTTATGTTTAGGCTGTTAATATAACTGTTATGACTCGTGCTCACATTATTAAGAATCAAACAGCTTTGAAATTGTAAAAACATCAACAGGGAAGCAACAGGTGCAGAAATGTGCATGACAATTTATCAGCACTGTTCAGGCACCTAAATATTCTGGGAATGCGGATTGTCAAAGAACATCACTGTGCCCAGTGCTGCAAATAGGTAAGGATAGTTAAAGGAGGCTCCCAGCCTCCAGCAAACTACAGAAACATCTAGGAAGTTCTGTCACTTGTTCCTGATGAAATGGTTCTTTGAGCTTTTGTTCCACCTAAATACAGGAGGGGCGGTGACCTTTCAGCAGGTTCTGCAGAGAAGCTAGTGTTACTGCCAGTCAACAAAAGCAGCGATTTTCACAGAATAATGCCTAAGGCCTCTTGCTGAGATTGGAGAAGGGGCGTCCTTGCTTCCAAATGTGTGTTGGGGGAAAACTGGCATTGCCAAGTAGCTGCTGGAGGAACTCAGTGGACCTCACAACATTGAACATATTGTGAAGGAGGTTGTGTGGATCTTCCTTACAATACTGAGCTATAATAGCCTAAATGCTCAGCTGTACTGAAGAAGGCACAGGCAGAGTCTGTATTCTCTGAGCTGGGAAATGGAGACTCCCATAATAGAAAAGTCTGGTAGCTCTTAACTTCTGTCACAAGGAAAAGTACACCTTAATTAATTCTGGTAGGAGAATCTATACAACTGTACGTGTGAAGCTACAGAAGAGTTTCAGTGTCCTGGTAGCCCATGAGAGGCTGGAAACTGTGTTCAAGGATGCACCCAAGCAGGCTGGATCTGAACTGTATGGCAGCACTAGAGGAAAGAGAATGAGTGACAGCAGTGAGAGACTCCCTACTCCAGGGAATGCAGGCTGCCATCTGCTGACCTAACCTATTTTCTTGTAAGATTTACTGCTCCGATCTGGAATGCTATGAACGGCCTGATAAGGTTCTGTCCCTGATGCTCCTCCACAAAAACATCAGCTTTACTGTCAAGGGAGGCCTGCTGAACAGCAAGTGTGAACATGAGGCCCTGGGGCTGAGGGCATGGGCGCCCAGGGGGTTTTCTCCTCAATGCTGCAGCTCAGGGGAAAGGGCTTGAGGAGCAGAGAGATGAGTGGGTAGTTTCTGCAGGTCCACAGCTAACTGCACTCTTTGTAAGGATAAAAAATTCTGGTTTTATGACCAAGGCACCCTCACTGATGATGAAGAAAGCAGAGTTAATAAGAGGTAGGATTGAACTGACCAAATGGGAAAAAACATTTGTCATTAGGCTGGCTGCTCTCTTCAGAGCAGCTTTAAACTAGGAGTGATAGGTGTGCGACATGGCAATCTGCTATCATATAAGAAAGTGGTGGAACACCTGGGAAAACAAAACACTCTTAGCACTTTTGTATTTTTCTTCTGTATTTCCATTCTTGTCCCACGGAGATTATGCCTACATTCTTTTTTTCTATTTTACAACTTCTTCTGTTCCTCAGTTGAAAATGGACAAGATGATAAATCCTAAAAGCTAGCAAATTAAGTAGGGCCAATTCTAACTAAATCTACTATTTTGTTGTGTAATAAAAAGAGAGTTTGGGTCTGGCTTTCTATGATGTTCTTAGTCACTTATGGTTTTGTCAACAGTTTACTATTTTCTTATATCCCTAAGTCAATCATCTCTCTTCCCCAATTCATATAATAATTTGGCTATAAAACAAAAGCAGAGCATAAACACTTTCTTTTCTCTTTTTCCTGACATTTTTCTGACTGAAAGACCTAATACTTTGTTGGTTTTTTTCCCCATATTCTGTATTGGAGACAGTTAGCATCCGTAACAAAGTCTGAGTCCAGAATCTTGGGTAATTTTGAACTGCAAGATGGAAACAGAGAAACTCAGTAACTTACCTCCCAAATATGATGTCGTGATCGGAGGTTTTATTTCTTTTTTTTCCTGGAATTGGACATTAGAAATGTCTGTCAAAGCCTCCTTTGTTCTGTGATAAGCACAGAAAATAACACAGAACTGCAACATATATTACAAGAAACACAAGTACCAAAAAAAAAAAAATCCATCAGAACCAAGGAACAACTTCACCTATTAAACTTCTGTCCTGTGACATTTCTAATTTCCTCTTGTAATCATGCTGAAGTGCACTTTTAGTTATCATTGCTTAATTACAGAATAGGTGTTAATTTTCCAGTTAGAAGCAAATATTTAATTGCATCATGCACTTATTTTGCTAAAGAACTTTCACAAGTTTTTGCACTATAAATCTTCAGGCTAAAATACAGACTAGGGATAAAAATTCATGCTTTTTTGGTTTTTTTTTTTCCCCTTAATTCTTGCTTTTATGAGAAATCAGAAACATTGCAGATATATCTCCACATGCTCTCCAGTTGCATGGCATCTACTGAGAGTTTGGTAAAAATCTCATTTATCTAGTTCTTAAGATTCTGAGCATAATGTGAATGCACACATTAATAAACACTAGAGATCTCCTTAAGAATGAAAAGTTCCTTGGTTTTAGAACATTCTTCAGCAAGAGCCTGCAAACTCTCACCATCACCTGCAGGTCCCACTCATTCAGAAGCACAGCTATGGGAAACCAGGCTTCACTCCATTTCTGTGTACATATCATGGGCTGTTAAATGCATATATAGTTCTGGTAACTTCCTTGTAATGGAACTGATTTATTTTTATCTTCCTGCAAAGCTGATGTTGATTTCTGGATGCTCATATTCATATCAGAATATACTTTTATTTTTTTAGTAACTTTCAATGTACCATGTAACACCATATCTAAATTAGTCTTTTGGCTAACCTTATAACACCCTTTCTGGTCACATGTAAGTCTCCAAGAGGATTCTATTGTCATTCTCTACTGTCACTGTTTTTTAAAAAAAAATTATTTATTTCCCTTTCTATATTACTCTATTTTCACTTTCACAACCCAACTCTCAAAACCTAGCATTCAGAAAAAAACCCAAACTTCCCATAATTATTAACATTTAATATTGTGTACCCAGAAGCACTTTCATTGCTAAAGTAGCAATAACATTTCAAATAAAAATACTCCCACTGCTAGAAGCTTTAGATAGCAATGGCTTGTGCAATTCTGTTACCAAACTTGTCAGTCTAATGTCCACCCTAAAATTTGAAACTGTCTCATTTTATTTTCATAGCCTTAAGTTTTACAGATATTAAATGGGTGGCAGACACCTGCTATATATAATAATTTTTATTTACTTTAAATAAGATTTTGGCAAGGACTGGGAGGCAAATCTCATTCCAGCTTACTCTTCTGTCAGATATTTGAAAGAAAAAAGCACAATCTAAATTGTCATGTTTTTCATATCAGATTTATTTATATGTATTAGGCTCTCACCTCTATGAAACTTCTGTCACCCCTGTGGTGTTGTAGATAATAGCTCCGTGCGGAATGATTTTAAGATTTGGCCAATGTATTTTAAGCAATAAAAAAGGCCTATAGTTATCATTTTGAGTACTACTTTAATTGCACAATGTAAGCTATTCATCCTCAGTGCTGTATGCTGTTTAGTCATTGCAACTATTGCTTATTTCTTAGAGACTTAAAAGAGATTTTGTCACCAGTTTGGAGACTGAATAATGTAAAGTAAATAATGAGTTTAATTGATTAAAGAAATTCAGCTTCCTCCATACTAAGGGTGGAACTCATCTGCATAACAATAAACACCTAGTGTGCTTTAATATTCCCTAAGTTGAGCTATTTAACCATGTATTGCTCTTCTAGATGGGCACATGTCTCTGTAGGTCCTTCATTATATTTGACAGTCTTTGTAGTTGTCTCTCATACCTTAAAGCATCTTGATGAAGCAGTGACAATGTTTGGAGAACTCAATTGTAGCTCAAGCCACACAGCATTTGATGGCTATTCTGGATATTTTATTTTGCATGCACTGCTCAAATTTAAAATCTGTGTTAGTAGGAATTTAGAAGAATAATTAGATAATAAGCCATTTGCTATTGTCCAGCACTGGAAGAATGAGTTATAAAGGAAAAAGAATGAATAGAAATAAATTTAAAAAAAAGGCCAATGTCTTAAAGCAGGTTTGTGGTACATGCTAGTTTAAATCTCTAAAGGAAATATTTCCAGATTAATTTGCCCTTAGTATGCATAGCACCTTCTTTCTCTTTGAATAGAATATAAACAAACTCATAAGTTCTTACAGTACATTTCTGTAAAACATTTGAATGAAAGAATTTTGTTTTTAAGAAAAAATCAGTAGAATGTTCTCTCCAAGGAAGTCTCGGATAAAACCAGTTAATCCAGTAATGTTCTACACAGAGAATATCTGGAACTCTAAGAAGGAAAAGAACCTGTAGCCCCTACCAAAGGATGAAATCAAGACTCTGAGGGCCAGAGGAACTCTGTGATAATTTTCAAGTATTCAAGGTTATTTAACAGTCCTCGAGCATGTGTGAACTGAATGACGAAACATATGACTGAAACTTATGGTTGTATTATAGGAATATTATTTGACATTCAAATATTTTTCGATTGGCATGCAGGTATCAGAAACATAGACCAGATGTTGTAAACTGATGAGAGCAGCAGTTGACTCAGAACCTGTTACACTAATGGCTTGACAGCTACTGTTTTGGATGGAGGTTTAACTCCTTTTTGGAATTTTTATTTACGCACCAAACACAATTGTCACAATTCAAAATGAAGAGTTATACTTAAACCAAAATTCTTAATGAGATCACCTTGGAAATCCTTTCTTTTCTATGTAACTTCAATGTGATGGGTTATATAGACTCAAAATTGATTTTATTTCTGCTGCAAAGGGAAGCTTCAAATACTTTTAAATTTATTTTGTCTTTAGGACCTCAAGCTCAGGTTTCCGCCATTATCGCTGTAAATGTTTTAAATTGCAGTGTTAAGAATTAATGAAAGATGTACTTTATCAACATACAGCTTACCCTTTTGGGTTTCAGTTTCTTCATTTATTTTAATGCAGTAATTTCATTACTACCAGTAATCTCATACATTTTATTTTAATTTTATCATGGTTTTCTGTGTCAGTGTTAACAAACATTATTTGTTAGTTTAGTTCAAAGATGTTCAGGATTTCATTTAAGCAGCACTAGATGACTGACCATCATGTTGAATGTGACTTTGGTATAAAAAGTCATATTGTAGTGTGCAGAAATAGCCTACCAAGTGTTAAGTATCTGAACCTAACCTCTCTTTACATTTCCTATTATATTATCCTGTACTATCTTGTAGTTCATTTGTTCTACAGGAAAGTCAGGTAAATCAATGGAATAGGTCACAAAACATTCAATGATTATGTGTTTGCATGCATACAAGTAATGGAATTTACTGACTCAGAATGATTGAGAGGAATTTTTTTTTCCTTATATTGCTTCATTTTTTGAGAACCTCATGCATTTTGCTAGTCATTCTGTTAATTCCCCTATGGACATCTGAGTAATGAGATTGATCAACTGGGAACTTGAAGGCATAATATTGGTTTTTGTGATGGGTTTCCTACTACAGCTGTGTCTGTGATAAAACAGTGCAGGTTTCCCATGCTTGAAACACTGCAGTGATTCTTTAAAGTTTAAAATACTACATAATTTATGAAGGCTTCATAATGAATTGTTTGGCAGATGTGAAAGATAGGTTATGTAATCACTTCATTCTAAAAAGAAAATAAAGGCAAAAATTTAGAAGGAGGAAAGCATTTGCTAAAGTCCTTTGCAAACTTCTGAAGAATATTTCATGCTGCTATGTGCCAGGATAATTTGTTCTCTTCTAGGGCAGATTTCTGTCTTTACTTTTGTAATAAATTGGTGCAATAATGACAGTATAGCTGTTTACTTTTCTTGGCCTTATAGAATAGGAAATTGACAGAGATAATATTGTACTTTGCACATCACTATCAGAACGATTAATGAACTGAGATTATGTGGTAGTATCCTACTTTGAATCACTGAGATAATCAGTACTGTTACCTTTGATGTAGTTCAGCCTCAGTGAAGATGACTGCAAAAATACCTAAAATAACATATTAATCAAATGTTTTGTAAAAATGAATGAAATTAAATAAATTTAATTGCGAAACACTATGTTAAAGCTTCTTTTAAGTTGGTAGCTTGAACTTCTTTAATTTGTCTTCTCCTTTTTTCTGACTATAAAAATGTCCAATTTTATACAGTTGGTTATTTTTGCAGAAAGATAAGTTTATATTTCAAAGTGCAACAAGATGCCTAACTAAAAAAATCAGTAACTACTCTTTTAACAAGAATAGACCAAACTGTTATCAAGAAAAAATAATCTAGTATTCTAGTGTAATTATTTATCTAATCAAATGATACTTTGACATTGTAGTACTTAAAGCCAAAATTACCATTAAGCATTTAATTTTGCACTGTAACTTCTCCTGATTGAAATAGTTCCTTGAGGTCTTCAGTTTGCAATGATGAACAAAAAATAGTTGATAAACACTGTTCATTAATCTTAGTGAAACCCTGAAATTTTAGTGAAACACTGAAATGTGTTGCCAAGAGAGACTGTTATTTCTCTTCTTGGACACATTCAAAGCTCAGTTGGATAAGGCCAGATATGAGTTAGTTTTGACCTGTTTTTAGGAACAAATTGGACCTGTTGAGAGCCCTCAGAGGTTTCTTCCAGTCTCCATGATTCTGATTCTTTAAACAACATTGATATTATTGTTACACTTTATTGCTACTGGTGATGTTTTACTATTAAATACCAATACTGAAAATAATTTACTACTCACTGATGCTGTTACTAATAATTTCTGGTTTAATAAAAATACAGAAGGATTATGAGGGAGACATGAGAAAATGCCATCAACAAATAAGGCAAAGCTCAAAGTTAGGCACTCCATAGGTCTAACCATTCCTTTCATTTGACATTCCTCTAACATCACATTATACTCTTTTTTTGTTGGTGGTGGGTTTTTTTTTTTTTTTTGCTCATATTATTTTGTGATTGCCTTAACAAATGAGTGAATTTTTTGAAAGTCTATAACTGTAGCAACAGTGTACATGAGTTTCTAATCTGTCTGCTGGGTCCCCCTACAGAAATTACCCAGAGGCTGGGATTTTTTCAGCAGCTTGTTACATGATTACGTTTGATGTTGCAGTCATGAACTTATGAATAATCCTGTTTTCTTGACCACTTTAATTCACTCTTTCAATAAAGAAGGGGAAAATCTTTATGTAGGTTGCATCCTTGGGGGTATATGCACAAAGGTATTTTGTCATCAGTATCTTTCATAATGAGGACATAACGCTCAGGAACATTCTCTATTGTGATTCATATGAAATGAGTGTCATCTGTAGTAGGCAATAGAGCATACTAGTGATAAAACACTTAGCTAACAACCTGTTTAGAGCTTACCTGCATTGACATTAAAGACAGAAATTAGATACACTGGGTTTTTTTTTGTTTGAGGGGGGGTTTGTGGTTTTTTTGGTTTTCTTGGTTTCTTTTGTTTTCTTTTTTTTTTTTTCTTGTTAGCAGAATCTTGCCATTATGGAAAATTTCAGAAAAAAATAGTATTGAAGACCATAAAGAAATCACAGAATCACAGAATAAACTGAGTTAGAAGGGACCCACGAGGATCATCTAGCTGAATCATTCACTCTAGAAATATTTCTAAGATGTATTTCTTCCCTAAGGAAGTATTGCAGAAGGTTTCAGAAGCTCTTGTACCAAATTCTGTTCATTTTGAGATTGTAACTTCCTGACTGAGAGTTTTCACTGAGAAGACTGACTGCTTTGGAGTTAATTTATCTCAGTCCATCCTAATCTATCCATTTCATTTTGTATGAAAAAAAAAAAAGTACAAGGTCTCTGAACCTTACTGACGTTATGGATATAACTCACTAATAAAGATAGTGGCATATAGATCTAGGCATTTACATAAAGTATGAGAATAAAAGCTAAGCTACTGTTTCCTTCTATACTTTGAAGTTCTTCTTCCAAGTTCTCCTTTTCCTCTAAATAAATAGAAATCTCCTTTCAATGCAGCAGCCACCTATATAATTCATGGTTTTCATCCCATGTTTTGAAGTTTTTGATTGTGTTACTGGATAATTAAAACTGCATTTGACACTGACTGGAAGAGAAACTCAGGTGTGATGTTCCCATGTAAACTCTGACATACAATAATTTGGATCGCATGCAATTATCTTCCAGTCAGTGGGACTCTTATATCTCTCAGATATAAGTCTGATGTGCATGTGATTGCTTACATGCACATCAGACTCTTATCTCATCTAAAAAATCCTGGGTTGTTTTGCTGTCAGTGTGGATGCTGTTCAAGAAAATCACTAAACTGCAGCACTGTGTGCTGTGTCCTGCTGTCTCTCGAACACCTCCAGGGATGGTTACTCTACTTGTTGATTGTTACTGAATTGAGGAGATCTTTAGTTAACTTCTCGCATAATTCTTGAATTTTTATCCACAGCATTTTCATTTTCCATTGCAGTCCAATAACATAATATTTGTTGAGTTTGTCTTTAATGATGAGAGAAATCTTTCATTATCTCCTTATTCTGGTCTCATCATTAAAAAATTGCCATGTTATAGATTTCCTTTTTTTCTTTGAACTTCAGTTTGTATATTCCCATAACACTCAATGTTTAATATTTAAACAAGCTTACTGAATAAAATAGTAATCTTCAAGGCATCATCAATAAACTTGAACTCAGAAAACAAAACTCAGATTTAATCAAATTTCCATTTAAATTAGTACGTTGTCTTTTCTTGTTACACTCTGGAAGTCAAGGGTAAAAATCTGTTTATTTCAATGTTGTTGGGATTGTTCTCCAAGTGAAAACATATAAGGAAAACAAAACTAAAGACGTACTTCTGGGGATAGTATTTTAGCTGATGCTGGCAGAGTAATTCTAACAACAATAAGTTTATATCAGCAATGAGTAGTTTGAAGACAATAAGAGTTTCCATTATTTATTAGTATACGGCTAAAAAATTTTCCATATTTTCCAAAGTAAATGTATGGTAGAAAAAAATCTGTTACCATCATCAATTAAAGACACTTCATGTGGGAATTCTAGCAAACACAGGAAGAAAGAAACTCATTTATTAAAATTGTTAAATCTGATGCATGTTATGAAGTAAGAAAGGCTTGGAAGCATGAATAGGAAAGAAAGTTTGAAGAATTGTGCTTTGATATTTTAATGTACCTCAAATTTGCAGGCCAGCTACTTTAAAACTCCTTGCAGGACTTGTAGTGGTGTATTGACATATTTCTCTCAAGCATATTGAATGAATATATAGTTTATGAAAATTAGAGCTCACAAAGTCTCTCTACTGGATTCTTATTTTAAAATGTTTGCAAAATCTCTAAATTCAAAATCCACTTTGAAGTAAAACTAAGTACTTTTGAGCTTTTTGAACAACGGAAATAATATATCCATGATATATACAGCTAAAACAGAGATCTGTTGCATCCATGAAGACAGTAACCCACCAAGCAGATTACAGCATTTGGTTATTATGAAATCCAACATAAGCATAGTAATAAGTCATAAATGTACATGTACTTATCTCTTTCCTCTTTGTTGTCTCTGACTGGGACTATGGGATAGGAATTGTTTGAAATTCCAAATGTCTTGGAGATGTGAATGTTAAATTACATAGATCCTGATGGAATTTTGTGAATGGTAAAAAGGAATCAAACCAATAAAGGACAAAGAAAAAGGGAAAAGGGGACCTGAAAACAGCTGGAAAACAGGGCTGAGTGAGGTTACTGGTAAGAAAGTTAAAGATAATGTATCCCCCCATGTAATGCAGTCAGTATCACATGGTGTACAACACAGACAACCCTGTGCAGCCTTCTCCCTTATCTGATTTCAGGGGTGCAGCTGCACTTGCTTGCCAATTACCTGGGGAGGTATGTGGGAAACGATTTTTGCTCTTCTATACAAATGGATCAAGATATCACCCCTAGGGGATACCTCTATGACAAATACATTCCTGAACCTGAATAACTGATTTGAAGTTAAGATATTCCATAAATCATAGCAAAGGTTCTGGGAAACACATTATTTTTGACTCCCCTTTAATAAAGACTGCAAGGGCAGGCTTCTCATATGTCAAGTCTTGAGTTTGTCTAAAGTGGCACAGGCTTCAACTTGGCTTTCTTCCTGCTTAACACTGGCACTTAAATGCAATGAGTCACCCCAACTTCCCAGTACTACACTGTTTGGAATGAAGTTAGCACTCAGAAATAGAGATTTATATCACATAATCTGATTTTGGCCTCCTAATACACAATTTCTGTGCTTTTATGCCCAGATTCACCATAGAAACTGGGACATTCAAAAAGCTCTAAAGTCAAAGAGAATGTGATCGATACTGCTGAGACCAAAGTGAGTCCAACCTTGGTAATCACAGAGCTCTTAGATAGGATATAGACAGCTCTGGCACAAAGTGTGCTCTGCGGGCAAATACAAATTTTGCGTCACTATGGGAATACTCAATGCACTTTGGAGAGATAATTTACTCAGAATTCTGTCACTAGAGTTTCTGAAATGAGAAAGAAAAGACAAAGGCTCTTCTTTTTTTCTAAAGGAAATTATCCTTTTGGGTTTGATTAACTTGTTAGATTCATCTCATTAGGTGTCTCTCCAACAAGAAGATATTTAAACTGCCTTCCTGTATGTTCCAAGACAACACTCAAGCCATCAAATTCCTCATTACTACACCCTCTTAGATCTAGGCTTTTAGGTGTAGAAATGATGGAGAGTCTCACAGAATATTGAGGGACATTTTTTGGGCCTATCTCTGAAGGCAAATTTTATTACTGTCTGTAGACACTCACTCCTTCCTTTGCAAGATCATGCTCTCTTATGTTTTTATTTAACTTCAAGCCCTCCTTTTTTTTTTTTTTTTTTCCTACTTTGGATCTATCTTTCCTACTTGTTTCTTCCTCATTGATCTCAATGTCTCTACAAACACACCCAAATCTGGAGTTCCCAATGTTGTTGCTAAAACATGTTTACTCTTATCTGATACTATTGATACTACTATCGGGGTACTCTCAATGTTGCCCAGAAATTACCAAGTTCACTTTTTTTACCTTAGAGACTTTTAGAAACAGTGTTCTACTTTAGCCTTGATTCCTCCACCTAGTTCTAATTAATTACAGGAATTTTCTTAATTCTCCTACTGTTTGCATACCAGAGCAACAGTGTGGCATGTTTTCCAGATTCTGCTTTTGTGCTCATACAAAATTCCTACTCTTGAATTAAGTGCTTTCCTGGCTCTCTGCAGATGTCTTAGCTAGTTAAAAGTGTTCTACAAAAATGCAAAACAAATGAACAGTTTCTGTAGGAATTAATAGACTCAAACAATCATTTTGACTACACGAAAAATATCCTCATCAGTGTGTTGCTGTCAAGGTCCCCTTTTCTAACCATCTTTATCCCCTGGGAGCATAAAAATTGCATAAATAATTTCTACCTAAACCAACACAAACCTTGCTCCATGGAAGTTCAGATTAAGCAGGAAGGGAAGACAACTGTTTCTCTGTCCCTCTTTTTAATTTTCCACATTGTATCAAGTAATTTAAAAATGAAAACTGTCTTTTGGGTACAGGCCTCTGCGGGTTCAGGAAGGGATTACTCAGGGCTAAGTGATTTTGCCAGTTGCCTATTTTGCCCTTGAGAAAAAGTGGCCACTGTCTTATCGCTACCTGTCATAAAAAAGTTAATGTGGGAAACCCTGAAGGATTTCTAAGCTCATTTAGAAGTTGAAGTAGATTTTTAACAGATTTAACTTAAGCCCTCTTTACCACAAAGATATATTGCTGGCTCATAGTACTGGCTGTGGCAAGGGTGGGTAATTTTTCTTCATAGTTGTGTGCAAGGGGTTATGTTTTAGATTTGTCACCAAAACAGTGCCGGTAGTAGAGGCATGTTTTAGTTATTCTTACACAATGCTTACCCAAGGTAAGGACGTTTTTGCTTCCAACTTCACTGCCCCAGTGAGGAGGAGGGAGTGCACAAGAAGGAATGCTGTCAGGACAGGTGACTCAAACTGATAAAAGAGATATTCCATATGATATGTTGTCATGCTCAGCAATAAAAGGTCGGAGGAAGAAGAAGGAGGGGATGTTCTTGGCATTTGACTTCCCAAGTAAACCTTGTGCATGCTAAAGCCCTGCTTTTCTGGATGAACACCTGATAATGGGAGGCAGTGAATCAATCCAATATTTTGCTTTGTGTGCGTGGCTTTTGCCTTACCTATTGCGCTCTCTCAACCCAAAAGTATTCTCATTTTTACCCTTCTGATTTTCTCTCCCTCCCATCCCGCTGTGTAGGGGAGCAAGAAAGAAGCTGGGTGTTAGTTAGCTGCCTACTGGGGCTAACCCACAACACCCACACTCATGGTGATGCTCATCCAGACTCCTAGGTTTTTTCCTTGCAAGCTTCTTGGTCATATTCCCTGGGATATTCTGGTGTGTGAGTCTGCCATTCTTGAAATTAAGTAGTTCCAGTTGCTGATTAAAACTAAGTCTTGTACTTTGCCTTAATTAAATTCATAAGTGGGGTATACCATGGTGCTAACTCCTCATCTTCAGTGTTATTTTTAACTCAGATTTTGCATATACATCTTTTTTTTTTCTTTCTTTCTTTTTTTATTTTTTTTTTTTTTTTTACTGATAATAGGTCTACAGTTGAATTAGAAAAAAAAATCAACAGCCTCATTCTGGACTGTTCAAAGAAAATATTTTATGAGTTAGAATTCTATAAGATAGCTTCTGCAGCATTATTGATTCGTTAGGATGTAAAGAAAAAATCCACTGCTTTTGTTCCCACTAAACATGTGAATTTATTTATTGTTGCAGCTTGAAGATAAAAAACAAAATAGAATTTGTAGTAGTCCTAAGTGTAACTATGCTTACAATACAAAGTGCACTATCCCGATATTTCTATATATATTTTGTCTCATTAAAGCACTGGTAGCTTTCTGAGAAAATGTAGTTGCCATGGGAAACAAAAAAACAGATTTATTGTGTTTATTTTTGCCAGGGAGTTGCTGGTGCCTGGAGGTGTGCTGCTTAGGTAAGAGCAACTCTAAGATACTATTGTTTCAGGAGCAGAATGCCATGTTTTGATCTCAGAATTCATGTGAAGACCCCACCTTTTTCCAGAGGTAGCCTAAATGAAAGCAATGGAATAGATTAGTAGTTGACTGTAATGAGGAAATTTTCCTGTGTACCTGACCAGCCTTACCCTGAGGAAGGGAAAGTAATTGACAAATATCTGGAGGAAAAAAGCAAACGACATTATTGATCAAAAATTATATTGAAAGAATAATAAAATAATCTGAATCATGTCATAAAATTAACATAATTGCATATCAAGGTACTATAATGAGCTTAAGAAAGCTAATTTTTAGGAGTATCACTTAAGAAAACAAGTATTTGAAATCACTTATTTTATTTGGTTTAGAAGCATGTGCTGGAAATAGAGGAAAAAGTGAAGAGCCTGCTACCATAACTGCAATCTTTGATTTTTTAACGTGTTCTGTACGTTTACATTTTTTTCCCCTGTTTCCAACATCATTGAGCTTTGCTTTAGTTTGAATCTGTTCTAATAAAAGAACATCACTTCTGTGACAGCTATCAAACCATTCTGTAATACTATGGCACTTTGTTCTTCTTTTGTTAGAAGAAGCAACACTCCAGTGAAAATGTTGCAGTTACTGTGTATTTTGTTCTCAGTATTTTCTTTGTCATCAGCTTTAGCCTCTTCAGTGCTTCCCAGTCTCTCTGTGGGAAGATAGTCAGATGGGGAAATGACAATTAAGGCACATTGAAATATAGAAACAGTTTGTTGGGTGCAGTTTTCATTATTGTGAAACAGTTTGCTGCAACTCTTATTAGGAATGCATGCTTCTCTGTCAGAGTATTGAAATGGTTTGTGCAAAGTTGGTGCCTCAAAAGACTGCAATAACAGATTGTCAATTTTGTGTAAGGTAGAATTTCAAATAGTGTCTCAGATGAAAAATGGTTATGAAGGCTAGTATCAAAGTGAAGCTGACATTTTATTTTTTCCTCTTACATTATTTTCTAATGTACTTTCAAATCAAGGAATGAGAAAATTGTATAAATGGGTACATCAAGAAAGTGAACTCAGTCCTCGTTGTTAAAAATTGGTTCACATAAAACCCCTGAAGTTTCTCAATTTTCTTTAGAAAACAATTTCCAAATAAAAGAAATTTACATAATGAAATGTAACATATAAACACTGAAAAATTGAAGAAATAAATAATTTTGCAGACTGTTTACAGAAACCTCTTTAGAGAATCTCACCTTTCTTTTGTCCTTTTGCTCTTTTGTCTTTTGTCTTATTATTTGTTTAATAAAAAAGATTGTCATTAATATCTATGTCATCTGATTGATATTTGAGAAATCTTCTTCAAAGCACTTGTTAAAAGTGTAAATAATTATGTAAGACACTCCATAAATAAAAACATATGAAAAATGCCTTTTTCTGAAATCTAAGGCCAGTCTGACAACTTGCACCCTAATTGAAATACAGCTGGAGTATGACTGCCCCAATCACTGCCCAATGCATCTTTGTGGCTGTAACCCAGGGTTTACCACTGCTTGAATTTGGGTCCAAGATTGTTTTGGTGAGATCTCCATTTATTTCTTGGAATAGACATTGAAGACCACGTTACAGGCACACTCAGACTATACTGAGGTGATTGTACATAAGAAGACCAGTTGAGTTAAATTAGAAATGTCGGGGGAAAATAAGTACTGGAATCCTTTATTAAGAATAACCTTACTCCTTGTACCAAATCCCACGGGAATTTTCTCAGTTTGCAATTGCCTTTCAGCACAATCTGAATGAAAAATGACCAAAGGCAAGTTCTTGAGCTTGAAATCAGAATCCAAACAAGCTGGGATTCAGCTGCACTTCTCCCAGCCCTTTCTTACCCTGCTGCTTCCCAGCAGCCTGATCCAAGGCCAGCATCCTGCACCCTGCCAGCCCTGGACAGGAGGATGCACTTGGGTCCCTGATGGAAAACCTCCATCTTTGTCCCATCCAAAACCAAAGGAAGCAGACGCAGCCTGAATTAATTCATATATCTAACAGTGCAGTTGCAACATCATATATAAACAAATGCTTTAATAGATAAAAAGGAATTTCTTACTGCTTTTTTGCCTACCTCTCTGCTCAAATAAATTTTATTGCTTGGTGATCTGATTTGAGATAAATTAGTCTTCGCATTTCACCAGTCAGAAGCAATTCTGTAAGTGACTAAACAATTTTAAAGAGAGTATTTTTTTGTATTCTAAAGCCCTGTTCCAAGCTTTTCTTTATTATATTATATGATTATATTACAGGTGAGATACATATAAAGCACAGCATAACATACTTTACATAAAAAGCAAGTATAGAAGAAGTTTCTAGAATACATGCAAAAAGATGAAGGAGAAACAGTTAGGGAGGACAGCTTAGGTCTACATAATACTGTTCAGTTCAAGAAATGCATCATACATAGAACTATCACTCAAATCTTTACTAAATACCTCACCTTTTCTCAGAAATATCTGGGGTAGAATGAATGACAGGAAAGAAAAAGGTCAGTTATAAAAATAATTTAAAGCCCAATTATGTATTGCATATAAAATATAAACTCTTACCATCTACAGAAACACTAAAGAAAAAGTCTAAAAATAGCAGGTGTATCTGTCTAAAATTATTTTAGCATTTTTGAAAAGAAGTCCTCAATTGAAAAATATTTCAATGAAAAATTAAGTGAATATTTGATCATTTCTCTTTTGGGATTTTATTACAGGAGTAAGAGAAGAGAAAGAGAAGTTTTCTTGATTTTTTGCATATCTTTGTTTTCTTTTTTCTTCCGTAGTAGAGCCATTACCACAAAATTCCTTTTTGCAAACGTACTCCAGTTATCATAATCTCTATGAAGATTTGAGTGTACAATTAACCACCAAAAGAACTAGGAAGACTTTGGAAAGCTATGGAAATCTTAGCTACAAAATGCTATGTCTGCTGAAATTTTCTGCTGAGTTCTTCAATGGATCAGATAATTTAATAGGCTAAAAATTATATTCTGAGTTGTACTACCTGGAAACTAATTCTGTCTCAGAAAATATCTGTTCAAAATAAAATAAAAGAGCTGGGAACGTATTCCAGGACATAATATACACTCATCTTGCTGCTGTCTTCTGTCAGAAAAAGATAAACAACTAGAAGGAGCTTTGGATAAAGCAGAAGGCTAATCTTCTGTTCTTTGGGGATTTTTTGGTTATTTGTTTTTCCCCCAGAGAATAATTGTTCTTCAAAATCCATTCTGTTTTACTTGTGGATCAGTAGTCAGTGCTAAATTGTGCTCTACCTCTTGCTTAGTCCTTTTTACTCATAATATGTTGTGGCTCAAGCCTCACTTGTAACTAAGCCCCACTAAGCCACTGCCTCTGGCTTACCCCCGTGATGGGATGAAAAAGAGAATTGGGAGAGTAAAAGTATAAAAATGTCTGAGAAAAATAATTTTAATAACAAAAGCTGTGTATGCAGGCAAGGCAAAACAAGGAAATCATTCGCCACTTCCCATGGATGTGGCAAGTGTCCAGAAATCCCCAGGAAAGTGGGGCTCCATCATGTGGAATGATTATTTGGGAAGACAAACACCATTACTCCAAACATCCTCTCCCTTCCTCCTTCTTCCCCCCAGCTTTACAGAAATCACCATATAGTCTGAGATAACACTTTGGTTATTTGGGGTCAGCTGTCCTGGCTGGGTCTCCTCCCATCTTCTGCCCTGTTCCATCCTCCTCATTATTCCCAGTAGAGGAGTGGTCTTTGAAGCACCAGGAATGGCTATTGTCAGCTGCCAGAGTACTAAATGCCACCATGTTAAGCTAAGGTCATTCTGATTTCTCACTTTTAAATGCAGATCTGGAAGCTAGAAAGAGAAATTGCTTCCTTAGTCGGGGGTGCCTAAGGTAGTCTTGGACTTTTATAGATCCACAGCAAAACAAAAGGAAGAAAATGGCTCCTGTTGATTTTCATGCCAACTTACAGGATAGCAGAAGGGGTGTAGTGGCAAAAACAATACCAGAAACCAGAGTAAAGCTCTCCTCATGTTCTTCCTGCCAATGCATTCAGAAATGTACTGAACATTACATGGCGAACAATAAAATTTGAAATCTTCGAAATGTCTCCTTTCCACCTTTGATGAAAATCTTCTGGGACTAAAAATGTGTTTAATTTTTCCAGGTCTTTTTTTTCTGCTTAAATACAGGATATACAGAATGCTTCTACCTGCAGGCTTTTTCTTGCCTTGACAATAATCTTCGAACTTTCTACACCTACGTCTGCAGTTTAACTTCTTTTATAAGAAAAGTTTTAGGCTAATATATTTTAGTATGATACTTTAAGAATACATTTTGTTGTACTCAGGGAAAATTCTCAATGAAGAAAAATACTTCCAACTCCAAATATATAAATAAAATTAATAACAATTCCTCCATTGATATTATTGTATCACCTGAATTAGAAAAGTCAGAAAACTGTTTATCCTGAGATTAGATTTTCTGGTGTTTGTGCTACAGTTATTCTTAAACATTCCCCTGTATTTTATTAACAAGAAATTTGAACTGGAATCCTCACATGATCAGATTGAGACCAATTTTAAATCAGGAAGAGAATAATGAAGATGCTAGTGATGTGTGGATTATAGTTTCACTCATCATTATTTGCTTTAGAGATAAGCCCAAAATATTCTTTAGGGTTGTGGCATATGGTCTTAGATTTTATTAGGATAAAAAAAAATATATAAAGTAAAAAAAAAAAGTAAAGTAAGTAATAATTTTTTAAAAAAACCCAAACCGTAGTAGAGCTACACCTGGATAAAAATAAGAACTGACTCTTTGCTGGAAATTATCCTTTATTATATATTGAGCATTTTATACTTATCTTACTTACTGAAATAATTTTTATGATTTATGATCATTGCTGGCACAATTTTTACATTTTTTTGAGAAAAAAGAAAAACAAATACTAGTAAGTTAAAGCAGAAAACATGATGTGTTTTTAAGATATTATGAGCAAAAGAAAAGTTACCTAAAAAATACGTTAATATTTTAAAAACCTGGAGATGGTCTCTGAAATTGCAGTATCTTCTGAAATAAGAATATCTCAAAGTCATTATGTATCTCTAAAGTATGATTGTGCAGCTGCAGTAATGAACCAATTTGTGTTTCTAAATGAATAAAAATAATATAAACTACATTTTAAAGACTAAACCGGATTCTGATATAAATAGGTTCAATTAGCTGTAATTAAACTTCTCCACCACTGAGAGAGAATTACTATGTTCCACTTGAATTCTTATGCTTAACCAGATACAAATGCTGAGATTAAATGGATTCAAGTATGACACAATATAATAATGTTGAATAAAAATAGTAAAAGAAAAAAACAACAAAACCCACCGCAAATCAAAGCAGTATTTTCTCCTTGAAGTATAGCAAACATTTAGTGATGAAGTTATTAAGAGCACAAAAGACCTTGGTTCACTCTGCAGATATTTATATTTAAAAAAAAAAAAGAAAAAATGAAGAGAAAAAAAGGTTATTTCTCTAACAACATATAGGCACAGCATAGAAAACATTACTTAAACGCATCATAGGTATGCTTGTTTTTTTCCCCCTAATTTATTTTAAGAGAAAACTGAATGGAAATTTATAATCAAAGACATCAACCTTCATGTTTCAGGTTTTGTTTTGATGGATATTTTTATACCACAATACATTCTTCCCAATCTGCTTTTCTGTAGAACATTTGCCAGCATCCATTTCTTTTTCTTCTTTTTCTTTTTTTTTAAGAAGCTTAACCTTCTGCAATATTTAGTTTGACAAAGACTTTTCAACTGCCAGTAATTAAAGTCAGGACAGCAAACTCCTGTTTTGGACCCCTTTTCAGACTAGACAAGGCACTTAAATATAAATTTGGAATGCAGGTAGTATATTCCAAGCAAAAATACTCTCACAGCTCTCATAGATCATCTTTACCTCCATTATTTATGCTGCAAAGTCAGAATCAAGAAGTTGATATGGGATTTACAAAGGTTTGTTAGTGAGAACACTTGTAATGACAGAAATAGATTGTAAGCCTAATGTCATGTACAGAATAAACCTTTAAATAAGAAAGAGGTGAAAATAAATGAATAATATAGTGATACTTGGAGTTTTTGTCTTTGTGAGCTCTTAAGGTTCTCCCTGTATTGAGAAATATGTTAAAATACCAATGTGTGCATTCATGAAAATCCACATTCACAAAGAGGTTCCAAAATCTTGTCACTGAATCTGGTCTAAACAATTTGCTGTCCTCTAATCATTGATACTAACATGTTGATATATTAAAAAAAAACAAACAACAAAACGCCATAAAACCCCAAGTAAATTTCAAATCATCTTCAACACAGTCTTAAAACTCTGTCAATGTCAGCCTGTTTCCTGAACTCTTTTCCTGCTTCAGAAAGGATCCTTCTAGCATAACTGGGAAACAATAGAGTGAAATGTTATTAAAATATGGAAGTCAGTGATTCTTGGAAGAGTTTCTGTTTATCAGTATTAAAGCACTGCTAATCCAAAAGACAAATGTTCTCAGTGTGTGTTAGCCAGATAAGAATTTTGTGTAATTAGTGCTCTTAGGATTAACACAGGAGGCCTAGAGGTATGCTGTGCACATACACACATATGTGCGCGAGCCTCCTAAGCAAGCAAACAGAAATCAGCCCAAATCTACAGAGCGCAAAAAGGCAGTAAAATTAAAGAAAGGAGGAAGATTTAACTTACTGTAATTAAGGCAATTTAAAACAGGTTTTGATTTTGTAATTGCCAACATATGAATGTACAGCTTAAGAAAAATAAGGTCTTTGTACATCCGATATTGTTCATTTTAGTGCTTAGAGCCTATAGCCATACTTCACATTCAACCTTGGTTCTTAACAGATGCAGAAATAGGAGGAGTTAATGATCAGTCACTAATAATTAGATCCAACTTTATTGCCATGATTATGCTGGACACAAATTGCTATATTTTTCTTCATTAAGTATGATAAAATATTTATGTTTTTTCAGGATAGCTTTGTAGGTTGCCTGGAACATGCTCAGCAAGACTCGTTTAAAAGCGCTTTCATTTTTATAATTTTCTCAGTTACCTTCATTCTTTTGAAAATCAAGAGAATGTGTTAAAAGCAAGACTTTGGTGATTTGTTTTCGTTTTCTTTGGTTTGGTTGCTTTTCAGGTTTTTTTTTGGTTGGTTGTTTGGATGTTGACAGGTTTTTACTTGTTTGGGGGTTGGTGTTTTTTTTGGTTTGGTTTGGTTTTGTGGAAGGGTTTTTTGTTGTTGATTGTTTGTTTTCACCAGTAGAAGAAGAGCTTATCTTTAGCTTTCTGAGGTCTTTTTGGGGAGATATTCCCAAGATATTTTTGGGGATATTCCCAGCTTTCTCTGCACTAATGAAATCAGTAAAACTACTTTATCCAGTTTAGTCTATTTTGACTAAGAAAACTAAAATTATAACTTTATACTTTTTAATTCAAGGACTATTTTTTAAAATACATATGATATTTTGTTAATATATACATGTATATTTGGCTTTTAGTGGGTTAATACAGTTCTTTTTTAAATTATAAAATGTTCTGTTCTTTGGAAATAACTCTTTAACAGTCAGTTAAATTCCAGTACCAACAGGTCTGAGAGCTAATTTTGCACCTATTTAATTATAAAAAAAATCAGAATTTATTTTACTTTATGTATTTGTTAATGAGAAAACATATATTCATAAAATATTTAAGTAAGACAATAGGATGCTGCCTGCAAGCAGCTATTTATTCCCAACATTTATTTGAAGCCGTCTGCTTAAGCAAGTAAAATTATATCCTATGTTCTGTTTTATTTTCTCATGAAAAAGTTTTCCATCTCATTTTCTCTAAAGCTTTGGAGTTCTGATAGCAGGTGCATTTAATTTTTTATATTTCACTTTTGTGTAATTCAAGAAACTTCACTTTTGGAATTGTCTTTGTTACAGATTAGTACAGCTTTTGACATGAACATTAGTGCTCGAGCTGCAGACAGAGCTTTTAAATAATGTTCCTTCAGCAGCAGCGGTGCACAGTGTCTCCGGCTGCCATGGGGACAGCTGTGCCACCCAAGCACCACAGACAGTTCAAGGTTCTCAGTGGATTTAGCACCTTCCCCCACAGCACACAACAAACGCCTCATCTGTTGTGGCATTGTGACATCCAGCTGTGCCAGGACAGTTGTGTTCCCACACCTCTATCCTCATGGGGAACTCCCAAGGCAAGGGCACTCATTTTGGCTGACGCCTCTCCCAAGAACAGGTCTATGTTGACCATGGCCCTAATCACGGTGCTAAGCAAAGCTGATTTGGGCAGAAATCCAAGGACAGGCATGGTCCTAGAACTTGTGTGACTTTAGTATCCTGGCTTCATTCATGCTGGCTGCCAGCTTTCTGAGTCCTTGGTTGTTTTCTCTCAAGCTGATTTTGTTATGTCAGATTATGATACCACTCTCCTTATTTGAGGTCTGCATTGAAAGAAGCACCAAAATAATTTGTTTATTTTGTCCAGACTGTTTGGCCTTCCTTTCAGCCTACTTCCGCCTACTTTTCTCTCCCCATTTTTTTTTCTCTCCTATCTGCCCTACAAACAGCTCTAATTTGAATATTTTAATGTCTTAAGGCATAGAATTACCCAACTGATAATTCTGTGAAACTGTGTAAGGTGTTAATTATTACCTCTTTTTAAATTATAAATAGTGGAATATCCTATTGTAAAAGCACCCTCAAAGAATTTCTATACTTCTATGTAGACCATTAGAAACCACCTAAATTCAAACTTCTTTCCTCTTTTGTTGTTTTTTTTTTGTTGGTTTGTTTGGTTTGTTTTGTTACCTTTATTTTAGTGGAGTTACTTAGCAGTCTTTAAATGAGAGTGTAAGAATCTGTTTGTGCATCAGCAATGCAAGCATCAAAGACATCTGAGGAAATTAAATCTGTTTTCTGCTGGCATTCAATCCTGTTAGGTGTAATGCTCGCATATGATTTTCTGCCACAGTTATATCTGCCACTGTCTCTACCATAACAATTTTTAAATTAAACCGAGATGAAATAAGTATTTGTGGTAACTTACCTTTGACTATAATTTCCCTAATACTGCACTATCAAGACTTATATCAATGAGTTCATAGATATTGTTTATATTCAGACTAAAACTGGCTTTTTTTGAAAAGAAAAAAATATGCTATTGAAGATATTACTGATCTAATTTTGTTCTCCCCTGTACAATCTACTAGATGGTTCAGAAGGTCCAACAGAGAGCAATGTTCACCATTATACTACTGACATATGGATTCCTTATATCATTTGATGATCCAGTTAAGTCTTCTTCTAATTATTTTTTTCTTGCATAAGAGAAAAGAAAGGATAAAATATCTTCTTTTTAGTGCTTAAATGGATTTATGATTGGAAAATAAGAAAAAAAAATCCAGGACAATTTGAAGAATCTCTCCACACAAGTTATTAATCATGGCTGAGGTTACAGGACTGTGTGTCTCTCTATCAAGTTACCGTTTCCATTTTCTAACTGACATGCTGTGCTGTCAGCAACATTTTAGACTCTCATTTCTCTGTTGCCTTTCTATCTCAATATTTAGTTGAAATCCTAAAAAAGGTAACACAGACCTCACAATATAGGTTTTTTTAAACAAATTCCTCCTCTATTCAAATGCAAATACAATAAAAAATAAGCTTGTCCCTCTGACGAAAACCAATTTCTGCACTGCAAAGATGCCTTAACAATGAAGTTATTTAAGAAGTGCTAGCAGTTCTCTAAAGGGACTGATTTAAGCATGAAATGACAAAAGGACTGAAGAGCTATAAAAAAGAGAAAGATAAGCCATTTATCTTCTTCAAACTGTTTTACTAGTTCACTGAAGTGAGTGATGAAGAAAAAAACACCCGGCAGCTTGAAGAAAGACAAAAGTGGCCAAAGGCAAGATCCAGCCATCTTGCCATCTTGGTGGTGATTTCTAAACTAGGAAGAAAAGGGAATAGAGATTACAAGCCACAGTCAAATGTGGAAATCGTGGACACACATGGAAAACCAAAGACCCATGGCAACAGGAACAAAAGAGATCTCAGAAACAGAACAGAATAATGCCTTTGTAAATCATACGTACGAAAATGTGCCCAGCCTTGGAAACAAGTGGGAGGAACCAGAATGCCACGTTGCTTCACAACTGCAGTGTTGTTGGATGAATTAAGAATTGGTGGAAATGGAGTGGGGTAGTGAGCAAATAAAGGTTGTTAGGAATGAGAGGCAGGGAAGGTGGTGGGGAGGGTTTTGTTGTTAGGATGAAAGAACATCTTGTCTGTAGGAAGCTCCCATATGGGGTGGGACAAGACACTGACTGAAAATTTGAATGTCAGGATGAGAGATGAGGACATTTTTCAGCAGGAGTGTGTTACAGTATTCCCAAACAAGATCAGAAAATGAACAGTGGCTCGGCATGAAAGCATGAAGTATAGGTAGTGTTCTAATATGTCTTATACCAACCACACACATCATTAGCACTCACAGATTCGTTCACAGATAGAAAATTAATTAAGGAAGCCACAAGCAACTAATAAAAGCAAACCTTCCCATCTTCTGATTAAAGATATTACCTGCATTATATAAGGACATGGCTCTAGATGGTTTGGAATCCCTGCCTGTCTCTTTATTTATAGAGCCGACAGTTCTATATATCTATGGGGTGGTGCCATCACTGTATTGATTAGTTCCATCTCCCATGAAATAATTTAGTGCTTATGATAAGCATATTAATTAAGATTTTTCTTAAAGACTAGGCTGCCAGAATCTATTAGCAGAATATTTTGTTTCAAAACTTGAGGAAATAACTAAGAAGAATGGCCAAGAGCACATTAAAGATTGAAAATACTAACTTTTTTCAAGTAGTATTTAGACTAAAATCTCCTTTTACCTAAATGTCGCCTCTAATAAAAGCAACATTTCTCTTTTTAATTGTATTAGTGATTAAGTATTACTACATGAAAAAATAGCAAATATTTATGTATAAAAATGAAAATTTTTCAATATGTATCTTTTATGCAAAGCCTGACAGCGACAGAGAGTATAAATTCTTTGCTGTAATTACAAATATTGTGAAGTTACTGGACAGAAGATCACAATCTCATTAAGGCTGAAGGTAACGGCAATACATTTTCCATGCTTTAGAAGGATATTAAAAAAATCAGGAAGAGATAAAAAATACTTGAGTGATTTCTTCTCTGTACTTGCTAAATGCTAACACTACAAGACTATTTACCACAATTAGAAGACAAGAAGGTTGAGAAAACACATAGACACCAAAACATGAGTTTTAAATGAAGAAAGGGAATGAGAGCTGACTGCTCCTCAGCACAACACACAGTACAGTCTCAGAACTTCAGTACCACAATTCACAAAGAAAGGGGCCCCCTCAGGTGACCAAGTTCAACACATGCTCAAAACAGATATAATCATGTCAGGCTGCCCTTGGTTGTGTCCAGATTAGTCTTGAAAACTTCCAATGTGAAGATTTCACAATCTCTCTGGGAAACATTTTCTACTGTTTGACAACCTCAACCTAGCTTCCTAACAGCTAATTGCAATTTCCCATATTCTAACTTATGTCTATCGCCTTTCGTCATATCACTATGATCTTCAAAGAAGATCTATCTTCTTCTCTGTATATTCCAGTGAGATAGTTGCAAACAGGTCATAATTTTAGTCCATAAACAGTGTCTTAGGTCAATCTGACATAGAAGTCTGATGCAGAAATGAACTAGTGAAATTCCAAAGCTTATGTTAGCCTTATGAAGCTAAATAGCTTTATAAGCTAGTCTCCTGGTCTGTTATGGATTTAAAAGCTGTGCTTCTACCTCAGCATGACCTAACACTACACAAGCACTCTTGGGGGAAGAATTGAGGTAAGAATTTTGAGATAAATTACAAGAAAACTGGTGAGAAAATAATAGTATCATCCAAGACTTCAGATTCTCCTTAATTTTGGAATAATTTTATTATGTGTCAGGAAGGTATACATTTGTATACTATCCAGAGAGGCTCTGATGCAGGAAGAGATCCAGCACAACTTATTCACATGCCTAAATTGTGCCTCTTAGACATCCAGGATCAATCTTAAACAAATTTAACTCATCTTGGTGGATCTATGAGATCCCCAGGACTTGTAAGAAACATGAGTACCACAGGTTGAGGTCAGAGTTTCATGCAGCACCTTTGGTGTGTTTTCAGCTGGATAAATACTCAGTGCAGTAAGGTAGGCGCTCTTTAAGATTAAATGAGAAAACTAGATCCTAAATTGTAGAGTTGTGCCACTTCAAGGGTACCTGTATGCCCATTGTACCTATTAAGAACTTTGACACTTCCTTCTAAGGAGATCAATGCACTAACATTTAAGAGCAAGCAAATTGATTTAGATAGCATGATTCAAATTTACCCTGCTTGTTACAGTATCTTAGTTAGCTAAGATCAATTCAGACCATTTTCGTGCAGTGGGAGATTGCTCTCATTTTAACCATCTAAAAGAAGATGTCTAGTCTATACTAATTGTGCAAATAAGGTTTTTGATCAGTGGTGACATCTTTGAAAGGCAACACAGTTTGGGTGGTAGAAATCAATTCTAGGATTAAATGACTCACACTCTGTACATGCGACTCCCTCCACATTATATGGAGAAGGCACCAAGGCCAGCTTGAACAAGTCAACTAATTTTCAGTTGGCATGTATTAGGTACACTCTTATAATGTGAAAATATTGTTTTATTTATTTGCTTATTTATTTATTATGCTAGAGAGAACTCATTACAGAAATTGGCCTCTCAAGGAATTTGGTAAAGAACTTAAGACACTTTTTGAATATAAGGAAATCTGAGGCTTTTAGAGGCAGTTTAATTATTTTTTGGTCAAAAAACCCCTAACACATACAGTAAAAATTACATATAAATTTTAAGATGTTCATAGAAATTTTTCATAAATGAGAAAAAAATGAAATAGAATGGTAGATTTTAAACATTTATATTAAATGTCTTGTGTTCACAGATACCAATTTTGCATTTTAATGAGGTACACTGTGAAATTTTTATAACCAAATCAAAACCATAAAGCACAGTGATGAAAAAACAAACAAACAAACTGTATTTGAAATACTTCATATTTTTTTATTCTGAATGAAAACTCTGCTTTTAGAGCAGCTTTTGGTCTTTTGGGTTACATTTCTTAAAAAAAATCCATTTTGTTCTGGGTTAGTTGGGAAATCCAACTATTGCTCTTTTAAGGCTTGAAATAAATTATTTTCTTCTACAGTTCTTCCTAAGTGTTATTATAAAAAATGCAACACTATGATGTTTTGCTTTGATTTGTTTATGGCCTTTCTTTTCAGTTTTATGATGCTATTTTCAAGAAAAAATATATAAGCATTGTAGCTTCTCAAAGAATTTCCATGTTGAAATATCTGACATCTTGGATCCAGTTTTCACCATTTTCCTGTTTGCAAAGCTTATAAAGTGCAGATGTGCTAAGTACCTCTCTTCAGCAAGTATGAAAATAATGTTTTCCTCCTAGCAATAATTTGAAATCCTACCCTCAGGATTAAGATTCATTTTATAGTAAAATATCACAGGTTGTAACGTGGCCATCTCAGACATCCAGTGGTAGATGACTTGTTCTACAAATGCTTCATGCATTACACTCTTTTTCATGAGACAAACATTGTTAAGTCATCAATTTTGTGCTTTCTTGATAGGTCTTTAATTTCTGTTGGATATTTTGTTAGATAATTAATCATATAAGCTTCTTATCATCTCAGCTTAATTCAACAGAAGGATATCTTGCCATTTTGGACTATCATTCTGAAGATTATCAAACTTCTGAATATTCATGTGTATTTCTATCCATTACCAGGTAACAGTTTATCCCTCTTTTTCTGTATACTATCTTTCTAAAATAAAGCCAGAGTCAAGTGTTCTGCCTTTCTGTTCTAATGGCATGCTATTCCTGCTTGCATATAGGAGTTATTCCATATTTTAGCATAAAGTCTCCGTTCTTTCTTCCTATTTACAATTGAAGTTTTCTTGTTGCTATAAAACCCTTAATAGCTTCCTTTGTCAAACCTCAAGTTTATATGTGAAAATTTGTCTCTGAAGAATTATTGAGATTTAGTAAAGACCAAAGTTCTTCTCTGATTTGATCAAGGGGCTATATTAAAGCAAACATATTCTTCTAGTAACATAGAAAGAAATATAGGCATGAGATGGTAAAAGTCTTTTTTTAACTGAACTAGCTTTCTGTTCCCGCTGGTATCACATGTTTTGGAAGGAAGGGAAGATGCATGAAAGAAAGAATAGGAGAGGCTTACACAACAACAAATCTCATTTCTGAAATTCTGGGTGGGTAAGAAGGTAAGATAAATTTCATGTTACGTTAGGGGTTGTGTTCACATCCAGGTTGCACACACTTTAATTTAGCTATTTAAAGGCAGTACACTCCATCCTAATTTAGAATTGAAACTTCCAATAGGCATGGCTAGGGAGCTGCTCAGACAGAAGCATTTTCAACCATTTGAGATGCCTTTGTTAATCCAAAGCAGATGCAAAATGGTCAATAACAAACTTGCGTCCTAGTTACAACTGACAGGTTAAAGGAAATCAAAGATATCTCATCCACCACCAGATACTTTGTGAAAAAATAAACAGGGTTACAGAATGGGCTATAATAGAAAATCAGAAATTTTAAACTAGATAAAATATCTTAATTGTAAGCATAAAGAGGTACTTGAGTTGTCCTCAATAATCTGGGCATCCACCTGGGAGGGGCAGACATTGCACTAAACCCATGGGAGACAACTCTTTTGGGAATTGTAGTTAAACATCAAATCAGATTACCACAGGATATATGAGTTTATTAGTGCCATACTAGGCTACGGATTTTGCTTTCTAATTTGTATCTATTCACTCAGTTATAGCTGCAAATTTCTTTATTTTTTATGGTTTACCAATGGTAACATATACAGCATTTTGTCACCAAAGAGGACCTACTGATTAATATTATTTCCTTTGTGTTTAAAGATGATGATAGACAAAGAAACTTTGTGAACAACTCATAATATAATTTAGGTTATTATAACTAACAGCTTACCAAGCAAAGGATCTAAATTTTGATGAGTTTTCTAGAAAGGGGAAAATATGTATATTTTTTAAAAATCCAGTGGATAAGGCATGAATTGTGGAATCATGTCCACTTCCTATCATCTCTGTGGCCAATGGAGAGGATTTATGGAGAAAGCTTTTAAACTGTGAAAGACATACAAACAAGCCAAAGTATGTGTGCAACTTAACTAAATCAAAGACCAAAAATGAGGGCCTGAGTTGAATGCACTTGCAAAAAAATGAACTGGGGAGTGATGGGGAAGGCCACTGGTGAAACATTTTCTGACCTCTTCTTCACATCAGTCTAAACCAGGATTAGGCCTCTCCGCAATTCCAAGGTGAGCATACAGGAATGAACTCTTAGAAGAGAGAATGACTCAAGTCCTGACAAAAGAACTGAACTAGCGCAGGCAAAAATGTTGGCAGATAATGAGGGCTGGATAATGATTCTGTGATTTTGATAAAATATGGTCATTGCAGTCTTCAGAAAGATTATTTCAGTCAGTGATAATTTCACTCATTATTTCAATGACACTTTTACTGAAGCTAAATAAATGCCCAGTGAAGGAAAAAGGAGAAAAAGGAGATAAGAGCTTGAAACTGGTTTTTTGAGTCTCTTTTTTGTTTGCCAGAATTAAGTCCCTTTTTTCTAAAGGACAGATTGAGAATATAATTTCCCCCTTTTCAAGTCATTGGTACAGATAGTTCCTACATATTGTCTAAAGTGGAATTTTAGTTATTTTGGGGCAGAAAATCTCACTGTGATTCCACAGAATTGGTTTAATTGGTCTCTCATAATACCAGGTTTTTATATAATTTATGTGAAATAATAGAAAGAGATGGAGCTTCAAAGAGTCTCTGCAGCTGGAACCTGTGGATTTTTTTAAGATTAACTTTTCTACACTTACCTCATGTAAATTTTTTTTACTTTTTAGTTTCTGAATTTAAAACTTTTCTGATTGCAAAATACAGTAGGTTTTCCTTCTTTATCAAAATACACTCACATCTCTTGAATAGACATTGCTACTGCTGACTTACAGATCATCAACATTTAGGTATATTTAAGTTTGTCATGCTGACCTTGTCTGGACACCAGGTACCCACCAAACTGCTCTATCACTTTCCTTCCCAGATGGACAGGGGAGAGAAAATAAGGTAGAAAACCACTTGTAGGTTGATATAAGGCAGCTTACTAAAATAAAAGTGCAACTTTGTTCCTACACAAACAAAGAGAAGGAAAAAATAGATTTGCTCTCTGTTTCCCTTCAGCAATAGATGTTCAGCCACTCTCCTGGAAGCAGGGTTTCAGCACATGTAGTGGTCACTCAGGAAGGCAAACATTGTAAATAAAAAAGTTCCACCCTCTCCTTCTCATTTCTTTAGCTTTTATATCTGAGCTGACACCATATGGGATGGGAAATCCCATTAATTAATTTGATTCAGCTGGCCTGGTTGTGTCCCCTCCCAGGATCTTTCCCACTCCTTGATGGGGGGGAAATGTTGAGAGCCAGCCCTGAGGCTGCGCCAGGCCTGCTCAGCAGTACCCAAAGCACTGGGGCGCTACCAACACCTTTCCAGGTGCCAGTGCAAAGCACAGCACTGTGAGGGCTACAATAGCAAAATGAGCTCCATCTCAGCCGGACCCAATACAATCTCCTGCCCTTATTCCACATCCTTCATTTCATATTCAGATTCTACATGATTTATATATTTTCTACCCATTCCACTGTATTTATTTATGATTACTGAAATCCCTTCTTACTTACTCATGCAACTTAAACTGCATTCTTAAACCATTTTAATATCTGACATACAGATTTATACATTTTCATAACTACTATGTCCTGTCACAAAAAGGTAATATTCTCCCATTTCATGGGCTTCCTCTGTCCCTCCAGATCTATGTCTTGGGCTTCATCTTACCAGGATGGATACTTAAGACAGAAGAAGCAGCACATTCAATCACTGGGCACCGACACCATCCTGGCTCAGGTCATAGTTACAGTCTCCTCACTCCTCTCAAAATTCAGTCTGTCAGTTCAATGTCTTCCCGCTACTTTACTTCCTGCAACATACAACTTGCACCTCAGATAATTTCTCCCCCAAGGTTTAGAGGGAGGCACACACTGGGTCTCCCCATTCTTCTGCTTTATCCACCAAGCACGCCCTGATCCTTACGCAAAGACAATCCCATCAATGGGTTTGCATTTTCCCATGGGAGGAGAAATCCACACTACAGCTACAGTACAGCTGAGTTTTAAAAATATCTAAAAAAGAAAAGAGTAAAAATCCATGAGCAGTTCAGGTTTTTGTGAAAGCATGTTTCAGATCTTTTCCCTCAAATGGTGAACTTGATGAGTTTGACACTTTCTGACAGATATGAACATTTTGAGCTTTGAGATTTACAGAACACTATGAAATGTTTCACCTTCTTGTCACCTTTCCATATAAACACCAGAAAAAGTGTCAGGATGAGAGAGATGACAGGGTAACACACACAAAAAAAGGCAAACAAAATATGAAACTAATATTTCTTTTGTCATGTCCTTGTAGCAACCTCTTTCCCCTCTATATCAGGGCTTTCTATTCACTTCTCTGTCTCCACAAAGATTTTCCCTCCCCATTATCCTTGTCCAATCCTATTATTTTTTCTTTCTAAATTTCTTTCTGATTTCCTAGATCAGAAGACTGAACTAAAAATAAAAAATAGCTATATATTTAAATTAGAAGTAGCTCTTTTAGGCTTTCTATATAGTCAGAGCAGAGAAGTATGCACCTGCAAAAATATTGTGCTTAGTCTTAATGGTCTATTTTAGAATCTTAATTTCTGTTTGACTATAAATATAGCCTAATGTGTCTAGGTCTTTTACGAATTTCTAAATTCTTAAAGTATAAGTTTGTGTGGAGGAAGGTTCTCTTAATTTTCAAGCTAGAATAATAAAAAGGCAAAACCAGCTGCAGAGTATAAAAAATACAATTAGGTGTACTCTGTCCTTAATTTCCTTTAATTTCCATTAAGAACTTTCCAAAGAATGAACTGATTCTTTTCCCAGTATCCATCCAATATTTATACCCCCTGTTATATTTATATGTTTTTTCAGTTTTTGCAACATTTAGGCTTCTCAGGAACGCTTAATCTGTGAAATACTTTTTGAGGCACTCAGATACACTCTTTTTTCTGCATTACCATGCAGTCCAAGAATATGTTCTGCTTTCTGAAGCATATGGGAACATGGGCATTAAAAACCATGTCAGACTTCTACTTGCACTTGCTCACCCATTAAAGCTGCAATTTTCACATCTTTAAAGGAAGCTACAAGCTTGGTAGAAGCATTCACAAGCAAGCTTAAAATATTCACAATTACTTATAAAAATGATCTGAACTGAGAATTTTGACCTTAGGAGATTTTATTGGAAAAAACATATTTGTATATAAATAAACTAATTAGAGATTTAATGCTCAGTATATCTTATCTATATCATACATACATGTATATCTACCTATAAATGTAGAAACAATCCTTTAATTTAAAGTATGACATATAAGTTTTATGAAGACCTGATTCTAAATTTTAAGAATGTCCTTATTTCATGCACAAATGTGTGGGAGAGGCTGTTCCTGAAGAAAATCTATGTCTGAGATGAGACTCTTTGCTCCCAAAGAAGGCCCCTCTTTTTCAATTGGCTTTTTTTAGGTGTTTAATATGTCATAGTCTGAGACTTGTCTCTGTGACATTAAAAAACTCCCAGAAAAATGAGATAGCAGCTCAGATTCCTTTAGCTGTATTTATGGTGTTGAAATAATAGAAGTAGGATGATGGTAATCCATTATGTTTAATTGCCAGTTTGTTCTTCCACCCTTTTTTGGAGGACCCTGAGTAATTCACTAGATAGCAAAACATAGGTTCAAAAAAAATGTAGAGTCCTAAAGATACCTAATTCTGGAGAAAACTACCTATAAACATGCAAATAATACTATTTTGATATGTTTTTCCATGCTCTGTGTTATGCCTTTCTGCTGCACACCTTCAAAATTTTCTCAATGCTCACTCTCTCACCAATACAGCAATATGTATGTGATACACACACTAGAGCCACTAGGGCACACCAAAAAACTTAGAAGACAGATTTTATAGGGAGAGAACACACTCACTTTGCTTTGCAGGAGCTAACATTTGGTCTGTGGGTTAGGAAGAATTTCCTGAAATTGCTAATTTAGCACTGGAAGTGTTTTAATGCTTAACTTTAGTTTTGATGATATTCTGCTACGTGGTCTGTGGTCTTCCTTCGCATACTTTGGGATGGATGGGTTAACATCTTCTGCATCAAAACCACAAATCTATTATTTGTGCATTAGCAAAGATGAAGAAAACATAACAGCTCTGTGTGTATAACCATGTGATTGTGAGCATGTAACTATGGACAATGATTATCAATGAAGTGTTAGGAAGAGAATTACATTTTGAGCCATATGTCATGCTTTTTTCTCAAGCAAGACATCTGAGGCAATGAAGTAGAATTAGTCATAATAAAGTGCCTTTATGCTTCTGTTCCTGAAGGTATGCAAATATTCCACTAAAGAGGATTAAATTTAAAATTAATTTGGGAATTTTACTTCCCTTTTAGTGGGAATTAGAAAGAGCTTCTTTACTTCATTTTAGTGAATTATTCACTTACTTTTAGGGTTATATCTTTCATTGGCAGCGGAGGATTCAGACTCTTGCTGAAAACTAACCAAGTGTTTAAATGGTTAGATGAAACAAATGGAAGTTTTGAATGAAGGCCAGACCCTTTATTCTGGGAGTTACAACATTTTTCATGGTCAAGAAGCATTCTCCTAACATTAGAAGAAAGAAAAAAATGTAGCACAAATTATAAACCATAGTGCTAACTTTTCTAATAAGCTGAACTTTACCCTGGTTGTATAAAGCTATCCCTGTAAACAAGGACCAAAAGCAATATATTAATTTAATGCCTTCCATGTGTCTAGACAGTAATGACAGTTGCAAGGTGTCTCCTTGCAGCATGATACAGGATTTGCTTGGTTTTAGCTAAATGTTAAGATGCAATAAGATGTAATTGAGGTTTCTAAGCATCTGAAAACATGTGTGTATCTTCTCCTGGTGTCATGGGGTCATGCTTCCCAAAAGTAAGCATGTCAGCCTGGTTTAACCACCATGCACGTTCACTTTGTGAGGTATCCAGTAGCATTCCATATGATCTGTAGCTGACACTCAAAGAAATCTTGAGTGCATCTGTTCTTTTGTTCTACCACTGGGGACATGATCTGAGATATCCAGCGTGTCTCAAGTATCAGTAGATGTCTATGTATTAAGTGCAGACAAATGAAACAGCATCAGCAAGAGATAAATTACAGTTTACAAGTATCTTCTTTCCTAAGCCAAAAAGTGTATTAGAAACCCTAGCATTCATTAGAGAACTGATCTTCACAACTTCCTTGTTCTTTTAACTTCTTAGATGCTCTGACTTACTATGCCTTCCTGGTCTTTTATTAACACATACTGTATCTCTTCCTCATCTCATATAAATTGTCTGTTTTTCAAACCTTTCCATCTCACATCTGATTATCACTTCCACTTTATTAATCTCAGCCCCAGGTTCAATAGTTACCTTTTCACCACTGGGAAGCCCTCAGTCCTGCTAATTGCAAAGGGCTGCTACAGGAACCTCTTTTTACCATTTATCATTTTCTTCATATCAGTCCTCTGTGTTTTCATAATCTTCCTATGTGCATGGTGGGATTCTCCCTATCTGCGGAGTCCTTGCCACTGCTCCTCCAGTCCTTTCAGTACCTCCCCATCCTCAAGAATGCTTATGCTGAGTGAAAATATCTGTGCTCTGTCTACTCCTGTCCGCTTGCCCCCTGTTCATGTCTCAGTTCCTTCAAAAAAGCCTTTGAAGCTTTCCTGCAAACAGCTCTGGAAAACTGTAAGGTGGAGCCCAAGAGCATGATTTTATTTCATCTGCTATTTAACAAGATCTAACTGTATGGGTTTTTATCGCTTGATCTTGACACACAAACTCTCATTCAATGGTAAGGGAGGATATTTATTATGTAGCTGCAGAGAGAAGAATTTATAACTTTGTCTAAAACAGCCAAGCTTTTATGGTAACTACATGGCTTTTATGGTAACGACAAACTTAGTGTGCTTTACAACTTTGGTGGATTTAAAGACAGAATGGTAAAAGCTCTAGGGAGTATGCTTAAAAAAAAAAAAAAAAAGAGAAAATAAAATAAAAAAGCTATTTAACTTTTCTATTCAGCTTTTTAATGCACTGTGGAAGGCAGTGGTTAGAGTGGGTCATACATCACTATATTAAAATGTTGCTTTTAAATCCCAGCAGCTGACTAAAATATTTCAGGTGTAATTCATCTGAAACCAGCCTTGCAGCTTGATGTATTAAGCTTTTGATATAAATTGTTTTCCACCTACTGCATCATAATGTATTTTTAAAACGTGATGATTTGGCTCAGAAGCTGAATGTGAATTAAATTTAAAGTTTCTTTAAGAAAAGGAAAGCAGTTAATATTTTTGTAGTTTAGCTGTCATTTTTTATCGTGTTTTGTTTTTATTTTTCACTTTAAACCAGTTGTTTTATAGTAGATCTGAAGCATATATCACACATTCTCTCTAATACAGGGTCTGTTAACCATAGTTTGACTGCAGCTGTGCAACTAGATCCTGCAGTAGCAAAACAAGAGGAGCTTCTAATGAGAAATAATTAATTTACTTCAATTTCTAATGTACAGAAAGAGGGAACTGTACTGCATATGGAATTTTTCTACAAAAAATTGAGCTAAAGAACAATGAATCAAATGACAAATCCAGCAGCTAGCTGCTGCCTCCTCCAGGAGAAATCCTATCCCCCAGAGCAAATTAAACAACTTAAAAAATGAACAAAAAAATCCATTTTTTTTTCATCCAAAGCTACAGTGAGTTAACATTTTCTGTTGCATACTGTGAAATTTTGTACTCTCCATTTTTTGGGGTTTTTTTTTGTTTTTATTTTAATTCCTGGCTTACACAATTTTACTGTCTTATATACTTGGCCATCTACCTTGTAACAAGCTAAAAATTCTTAAGCACAGTAACAGGTTTAGCTAAGTAAAATAAAAAACAGTATTTAAAGGAACACTTTAGATACACATGCATGGAATTTACATCCTTCTAGAAAAATCTCAGCCTCTTGTCTCTTCAATCTCTTACCTTCTTTCCCATCCTGCCCTGTATTGATGAACTTTCTTCATAGTTCTGAATTTCCCTGAAATGTGCCTGTGGAATTAAAATTTAAATAAAATGGGCATGAGTCACAGTAAGAAATCTGTATCCACAGGATATTTTGTTTAAGCAATGATGGAAACAAGGATTTAGAATGACCTGGGAGCAGAAATGGTGTCAATACCAACTCTGCCTGGAGCTCATGTTTGCAAATAAAATTCAGGGAACATAATTTCATTGACATAAACAGTTTTTCTTCTTTGTTTCCTGTGTTGTCTCAATCACCACCAAAAAAAAAAGCCAACAAACCATTCTCCATTTTAAAAAATTCAGAGAATTGGATTCTCTGTGTGACTGTGAATTCTTTGGTGATTCCAAAATTTATCCAGGATTTCCTGTATTTCCACTGATTTACTCTTATGATTGAAAGAAGGGATCAAATCCTGTAATTGGAATATTCTTTCCATTTCCTGTGTTACACTGTGCTTTAAACTCTCTAAGCTTTGCAATACTAAGGGGTTTCACTTGGGTACTTGGAGGTCTTCATTCTCTCTCACCCCTTCAATCTCTCTTTCCTTGAAAACTGCATAAGCTTTCAATTAAGTTGATGTATTGCTATTTCTTTTTTTTTTTTTTCCCATTTGGTATTACCACCATACAGTTATTCTTTTGCTGTTATTTTTTCTCTATTACACTTGCAAAAGGTAAGTGTATTATTATTATTGTGGAGAGTGACTGCTGCTAGGATGAGGATTTTATCATAGACCTTAATTTTTCTATTCCTTCTTTTTTTGTTGTTTGTTTTGTTTTGTTGCTTCGTTGGTGGTGGCTTTTTTGTTTGTTTGTTTTTTGGTTTTTTTTCGTTTTTAGCTTGCCTCTGACAGTGGTCACAAGGGTTGCAGGATGAAGAGAGAGGCGAGAATGTTGACCTCACATTCAGAAGGCTTGATTTATTATTTTATGATATATATTAAATTATTACTATACTAAAAAGAAATAGAAGGAAAGTTCTCAGAAGGCTAGCTAAGCTAAGAATAGAAAAGAATGAATAACAAAATTCTGTGTCTCAGCAGAGACTGAGACCCAGCTCTGCCGTGAGTGGTCAGTAAATCCAAACATCCACAGGAGACCAATCACGCATCCACCTGTTGCACTCCACAGCAGCAGATAACCATTGTTTACACTTTGTTGCTGAAACTTCTCAGCTTCAGCAGGAAAAATCCTAACAAAAGGATTTTAATGAAAAGATGTCTGTGACACTTGCCCAAGAGGAAAATCAAGACTTCATGGATGACATAGCAGATAATTGTCAGCTAAATATGTGGTAAGCATATCAGTAATATATATGCACAGAACTTAGCATCAAATGAGCGTGCAATTTCTGCATCTGATCAAAGCATTCTCCAGTCAGCACTAATGGCATCATAATGAGGAAAAAACAACAGGGATTTTGAGCAGGTTCCTGCAGAAACTACATAAATACTATCAGACAAGTATTGGGAGCCAGCTACCTGCTGTACAAGAGGACCTCCAGAGAAATACACTCGTATGAGAGACCCCTGCCACTCCAGTTCCTTGTTGCTTACTGGGGTGGTCCTTCTCTTTCCTTTTCCCTTTCCTTGTCTTGTCCCTCTCTTTCTGTTTTGGTTTTACTCCAAACTGTTTTTACCAATAAGAGTCAAAATATGACATCTACAATACCCCTTTCAAGTATTTTTATTTGTATGTATGTGTATATCAGCCTGATGTCAGGAAAATTTTTAACAAATAAATAAGGAGCAGAAGAGCTTTCATGATATAGTGTAGCTGTTCCCTGAATAATCATGATTATAAATATAATTAAGGCAGGTGGGCTCCCACTTCTCTCCCATATTTCCACCTTTCATGTTAAAAGACATTTACATGTAATTTATTATATAAGTAGACGAAACATCAGATGAAGATATCCATAGTGATTAGAATGTTATCAGCCTGCTGACATCTAGAAGTTCGACAGCAAAAGTGCACAGCATTGATTAGGGAAGGAAGTTATGTCTTAAAATAAAAAACCAAAACAAGCAGGGAGTCATCAGGACATACAGGAAGCACAGACCACTCTGCCAGGCTGCCCCTTGCTTTGTCCACCTGTGCTCTTAGGCTACAGCCTCTATAGTTACTCAAGCTGGCTGTTGGCTGTACAAGCTTAACAAGAAACTGGAGGTCTCCAGAGGGTCAGAAAGGCTCTACAGGCAGTGATTTGAGGTTGTCTGGAGCATGTGTGCTGGTGTGAAGGACCAGGCATAAACATGGAAGCATATTTTGTCTCAAATTGGATCCAGGGCTGCATCCACAGGGGCATTTACCAGCAGAGACAGAGACATGGTCATCCAAATCCACTCATGGCAGCAGCTCTCTGGCCACACAGAGCAACGCACAACTTCCCCAGGCATTGTCCTGGGAAAGGCTGTGAGAATATCAGAGAAAAAATTGATAAACAATTCTTATCTACACTTACTGCAGCTGGCGTTGTGAACATGGGGAATGTGTTATGGAAATTTGTTTGCCAAAGGGTGGTTTCTTGATTGGCCAATTGGTGATGGCGTTTAGATGGAAGGACCAGTTGGGTCCCCCTGTATTGTGACTGTCTGTGAGGGTGATGGGATTCTTAATAAGTACAGTATAATAAAAGGATTGATCAGCCTGCTGAGAAGCATGGAGTCAATGCTAATTATTACCTGGCTGAGGATCTGCAATGACATCTACTCAGAAATTATCAACCTGCACCTGGGTTATTCAGTCCTCTTACTGTCAACACAACTCAAGAGAGACGAGAACAAGCTAGAGATAATCCAAAGGGACTCCACAAAGATGATCAGAAGGGAGCAGAAAAGGCCTTTCCTCTTTGTGAGAATTGCTCAGTGCTAAACAAAATATCTTTATCAACATTGTTTCCATCACTAATCCAAAGCAGAGCGGCATATAAACTACTATGAAAAACACTATCTCAGCACAGTGTTCTTCACTAGTTTCCTAATGTCCTATATTTTATAACTGAAAAATGCACATAGAAGTCAGTGACAAATTTTCGCATCACAGATAAGAAAAGTTTTGTTGAAAAAATTTGAGAGAATATGGTATTAGTTTAAATCAGTGTTTCATTTGCTTAGCAACTGTTAATCAATACAAACATTCATTTATTTTTTGACAATGTATGTTAGAAAAATATTTCAAATTGTCCCCAGTGCTTTTCCTCTCTATTTGAAAAATTCAGGAAATGGGGACAAAAACATTAAGCATTAAATCACCAGTAAGTTCATGGAACAATTGCTAACTTATGGTACTTCAGACAGGCAGATGGATGAAAATATTGTATGGGTTTGACAATGAAATATACTTTCCACTCAAGCTGAAAATCATTAAGACCCATATAATATTTTCTTTGTGCTTATTGGAGTTACATTTGCTTCACCCTTTCATTCCAATTCAATAGTTGATTGGTAAGAATTAGTCTACTGCACTCTCTTTTTTTTTTTTTTTTCCTTTTTTGTCTGTTTTTGTTTTTTCCCCTCAGAAAACAATGCAGAAAACCTGACAACAGCAGAATTTTCATAGAATATTCTGAGTTTTAAGGGACTCACAAGGTTCATAAAGTCCTATGCTTAAGTAAATAGTCTGTATGGGAATTGAACCCATGACTGTGGCATTATTAGCATCAAGCTAAAATATCAGCAACTCAATTATATCCTTACAAGGCATGATAAAAGTATACCTTCTTACACATTTGAAATCTTTTTCTTGTTTCCTCATCTTCCTTTTGCTCCCAAGTATTCATGACAAAAATTGGTTTGCCTGCTACCTAATTTTGGTATTTGAAAAAAACACAAAAAAACAAAACAAAAAAAAAAAAAACAAAAAAAAACAGAAAAACCCCCAGGATTAAGCTTAGTTGCTTAGCAATAAGTTTTTAGTTTAACTTAAGATGCAGAGGATGTTCGAGACCTCTGTGTCTCTACTTGAGGCTGTGTCTGGAGGGTGCACCACAGGACCCATAGCTGCCCAGGATCTGCTCCCATTTCAGGCAGCAGCTAAGTGTTGGATAGCATTCCTCTAATAACCTCAGCTAGCCCAGGAATTATGGTTATACAATTGATATGAAGCCTTATACTCATGCACTTCATTTGCAAATTGCAAATACATTTATGTATCTAAATATATGTATCTATTTGGTAGCTAGCCATTTCATCTCCTGTTAAAGTCAATGGAGGTCTAGTAAAAAAATCCTTCAATACCCAGGGGCAATGACTTTCCTTCTTAAATATTCATGTGGCATCAACAACTTCCTCTAGGCAAGACAGTTCACGGGAAGCAAATATTAAGTAGCAAGCTGAGCAATTATTCCACTGAGATCCTGGAACAGTTGTAGAGACAATTTACCATTGCTTATAATCTACCTTTTTAGAACTGTTTTCAGTTCCCATTACCAGGAAATTAAATCTTTTCCTTTCAGAACAAACACTGTTCTCATTTTGATATTCTTCAGTATCTTAAGTAAACATTACCTGATAACATGGTCATGGTCGTCTCTGAAGAAAATGCAGTGATTTTTTTGGAGGAAACTTGAGAATATTAGTAATTTCCTACTAAACTACGGATCAGAAATGTGTTATCATCATCAGTTTCAGGACTGAAAGGAGTCCTCTGCTTCTGTGTTTCCCTATTCAGCTACTGAGTAGAGTTTTGCATTCCCATTTGTTCTGTGGAGAGCCCACAACTTTGCACTTTTTACAGTGCTTTGTACTAACTTTTTTAACAGTCTAACTGAAAATAAAAAGTGTAACAAGTTAAATTTGCTACAAAACATGAAAGAAGAATATGTTTTAATTTCTTTTTTATGACATGACAACTTGGCAAAGAATCTGGTTAGCTTTCTGCTATAATTGCCTTTCCCTAAACTTGAAGTCAGGTTGTCGACTTCCAGATGAACAAATATTTTTATTTCATGTTTCATGGATCCCCAGCTAGAAACCCTATTTTACTGTGATTTACTAGTATTTAAAATGCTTAAGTGATTTGTATAGGTTATATATGAAGCCTGAGGCAGAACAGGAAGAGAGATTCATGTCATGATGATCAGTCATACCTTTAAAAATATTTTTAATGGAAGATTTATGGCAGTTTAGCAAATAAAATTAGAGAGAATTTTCTCCAACCTAAAGTTGTTGCATTAAAAAGTAACACACAAGGTGCAGAAGCAGAAATCATGCAGTGTTTTTCATATTCCCATCACTTTTACATTAGGTGAAGGTGATGCTTCTACTCTATGAGCCTGTAATCTCTGCTTTCCTGCTGACTTCAGCTTTTCAAATAAATGTTTTCTTTTGTAGAAGCTTCAAGACTAGAGAGAGAAAGGAAGTTTTAAATGTACTAAATGTAATCTGTAGTTTATATTTTTTTTCATGTAGAACACAGAAATTACATATGGTTCTACTTGATACTTTTTTTTTTTTAATCTTTGATTGCTGAAATGTCAGCTAGAAGGAAAAAAAAATCTTGAAGTGCAATTCCTGTGACCATATTTACAGGAATTATGCTCCTGGTAAGTAAATTATCATGAGGTTGCCAACATGACTGTACTTCTCATGATCCATCTGTTTTTCTCTGGAGGCAGCATTGTTTTTAGCATAGAAAGCAACATTTCTTTCATATTATCTCATCTCATGCCTTTCCATGTGCCATGAACAGAAAAAAAGAAGTACTTCATCTAGGCAGTGTGATGTTTTTGACACTTTTCCTAGTGCCTTCAGACTACTGATTAGTCCAGAGCTGTGCTGATTCTAGACTTTTCCATGCACTGAATTATTTCCATTTGGATGTCACCATACAGAGTAAATAGATGTATAGAGAGAAGGGCCAAGCATATTTGGTTGTGAGTTTGATCAAGTATCAGCTACGAAACAGTATCAGCAAAACCAGGTATTTAGCTGTACCTCTGCCTAATTGATAGATCTCCCGGCACAACCTACAGCACCATGCCACGTTAATGTGTAATTTACCTCACAGCACGGAATATTTTCTAGGCCAACACATCCCAGTGCTGCCACACAGCTGCAGTCTTGAGATCTTGATGGTCTGTGTGCTCAAAGGTATGAAAATCTTCATTTAATACAAGCCAGTAGTGAATCAGTCCTGCTTAAATTTGCTTTCTGATTGCTAACTTGCCAAAAAAACTCTGTGCTATTCAATAAAAATACTTTATTTTTGAGGCAAGAAATGTTATAATGTCATTGAACAAATCTTTTCAGGATGGAATTTACTCTTTGGTTTAAATATTTACAAAAATGTTTTACTGAAAGGAAATGTTAATTAAGAATGTGTCAGTGCAACTTGCTTATTATTTCCCTAAAAATATGAAGGAGCTGTGTCTCACATCATGCCATAGTGGATGACAGTAATATTAATAATGAAAGCAACAACACCTACATAATACATATACTCAGTCCTGTCAAAAGCGTGAACTGATGTGTTCTGTTTCTGATGTGAGCTTCTCATGTGGTTAAAATAAATTAGGTAGCAAGAAGATATAACTGTTACAACAAGTACAAGAATGGAAACAAAATAGCCGACAGAGATCTATTTCAGTCTGAGGACTCACTGGCTGATGACCTCAGGTGATTGATGCTATTACTTAAACGCCAACATGTACCCCTCCCCTCTAGTGAAGGAGAAAACCTACTTTTTATTCACTCCTCATCACATTTCTCTGCTGAACAAACAGCAGCCATACATAAAACATTATGAATGACAACATAATTAGGTTAAGTAAATTAGAATTCTGAAACTCAGTGTGTGTTGTTTTTCTGCTTCAGCCTTCCCACATGACAACATAATTGATACCACATTACAGAGTCAGAGTAAACTAGGCTGAAAAACTACCAATTGTATTGCAAGCATGAAGTTTTTAAGTGTAAAGCATTTTGTCCATGTGCATGTTATTCTTTGTCCTTTCACCTTTTCCAGTTGTTTGGCCTCCATACTTGGAGTAGATATCTACATTCAGAACTCCAACCATCCCCTTGCCAATGCTGTTCACAGCAGTGACATTTCTTTCCTCCTCACTCCACCTCTGTACATGTGCAGAGAGAGCAATAGATTTTCTGGCTATAGCATTGTACTGGCAGCCCTGCTCTTTAAAAATGTCCCATAAAAGTCAATAAGGGCCCATGTCCTCATATGAAGATCTATTGACTTGAATATGACTATGTTAATATATATTTTGCTTGAATAAGGTAAGAATATCAGACTGTCTTGGAGTCTGATTCTCTCTCAATGGTATCTACTCTCCTTCATTTTTTTTCTCTTATAGTCCTCATTTTTTTTCAGAGGTTTATTTGTAGGCAATTAAAAACCCAAACATAAAGCATAATTTTTATCTGAAGTCTGGTGAAAAAGCCTTGGTAACAACTTAAAAGACCTAAGTTTTCTGTTCTCATTAAGAAAAGAGTTAAAGTATTTCATCTGTTCTTTTCTTTTTATTTTCCACATTTGTCCTGTCTATATAGATAACATCACAAAAGATTGCTCTTTGTCATTTGTCCAAAAAACCCAGAACAATGGTTGAAGTACTTATATTATCCACAGTCTATATTATGGCCAGTACTAAAACACTCTGAAGAACCTCTCAGCATAGCTGTAATAAATATGTTACTTAAAGACAATCAACTGAAACTTTTCCCCAGTGGCAAAAATATGGTGGCGACAAGAGTCTTTCATTTCTAGAGCTTCATTAACTATTGACACTGGAGTTACATCATTGTTTAGGGAGTGATAGAACGTCAAGAGAGCAATGCTTGTAAATAAGCCCAATCAGAAAAAAGCAATACAGATGCTTTTAAGGCCCCTTGTTTTCTGTTTTTGGCACAGCAATGTATTTCTATTCCTCCCATATGGCATCTAACATCTATATGTAGCAATAAAAATGTAATATAAAAATTATTAATATACAGTAATATTTTGTGAAAATTTTTCCTTATTATTCTCTTTCTATGTGTTTTTCACTTTCCTTATCTTTCTTGAAATGGCTTACCTTTCACTGGAAGTTATAATATTTGATATAGCATATTCTGTATTAAATAATGGACTTAGATATAAAGAATTAACTTGATTTCTTCCTGCATATCTAATTAATTTACAATTTAAGGTGATACCAATTTAGTGTTAAGTGGATAATTACCCTTAATAAACATACTTTGGGAATTGTGTTAATCATTGTTTAATATCATAAAGTTGTATTAAATACTCTTTTCTTTCTACTGTTCTGATAACTTTAGAAATCTAGGTTATTATAATTTATGCAGACTCTTTCTTCACAGAAAGAATTCATGTTTTATATTGCGAATTAACAAAATATCATTTATTTTTAAAAAAATTTGGTTAAAATATTTCTAAAAGTAAGACAGAGATGATTACTGGAAAAATAAAAAAAATGTAAATGGAATCATATAGAATCCATTGTCATGAGTATTACGAACAGATGAAATTTTTGAGCTAAATGAGAAAGTTAAAACCTACATATGCATGGTATTTATCAAAATGCTGGTGTTATCCTGATTAATGGTTTTTGGCTTTCTTAGCTTTTAATCTCCCATTCTGACACATTTTTAAACAAACTGTTATTACACACATATTTAACCAGTTATTCTTTGGAGTTCTGTATATTTCAATAGAGTAGCAAGCAATAGTGAAGGTGTCCCGACAAACTGGAAAAGCTGACACATGGCTGATATGTAAGTAGCATCCAGTAAAAATGTTCTTTGTTTAGAAGTTCAAAAATGACTATGTAAACTTTTCATCTTCTACCACTTGTATTATCTTTATTTTTTGTTTTACAGTAAAATAGAAAAAATAAAACTGCTGATATTCCTAGTATAAGCAACAGACTTGGCGCCATGTCAGCAGCACATTGCATAGAAGTACTGAAAAAATATCTGAAAGTACTCTGTGACCTGCAAAGAGCCACCAAAAGTGGTTTTGCTAAAGTAGTTTAAGTTTAGTGCAGATTTGCCTGGAGAAGGATATAGTTTAAAATTATGCTGATTTCTCTCTGAAATGTGGGCTTTCAGATTAGGTAACTTTATTCTTATATACAATTTTTTTTATTATTATTTCTTTTTTATATAAATGATGAAGTGGAAAGAAAAAAAAGGAATAATGTTGAGTCTCTACAAGGATAAAAATAGTCTAACTGAAAATTAGCAGAAAATCATCTAGTGTATTTTAAAGTATTCATAACTAGCAAGAAAGAAAAAGGAAAATAATATTCTTCTTTATACTTCTTTTGATGACAAAGAAACAAAAACCCAACCAAGATTTCATTACTTGGATTTTTACAGAGAGTTTTAATAGTATTAATAAACATCCCCAGGAAAATGACAATTCTCTCCAACTGAAAAATTTATTGAAGTATAATTAAATTTTTAAGGATTTCAGATTTATCCAGACCTAATACTCTGTATGAATAAGAGTGCCATAGAGATTAAATTAAGATATTAAGAACACATATGAGAGGACAAGCTTAAGAGCAGTCTGTGCAGGTGAATGTCATGGAAAAACAGACCAGAAAAAAATTCAGATTAAAAAAATCATACGGTGTAGAACAAGCAAGGTAAAAATTAGGGGAAGAGACAAGAGAATGACTACAAACCACCTAAATCCATACCTCCAAGAAAGAAAGATAATGTTCTCACATATTGCAAAAAAGATTTATTACTTGAATTAGGAATGTTTTTTATGATTTTTCTTGTTAGCTTATATACTGTGACTAAAGCATTCTTTATATACTGTGACTAAAGCATTCTTATTTTGTACATTTTCGTGATCAAGAAACATGAAATCAGAACAAAACAAATACAGACAATGAGTAGAATGAGAGGAACGGAGAGTCCCTTTTTACACATGAGACTACAGAAGATTTTTCTTGTTTAGTCTAGCAAAAAAATTTAAATGGAAAACAAAAAAATAGATGGATATGACAGCTTTCTATAAATACCTCAGGGACAGAAATATCAGAGAGGTAAAGAGACATAATATAGACAAAATGTTGATGTGATAAAGAGCAGACATAAACTCTTCCTGAATAAATTCAGAAAATAATATTCTTGAAGATAGAAACACAGTCCACCTGATATGAAGTGATAGGATTTCATAACCCTGCAGATTTTCCTACAGATAAAAGAAAGACACCAGGTAGTACTGAACTCAGAAACATGAAGATTGGAGAGGATTTAAGAAGTTAAGCTCCAAAAAATTATACAGAAATCAAATAAAATCTAGTCTAACCTGATAGGGAAATAAGCCCTGAAAGACATAGATACTGGGAAAATTTCTTGGCATTGACAAATCACCACCTGATACATTGGAACCAGCATTTGAACTTCTCGATAGCTTCAGTTTTTCTAAGGCAATATGAACATTGAAACTTGTGGCTAAGGGCTTTGCATGGCCTTTTTTAAAGACCACTCAAAACACAGAGTAACATTTCTGTGTTCAGTAGAGTGGGGTGGGCACTGACTGTCAGAGCATGTCTAGGAAGACTGATACCTGCATTCCAGGCCCTCTCCAGTTGTTCAAATTTGTATTTTTCACATGCAAGAGAAGTATCCTCCATGCTACTGTAGCTCATTTTTCCTGCAGCCAGGCCGTGATACATGAGCTCTGACATTGAAAAGAGCAAGGAATACAAATAATCCTCTTGGCAGTGCTTCCAAAAGTCAGAAGGGAACAGGGGTACTGAAGTTTAAATACCCTGCTTATATGTTTAGTTGTGTTCTGTATCTAACATCTCCCTAGTGTAAAATGCATGAACAGCAGTCCCTGGTTGACAAATAGCTGCAACTTATAAATCAGTATAAATATAAGAGCCTTGAGACCTTAAGTTATCTTTTCAGCCTTAATATTTTTATTTTCAAGTGCAGTCTGAAAATCTGAGATTGCATCTCTCTTTTGAATTTTGTAAGATAAGTGCCAAAACTGACGATGGTGGACTATTTTAAAATGTACTGTATTTTCTTTGGAAAAAGCTTTTATTTCTAAAAGCATTGGTAAATCACTAGCATTTCTTTATTTGTTGTTGTTTGTTTTGGTTTTTTTAAATTGTTTTAAAATAAACTAGTGTGAAAATTTACATATGAAAACCCAGATTAAAAAAAAATACAGTACTTTTTTTGACACCAAGTCTGTATCACCTGTCTATTTCATAAAACAGCAAATGAATTGTCTTGTTATCCATGTCAGAACCATTCCCTGAGGACATTCTTATTGCATTTGGGGGGTTCCCAGACAAAGGAAGGAATGATGAATCTGACCCCATGTTCTTAGAAGGCTAATTTATTGTTTTATTATACAATAATATATTATACTATACTAGAGAATACAGAAAGGATACTTACAGAAGGCTAAAAAGATAATAATGAAAACTCGCGACTCTTACCAGAGTCCTGATACAGCTTGACTCTGATTGGCCAATAAGTCAAAATAATTCACAACAGAAACCAATAAAATAACCACCTTTTGGATAAACAATCTCCAAACACATTCTACATGTGTGCAAAACAGAGGAGAAGCAAATGAGATAAGAATTTGTTTTCCTTTTTCTCTGAGGCTTCTCAGCATCCCAAGAGAAAATCCTGGGTGAAAGAATTTTTCAGGAAATAGCACTGTGACACGTTCTGTGTTGCCTGCACTTATAAATCAGTATTAAATCTTTTCATTAGTTACACATCTGCTTAAGAGTGTTTACCTGGTTTATTTTCCATAGAAATGTTATTTAGCAGTTTGGCACCTTCTCTTCATGCTCAGTTTTGCATTGCCCTTTGAATTCTCTTTAGCCTGGTAGAGCTTGCCATCCTTTGCCTCTTACAAGATATTTCTTCTATTACGTGCTCTACATCTAAAAGCTTAAATGTTGCAATTACATTGTTTCATAAGTTGTTTGATTAAAAGAACAATTCCAGAAGCCTCATGGTATGCTCCTGTTTCCAAGCCCTACACCAAACCAAAATTTACAAAATACATGCAATTTCTATATAATAACCAGACAGAAAAACAAACAAACCCACAGGGGAGTACCTGACTGATTTTGTTTGCTTTGTGTATCTACAAGCAATCTGAAAAGTTCACCATTAGTTTTTAATGCACTCTTCCAATTATTATTCTTCCTAACAGTATAATTATTTAAGTTAAATATTTTGTGACTTTGCAGCTATTTTTTTAGGATTTGGTTAAGTAAACAGCCATATATTTTAAATAACTCCTTATTTTGTTCTATGCTTTATTATAAAATTCTGTCACAGCATCTTTTAATTCTGTTTCTGATGTACTGCACAATTTAGTCTATTATTTAAGAGGCTTTTATATATAATTAGACTGCTGTTGCTTGGAAAGTTGTAATTTTCTTTAAACACCACAAGAGAAACAAATTATATGAATATTTATCTATTTTCTGAATGTGATTTCATTTAAAAAAGGGGCATCTGGAAAATATCTGACTTTTGAGCAGCTATGTGGATGTCTTACTAAGAAACCAAGTAAACAAAGTTACACAAAAAGGAAAATCTTGTTGAACCAAACTAAATTGAGTGATAAACCAAAAAAACCATGAAAAAAATCCACATATGATGCAAGGGAAGCTTTGCAATACTTCATTGTTAGTTGCATTCAATGAGAAATGAGCAACTGATCTCAGAAGTTCTAATAAATATTCTCATCATATTGAAGACTTTCCCACTAGTAGGAAAACAAAAATTTTCATATTAATTTATTCAACTGCAGTTGAAAGCTATGAGAACTCTCTACTCTTTTGACCTTATTTGTGTCCTCTACTCCCCATATATGTAATAACTGCATACCAGTAAGTCCAGAGTATTGGGCTTTCAAGTAGAGATAGGTGAACCTAAGGGCCTTAAGGCAATTTGTTATGGAAAAATCTTAGACTTTGTTGTGGTTCTTTTTTGTTTACTAGCTTTGGGGGCTTTTTTTGTGTTGATCTACTTGAGTTTTTGTGAGTTTGGGATTTTTTTGGAAGGGGGGGGGTGTGACAGGGGGTGTGGGTTTTTTTTTTCTCATCATATGTAAATACATAATTCACAGAAGAATATATTCATTAAAAGAAAAGGAAGTGTATTCAGAACCTGCATGGAAAAGAGAGATGAAACAAAATGCAAGAGAGGGAGGGAAAAATCTGTTCCTAACCGCCAACACTTCTGAATTCCAAACTCTGCAGCTTCTACAGCACAGTTAAATATTCTTTGCATTTCACTTTGTTGAAAATAAATTCATCAAGTTGACTGATCACATGTAAATTGGATTCCCAGGAAGCGGAACTCAGGGTTGGGAGACTAACAGCCAGTAACTGCACACTGAGATCTACACAAGTTTGTAGCATTTATCTCCAACTTGTTTAAAATACAAAAAGTACCACCCCTGTCATAAGAAATTCAATTATTCTTTTAACAATTTCACAGAATCCCATCATTTATCAACTTCATTGATATAAGTAGTTATGAGAGAAAAATTATATTGACAAATGTTTTGATTAAAACACACATTATTAAAGCAATATTACCAGAGTGTGGTAACATTTTTGGCTTAATAAACCTACAGATGTGACAGATAAAAAGTGATAAAACAGAGAATACAACATACTCCAGAAATTTATAGCTTTTATTTGAATACAGTTTTAAAGAAATAAATTCAGATAATTCATCCAATTCAGTTCATTTCACTGAAAATCGAAATCTTACTTGTGATTTCTTTCCATAATTCTCCTTTTGCAGTTACAGAGATTAAAAAAACTCACACATTTATTCAGTACAGAAATGAAAAACGGAATAGAATGGCAACTATACAAGTTTTTACAAAGAATATTGTATATTTTCGAAGTATTCCACTGAGGTGATGTCATGAGCTTAAGAAACATAGAAATAGTTCTGAAATATAATAATTTAGATAATTTTTCTAAAGTCTAAAGGAAAAATTATTCAAAATTGTCCAAATTTTGAATAGACTAGAAATTCTAAGGAATAAAACTGAGTACAAAATACTGCTATTAAAATAAGTTTATGGTGACATAAAAGTATATGGCATGTGTTTTGCCATTTTTCAGAATGAAATTGATGTCACTGTGGCGCTCCTGGGTGTTGTACTTTTTCAATGATGTAGAATAATACTTTCAATATGCTAATATAGTGTACATTGGAGAACTTTTTGTCTTGAGTTTTGCAAACATTTAATACATTGTGGTAGATATTTTTATGTCATTGCTTTATTTACTTTTAGTGTTGTTCAGAGGAAGGAAAAAAGGTTGAATTATAAAGGCTATTATAATTTGATTATAATTATCACCTTGGTTTAGAATACTGCATTGAACTAAATTCTCCATGTACTGACCTCTCAGAAATATTTTATCAGGGACTTAGGGAGAAGGAACAAAATATTCAGTTCTAAATCCTTTACAAGGCTTCAGTCTGAGAGTTTCTGCTTCTTGAAAAACCCACTCTTGAGGGATTTCAGTTACTATAGTTATGCCATTTGTTATGGACAAAGGCAGTCACTCAGTGAACTGGCTGTTACATTTTAAGGTAGAAGAGGCAAGCAATCATCCTTTTTCTGTCTCCCAAAATCTTGCTGGTAAACTCCACATAGTCCTACTGGTTTCATATTAAGCCAAATTGTATTAGAGATTTTTTTACATCCGGCAAAGAATAACATTTTTATTTAGTAGATCAGAGTTCACCTTTTCTATGTGTCATGCTGTTTTCCTCCAACATCTAAATTAGAGACTACAAAAAAATTGGAGGATGTACACTCAAGTTAGCTACAGATTTAGTGGTCAAATACAAACAACCAGGAAACAAAAACTAGAGTTTAGAAAATGTTGGTGCAAAAGTACATATACCTTTTTCCAGTAATATCAGAAAAATCTCCTCCAGTAATGCCAAAAACATTTGGAAAGAGGTCATTACAGAGAGAGTATATTTTTTCTTGGACCAGAGGGAGAAAGAAAATAATATATTCCATAAGAGTGAAGGTAAAATAAATACTGTATTATAAAAATGGAGCAAAACCACTGAACAATGCAATTGAATATTGTAAGGGTGGGGGAAACAAAAAGAGATGAGTCTTCAATTTTTCACTGATACCCTCTGATACGACATTAACATCAAACTGAAAGTTTCCTAAGCATGTTCTCAATGATCAGATTTAGACTTCTGATAGCCACAGAAGATTATTTTAGTTTTGAAAACATCTCATGATTATTCGCCAATAATACAACAGGGTTTTTTAACTGAAAATGTGAGGAGGGTGTTATATATAATAAATTGAAACATGTACAGTTTACATGAAAAAATAACTAAGAACACAACTGATATATCCCTCTGTGAATCGTGTTCAGTGATTCCTTAGAGCCTTATGCAACAATTTCCAAAGCATATGACCTTGTTGTTGGGAAACATGATGGTATCATAATTTAGTTACTTGTTCTGAGAAATCCGGGGAATTTTCATGGGCTAGCTGCTGCTGAGGTGATTATAGATTGGCTTAAGCCCAAAGCTCATGAGCTGTGACATTTTTCCTGCTCTATTCAGGACAATGACTGTGTATTTTTCCATACTAATTCATTTTAAAATTATCCGTATAACATTTTTAATTTAAAAAAATCATTAAATTCCTGAGACTTGTATTTGTCCTTTCAAGACTATTCATAACACTCTTATTTAAAAATGTTGTCTTTTTTTTTGCTGTATCCATTACAGGGGGTTTTTTTTACACTTTTTGTGGTGTTGATTTATTATTATTGAAAGGAAAAGAAAAAGGAAATTTCCTCTAAATTATTAATTTGTCCAAAACAGATTTCTACTTTATGTCTGACAAACAACAAACACCCTAAAAATGTATGTTCTGTTCTTCAACTACAGAGGTGTAATTGAATTACTGGAACAGATTCACATGTCTGCACTGAAGAGAATTATTTATGTAATAATGTGACTTCCACCTCTATGATGGACTCTGGTTTTTGACTCCTTGGAGAGAAAAAAACCCAAAGCAACTAGAACTTCAAGCCCAATCAAAACATTGAGTTAAAGTAGGACCTTGAAACAAAGAAGGAAATTATTTTAAAAGAAAAATTATGCTGGAAGAGAAACATGAGGAGCTGATTGAAATATTAAGTTCTTTTTATCCATGTAATTTTCAGAAAAAAATATTTTCAGGGTTTGCTTATTCTATAAGCAAGTCTTGGGCACATGTTTGGATATTTTCACCATTTGATAAATTAGTTTATTTATTTATTTATTTATTTTTAAATTAGTGCTTTGTAGGCACCCTCAGGGCATTGAATCCTCTTATACTAAGATTTGACTCTTAATTCCATAGGGAGAAATGAAGCCACATGTAAAAATATTATAGGAACATAGGTTGCCAACATTTTAACAAATAATCCCACCCAAATATATCCTGAAAAAAAGCTTCACAATGTGCTACATAATATTCTTCACTTCTAAAGGCATTAAACATGGAGCTTGACAGGCAGAAAAATGCCAAGAGTATGAAAGCAATAACTGAAAATATTTATTCCCTTTTTAAAAGAAAAGTGAGAAATGAGGTTCCAAGTCAATAAAATACAAATATTGTTAAATGTAATGTTTTTTATATCTTTTCATCTTTCAACACTTGTGTCAAAAGTCTACATTTTGTCTGTGTAGTTATACAATGCAAGACTCTGAATGCATGTAGATGTCTGTATCTCACCTAAACTCCCTGAACTCCCTTTACAAACAATCAAGATGAATAGGCACTTCTAGGGCATGGTTCATTTCACTTTAAACCAGCCTGACAAAATAGGTCAGATTAATTGTGTTTTAAAATAAGATTCAGTTACAGTCTCCCATCCTACTTCTGTAAAAATACATGAATATGTACTGATGATATATATATTTGTATCTTCAATCTACCTTGCAACTGCTCTAATTTTAATGAGGAATTAAATTATACAATGTATCTAATACAACCTTGTACCAGGGAAGCAGGAATATTTTATTCCTTGGCAACACACAGTACTTGTAACAAACTAATAGATTTCTAAACTTTTATTCTTTTTTTTAATCTACTCTATACAAGGTATTTCTCAGCAGTGATTTAATACTGTTTGGGATGGAGATAGAGACCTTGGAAAAAAATACATTCCAAAAACCAAAACTAAAAAAGAAAAGCAAACATAAAATACCTCGCCCCCAAAAAAACAAACTTAATTTTCTCCTTTCAAATTTTTTATGTGGTCCAAAAATACTTGTAGCCAAATAATAATAGTATATACTCTATCTATCTACTGCACTGGTTTTGAGCTATCCCAATTCAGCTTTTTCCATTGAAAAATTTATGAGAAATTGATATTTTTATAGCCAATGTTTCACATAGGGAAGTGTGTATTATTTAAGAGACCTGAAATGCTTGTCTCTTGCCCACTGTTGCCTTGGTATTTGAGGGTATTGATATATATATATTTGCTTAGCTTTTACACATATATCCAGAATGTATTAAACACCACCATTTCTAGTTTTCTTTTACAGGTAGGATTTTCACAAGAGTTAAATAAAGTAAGTTTATTTTCCTAACCTTGGTTAATAATTTTTATTTCACTTTGTTTGGATTTTAAATTACTTTAGAATCTTTATCTATAGTTTATCCATCAAAGGTCTTAAAAACTTTTTAGGTAATGTGGGCCTTTGTTCTTTACTGGTAAAAGTGTTCGGGGCTCCTTACTCTAAGTGCTTAAGTACTGAATTTTTCATCTGAATGTGCAGACCAGTTAGAATACAAATGGAGTCAGGGAAAGTGTCCTTCATATTTCTGAGGAGAGTCCTGATCTGTATTTGTTTTAGTAAACTAATGCAATATTTCACCTATTGGGATTTTTCATGGTGCAGAGGTTTCCAATACAAAATGCAGAGAACAATAACATTTGATTGAAACTTTTGCCTCTAACAGACTGTCTCAGTTCAGTGGGGAATCATCCACAAGTTTAGATCTCTCCATTTCAGTCTGACATTTGAAATAATTGACAGCTAAATTAGGTTCAATCAAAGCAGGTGTGGATAACTCCAGAGCACCATACGAATCATTCCACACTTATTAGCATTGCTCTTAGGACACAAGGGACTGCAGAAATCACTAGTAACAGCAGCGTTACTATAGTGCCGTGGTAGTAAAAGAGGAAGAAGAACAAGAAGAAGAAGAACAAGAAGACATACAAGAAGAAGAAGAAGAAGAAGAACAACAACAACAACAACAACAACAACAAATTAAATTTATCATTCCTGGGGAAATTCGGAAGAAGGAACATATTATTTTCAAGATATCATACAGATTTCAAGAACATTAGAGAAATAAAAATGAAAGGCTATCTGTGCTAAATCAATATAAACAAAACTGCAGACGGAAAGTTGAGGAAACTTTAATTCCTTGTCTTCTGAAATGTTTCAATAATATTTTTTTTTCTGAAAATGGCTAAAATAAAAGAAAAAGTGTGTCTACATTTAAATTCCCTGAGTTTTTTCTGTTCTTTTATCTTCATGTTATGCTTACTTAGGTGCAATGTAAATATTTTAGCATTTATTAGATACTGATTATTATTATTTTACCTAATAATTTTATACAGGTTTAGTAAAATATGTTTTTAATGATTCAAGATTGCACAATTGTCTTCTTACTGCAAGAAAATATAATAATTTCCATATTAAAAAATAGAGATACCTTAATGCAGCATGCTATCAAATACCCTGCGAGAAATTTGTCTGAGTCAAAACCTGCCTTCTTTATTTTCCACTGAATAATTAATTGCTTATGACATGGATTGTTTATCTACATATATACTCACAGAATTCCTGTTCTTTTCATGCTATTTGTCACCATGTCCTAACACAGATTTAAATCATAGCAGCAATACTTGTAGGCAGTGAAAAAGAAATTACAAAACTTTAAAGCACTGTCAGTTCTATGCTTTCTCTGTTTCTTTTCAGACACTCATTGTTTGGAATAATTAGAATATCTGCTAGTCTTCAGACTGTGAACTGGAATTCATTTAAATAATTGTGCATGCTTCTTATTGTGCCTAAATATATCTAAGTACATAGAAGAATTAATTTCTAGACACCTTTAGACCTACAAAAAAAACCTACCAAAAATTTAACTTGAGTGGGTTTTGGTTGTTTTTGTTTCACAGGAGTTTTGTGGGGTTTTTTGTTGTATCCTCCCAAAGCTGGAAAAAGACATCTAATATAAATTGGATAAATATGCCTCGAAAATTCCTGAACCTCTCTGTTTGCTATGGAAGAACCCCACCAGGAAAGACGAAATTCTACTGCATATCTTCAAGAAGAACCTATAATTTCTTTGTCGTCCTTCATTCTTATTAGTTTTTTTGGCTAAGTAGTGCTTTCAGCTCAAACAATCCCATCTTGAAGGTCTCTTTCTAACAGACATTATTAGTACTTCAACCCAGATGTTTCAGATTCCACAGTTTCGTGTTTTTCCAAGAAAAAAACCAAATCCCTGGAAAATGCTATAGTTTCCTTAGCACCATACCTTTGTCTGTATGAGTGTACAGAACATGTATGTACATACATGAAAGTTGGTATGTTCATTTTCATGCAAAAGCTATTATGAATTTTGACTCAAAAGTGAGTCAAAATTTGACTAAAAAATGAGTAAAAATTTAAGAATAAAGAAATGTACCAGCACTTGTGACAAGAGCTGATGTAGTTTAAAATGTACTACACCTCTTTGTTCCAATCTTATCCTTCAGTTTCATTCCTTCTTTGAACAATATGGCATCACCACAAAATCATAATTTGCTGTGAGTTACCACTCAATACAAAACACAATGTTTTAAGTTCGCTTGATTTCTACTTCAAAGAAAAGACAACAATCTTAATACACCTATGTGGGCTGCTTTCTGCTGGGTTAATTTTCCTCCCTGTGGCTGGTATGGAGATGTCTTCTGGATTTTTGCCGAACACAGGGTTGATAACGTAGAGAGATGTTTTGGTTATTGTTGATCAGGACTTAGGGCCTTTTTTGCTTTTCCTCTTGCCATGCTGGCAAGGAAGTTGGGGGTTTCCTAGTTGATTGACTTATTCATAGTTAATTCTCCTTACTTCATTAACTTCTGTCATAAGTCTCATTCATTTTGACAGGCTGAAAAGCAAGACTAAAATTGCGCATTAATTTTAGATCGTGTAAATTGGATGATGTCACATCATACTTAGTAAATCCTCCATAGATATTATTTGAAAGAAAGTATTTCAAAGATAGCTTTTAATTTCTTTCATCCTATTTAGTAAAGATGTAGAGCATTAATAGATTCTTTACAGAACTGAGGTGCCTTTACATTTTGGTGGTGTATAATAAAGTTGAAACATTTTGTTCCCATCATTTAAAACAACCTTTGCCATTTTATTTATGACTTGGCTTTTAAAACACTGACAGGATACTGGACAACATTTATAGAGCGTGGCTGGAAGCAATATATTTGTTCTCCTTAACTGAAATCCATTCACCTTGAAAGCATGAGCTCATGAAGGATAAATGACCCAGAAGATAAGATCATTCCTATTAGTAAATAAAGTACCTGTACTCACAAAGATTTAAATTAAAGTGAAAGCATGTTTATCATCTTAACTCATTCAAGCAAATGCAAAAAGCTAATTATTTTTCTCCTCTGTATATGTGTATGCAATTATAGTTAACCAATTAACATTTATGGCAATTTATTTGGTAATATTTCATTATTATTTGTTCCTTATTGTACAAATATAGGAATCTACTTTTGCTAGTCAGGTAATATTTATTAAAATTGAAAAGGAATTATGTGCATTAATTTAAGCAGGATAATTTGGCTTCCTATTTTTTCCTAGTTCCTTGATATCTCAGTACAGGAAAGAACAACTTTTCTTATTCTGCTGAGATTCCACCTTGAGAAAAGATTTGTTGAAATAGTTTTTCTTCTCTATTAACTAGGTATTTATGATGAATCTATATTCACATGAATATTGGTTTTGTCCCTTTTACTTCTCTCCATATATTCACAATTTATTTATCTTCTTTACTGTTTTCCATGTATTTCTTTTTTTTTTTTTTTTTTAATTCTTCACTTTTATTTTGGATTACAATTTGTTCTTACCATTACTCTTTTTTATGTCTTTTTCTTATTTTTTTCTTTTTTTTTATTTTGTGTAAAGGATTCAATCCTGACCACTCCCTCAAAAATCTGTCCTTCATTCCATATACCCACAACAAATGGCTAAAATTCTGCCTGTTTTCACTCCATTTTTCACCTCCTGCATCCTCTGTAAATCAAGGAGTTATGTCACTTCCCTCTACAGGCATTAATGAAAAGCTAAAAAAAAAAAAAGAAAAAAAATACAGTAGTATGGAAACATAGCTTCTAAAATTTTTCACAGTAATATGAAACCAGTGGCACAGCATTGCCAAAGTACAAAAAGTACACTGATGTAGTGTACTGACATTGTACAAGATGATGGTTCAGAAAAAAGAAAATAGTTCAAAACCATCCCTTATTTCCCCAGCTCCCATCTTGAATTGACTCATCAATATCCACATTTGATAAACTCTTTTCTGTCATCATTTCATGAATGAACCAGGAGAATATTACTTCTGTAAATAATATTTTTTATAAACTGATTACTTTAGAGGTGTAGATGACATCATGGATCTTGCCACCCTTCTTCCTTGATCAGTCAAAGCATTCTTAATGAGCTACTAAAATTAATGTTCTTTCCAATTAACATATTCATGTGAACCACACAAGCAGACTGCACATCCTTGATAAACACAGCATAATGAAGAAGTCTGTTCAAAGCTCACAGTAACAGGGAGAAATATTTGCTTTGCAAATCACTGACCCAACAACTGTCAACATCAACCAGACTGTTTAACTATGATTTTGTAACTGAGAAATAATATGAACCTGATTCTGGTCTGGCAGCACGTTGTATAGATGCTGGAATGGCAGCACCTTTTATAGATTCTGGTGCTGAAGAAGAAGTCTGACAGGACTGCAAAGCTGATATCTAAAATTCTACATGCAGTTTCAGGCATTTAAAGCTGGAAGGACCAAGCAGCCATAATATTTTATGCTTTCGGTTGTGCTCCAGAGCCAAAAAAATTACAAAAGAATTCTTTTCTTTCAGGCCAGGTTTATGTCTGATCTCACGGCATCCTTGTGTGATCTCTTTAGGGCATGCTGCCTCTTTACAAGGCAACAAAATATGCTGCCACTTGCCTACGGTTTTCTATCAGATGATTTTTTAATTGCATTTTATTTTCTCCTTTTTTTTCTGTCTTAAATATACTTCATCCTCACAGCAGATTTCACTCACTGGACAGTGAAGGTGCACCCAGCTTGTTATTTTCAGTCCTAAGTTTTAAATATAATTTTTCCTGCTAAAAGAAATTTCTCTCATCATATGAATGGTATGTGAATTTCATCTATTTGATTCGTCCCTGCCTATAATCTTTATTCAGACCTCCATTTTCTCTTATCTTTAATTCTGTGATTTAACTGTTTTATTATTATGTCTCTTACTAATTTAAAAATATTTTCTTCACTGAAGTCCCTAATTCCTCGCCTTTTCTCCACTGAAGTCCTTAATATCCTCCAATACAGAATTGAAGATTTTATGTTCCTCCAGGTGGAAATAAGATATGATAGCATCAGTCTGACCTTGTAACCCCATTTTCCTTGCTCTTCTGCTCACCTTAAAATAATTTCTGAGAGTTTAAAAAAACTGTCCCTGAGATTTTTGCATGCCAAGGCAAATGTTCATGCATTTAACTCATTTTCTCTCTCTGCCTATAGTACATATATATGATTAAATAAATTGGATAGGAAAGAAAAGGGAAAAATTAGCACAGAAGTTTTTTTCTTCATATAAGTGTATATATATAGGCATAGAAAAGAAGTACCTAGCTGAAAATAATGAATAACGAGGTCATTTCTTTTAACAATAAGTCATGTTTTAACCCCAACCATCAGCCAAGCAACAAGCAGCTTCTCACTCACTCCCTCACCAGTAGGATTTGAGACAGAATTAGAAAGGTAAAAGTTAGAAAACTTGTTTAAAAAGAACAGCAAAAGCTGCACATACAAGTGAGGTAAAACAAGGAATTAATTCCCTGCTTCCCATGGACAGGAATGTAACAATTGGACTGATAAACATTCCCCACATATTCCTTCATCATCCAAATATTTCCCACTTCCTTCTTCCCCACAAGCTTTATATACTGAGAATGGTGCTATAAGGTCTAGAACATCCCTTTGATCATTTTAGGTGGCCTGTTCCTGCTGTGTCTTCTCCCTGCTTCCCATGCACCTCCAGCCTCCCCTCTGGAGTGTCAGTATGAGAAGCAGAAAAGGCCTCAGCTCTGTGTAAACCCTGCTCAGCAGTACAAAAACATCTCTATATAATCACATTGTTTTCAGAAAAAAACCCAAAAACGAAACCATAGCTCCACACCAGCCTCTGTGATGAAAATTAACTCTGCCCCAGCCAAACCCAGCACACAGTTCAGTAAGGATTTCCAATAGCTATATTACTTATTTAATGTAAATGGATTTTAGCCCTCTATTATGAGTGCTACAGCACAATGAGATGGGCATGGACAGGGTGAATTAATGAGACATCATATGAAACTGGGGGAACAATCTCACAGCAAGCAAAGGAATATTTTTATCCATTAGACAATTGAAAGAGTGACACTTCCAGCCAAAGAATACTTCTAATGCTGAGGGTTTGCAAGGGCTCTGAGGATCTATGAAGATTGAAGACTGATGGAAGCCATCTATGAGGACACTTATGAGTAACTAAAGTATTAAAAATCTAGCTCAGCAAATTTACGAACTGCAAACGTTGGGAGGGCAGTGGGCTGAGTTGTTTAAGTAAAGATTACCTATGACACAGTCTATGTATTTACCTGATTGTATTCAGAATGTAGATACTGAATGGGTGATTAGACCAGACACCACATGGCTGCAGTTGTAAAAAAAGGCAATACTTCGATCTCCTCTATAAAGCAAATATATAGAGTCTTTAACCCAAATGTATGGATTTAGTGAAAAATGACAGGAAAGCCTTAAAAAACTAATAAAAAAGAACTGTGGAGGATGTAATACGACAATATTTCCTGGATGAGACATTATTTTACACCAATAGGATTTATATCCCGTTCATGAAAAGTTTGTGGTAGAATACTAATAGTGTAGGTAACTAACCCTAACCACTCAGTTTCCTACTTAATTTTTTTTGTTTCCTTTAAAGGAATAAATATCATTAGTTGCCACTTTTGCAGTTTATAAGTTCTGCAGAAGAGCAGGATTTAATTGTTGCTATTTCTTGAGATACCTGGCCATCCTCTTACTTAATATCTAATTTGTCAGATTTTTAAATGACACACATTTAACCACAGTCATAATAGAATCTCATTCTTCCAGGATCTGTTTTTCTGCTTTGAGAAGACAGTAGGTCAAGAATTAGACTTAAACTTTAATTCAGATATTAAACTTTAGGGAGAACCAAAAAGTTAGCAGATTACATGTTTCATAAACATCAGGCATCCAGATATTCAGTTTATTCAACTAAACACTGTGTTACACGTTAGCTGCAGTTGAAGAACAATTTATGAAGAGATGGATAAGCATAATAAAAAATAAAGCTAAAGATGTAAACCTTGAAACGACCATTATGTTGTAGTGAAATATTTTGACAGGTGCTATTAATCATTTATAGAGGATAGCATAATAATTTTCTTTCAGTATTAAAGCCAGTGTAAAATCCTTCATCAGCAGTAAAAGAACAAGAAAAATATTATTCTACCTACGCAGTACAAAACAGCTCTAGGGAACTTCAATATTTTATTATAAATTTTTAAAATATCTTTTAAATGTGGAGTTGAGTGGATCTTGGCATCTAATGGGAAAAGAGAACTCACAAGGTATGAATACCATGGAAAAAGTCATACACACTCTAGAACATAAGCTTGGAAGAGATCATATTTATGATTTCAAATAACACAAATCCCATTTTTGATCAGATTTACATAGTCAGAAAACTGAAAAATATGTTTTAGGTTTTCAAAGAAATACCTCAGGATTCTCAGATAAAAAGTATAGTTCTTATTCACTATATGATGAAGCAATGGTACACTTACTACATCTACTATGAATTATAGAAAGCTGCAAAAATAAGAACCTAGGGAAGTATTGATCAAAGCACTTCTGGATGTCCTGGAGAATTCATAGAGGCAGTTGTTTTTATTATTTTCACTTTCACATAGCTACAAATACGAATATGGTAGAACAATGGTAGAGCATTGTTCAGAAACACAGTTTCTAAATGAAATAACACTCACAGCTTGTGCATGTGCATCCTCTTCATCCTTTCACATGATGAAGAGAACAACAGAGCTATAAAATATTTCCAGAACAGTAATTCAAAAGCTGATGCTGTTACAGCATCATGTGGTTTGTATATGTCTTTCCTGGCTTCAAAGCTTGCATATTTTTGTTGTCATGCTTAAAAAAAAAAGACGCATGCTACTTGTGGACCAAACTTGTTCTGGACACAAGTAGACCATGCTCAAAAGCATGCTATATGGGTGTTTTGTAGAGAAAGCAGAATGTTAAACTGAAAGTCAGTGTAACAAAGGTCTGATTATCTAATTATGGTGAAAAACACGAGGAAAATTAATTAAGTAGATACAAATTTCTACAGCTGTATTGACTTCAAAGTACTTGTGTGACAAAAAAAAATCTAGTCTACTTGTTTACTTTTTGCAAATGCATGTAAACTCCAACTTCCTAATATATGTCCAAAATATTTCCTTTCCTGGAAAGTATATTTTTCAACATCATCAGTGAAATATTCCTTGTGAATTAGACTTAGAATTTGGACCTTAAAAAACAAACTATATAGAAATCATAATGAATGTGAACCAAATAAGCTTATTTGCAGTGGGGGTGCAATTTTTAAAAGAAGTTTTGTTAAGTACTTGCTGACCCAAGATATTACTCCATTTTCATATTCAGCAATGAGGAATGTACAAGAAAAGGAAGGGGGAAAAAGTGCATTTATGACACTTTTCCTGGAGGTTAAATCTCTGTGTGAAGATTGAAAAACAAAGAAAATAAGCACTGTAGTTAAAAATAGCATAGGAGAAGTGGAAAATAAGGAAATACAATAACCAGGTGATCAACAGTGTTTTATGCATGTAAATAGATATTATGCAATTTAAGAATAGGAAAATAATTGAAGACATATTTGAAGGCTATATTTTTTATCATTTTCCCTTCCAGAAAACTTTGAAAATTTTTTTGCATTTAATAAAATGTGGTATGACTTCCTAGAGAAAGAAAAAGTGAATAGAGACATTTCTCCATTTCCATATCAGTGGACTACAGAAAGGAGAATTCATCTGAAATGTGAGTAGGATAAAACTGGATTTTCCCCCCTTTGTGACATAGTCGCCCTGGCTGTAAATGAGAGGAAATATTTTGATTTTGTTTGATGCATTTACTGTGGAGCTAAAGCAATGAAGGACATCATGGCACTAATAGCAGTGAGTCTATACTGGGGCTTTTTCATCTGCAACATACAGAGGCAAAAAAATAGAAGTTTAATATTCTGAGAGTCATGGAGAATATTGTTTACTCTCTTTCCTAGTCAAAGGTACAGGGTGCCAGGTTCAGAACAAATAAAAGGAAATACTCAGCTATTGAACTCTTTGCCAGAGGACATTTTGAGTGCTCTAAGTTTGTGAGTGTTCAAAAGAAGATTTGGACAAATTTTTGAGGAAAAATCCTTCGAGGTCTCTGAAGAAGAAAGAAATCACATGAGTCAGGAAGACCTTGAGCCACAAATCATTGTACACTGGCAGAATGCAAGCATTTGGGAAAACATCACTACACATGTCCTGTTCTTGTACTCTTTCCTAAGAATCTACATTGCTCCAGCCAGAAACTGCACATGGACCTATAAGAATTTCAGTTCTGAATTTCTGTTATTTTTTCAATATATTCTTAAAGATGCCACTTGCAAGTAAAAACCTAATATGTGCGTGTAGTCTTGGAAAAGAATTAAGTGAAGAGTTCTATAAAGAAATAATAATAAAAACAGCAGTACAATAGTAAGTAATGCATTATTTTAGCATTAATTCAAGTCACATCTTGAATTAAGGCTCTCTGAATCATCTTGTAACTGCTGCAAATGTGCTTTGAGTTCAGGATTCCCAGTAATTCCAAGAGTTTTAATTTCAGCCTCCCAAAGAGGAAAGTGTTTTTTTGTTTTGAAGACAGTCAAAGGTTGTAAAATTTTTTAGATGTTTAATGACATATTTATGTATTTGAAATATCAACACAAGCATAGCTGACAGGTTCAACTTCTCTCTTTTTTTCTTTCAGAATTCTAAAGCAAAATGAAAAGATACACTGCTATAATCAATTTCATGATGTTGCTGCTACTCATGGTCAATTTAGTTTATGATAATGTGATGAGGAAGACAATTTTATAAATTTAGTTGCTGAGCTTGGAAATATTATGATGCCAATTGTAATGTTATGACAAAACTAATTTTTGTTTGCTTAATATTGTTATCATATCTTTGTTTTCTAGCTCAGCTGGGAAAAAAAATAGTTCTCCATGGGCTGCTAAATTTCATATGCCGGGGTTTTAATAACAAATGTGTCTGAGTTCAGAATAGAAATGACTTATTAGTGAGAAATAGTTTAAAAAATGTAAAAATACAGTTGCTGAAATCTCTTTATGGATCCTTGAACTTATGATCACATAGGGACCATTGACAGAGATAATTTTGAACATGCTCTGCGATCTCAGAGCACACACGGTTTTGCTTGGTTGTGACGGTGCTGTTATTTCCAATGACAATAGAAAAAAAGGGCTTGTTAAGTCATGATCTTCTTGTAAGACTCACAGTTAGTGTTAAATTCAGACTCTCTATTCTGTAGCTGTGACAATACCTAAAAAGCACAAAAATGCTGCAGTGCTGATGAGCTAGATGATGAACTTTTATGGGGCTTTCTACACAGAAACAATTATTTAAAACAGTTTAATAGAAATGCCTACTTTTTTTTTTTTTTGCAGCTATACTTTTTTCTCTTCATTAATCTAAGAATGAAACCATATACCTTGGTTTGTGACGAATAAAGCCACACAAATTCAGCAAAAACAACTTAAATTTCACTCTGAGTATATTCCACACAATAAATACTGCAGCTTCAGTTTTTCCAATGAAAAATTTACTTGTCTAATAGGTAGACAAGTATTCCTGAATTCCTTTCTTTAGACCAATTGGATCAATATTCATTTCCAGATCCAAAGAGATCATCAGTGCAACTCCATACTGGTTTTGCCTGGTACAGAGATTATGTTTTTCATAGCAGCTCATTTATGGTATTTCATTTTGGATTTGTAGGCATTCATTGTGGTCCTTGAGACAAGTGAGTTTCTAATGAATCTTATGATATCATAACTGCCAGACTGGTCACAAAACTCCAGCTCTTCCTTGTTGCTGCCTAAATTGTGTGAATAGGTCTGTGTGCATTTGGGGTGGTTAGACTGATGCTTCTTGTCTTTGGAAGGGGTTGGAGAGCAATCCTCAATACTCTGATACATTTGAGCATCCTCTCTGTTTTTTTATGAATATGCAGAAGACACAGCTTTGGATTCTACATCCCAAATTCATTTGTTTAAACTACAATTCATTGTCTGGTATTGATCTGCATGAAGCGCTGACTTCTGTCTACACCCGTGTCTCTGAATAATGAGAAAGGGAATTCAAAAAAGTTTGAAGGAATTTTTACATCTTCAGTTAATTTATTTTGAGCTTGTATGAAATGACATTTCGCAATCTCCAAATTGACCTTGCTTTAGCTTTATTCAATAAAAGATGGATGCAATAAAATCATAATGTGGTTTTGAAGTCATGGTCAAGACTAATTTGACCCAACAGCTATTTAATGTGCTTAGCATCTGAATACCGTGTGATGGAATCAGTAAATATTCATGAATACAGAGACAGGTATGATTAAAAACAAGCAATAATATACACCCACAAGTCTCTTCTTTGAGAAAAAAAGATAGCCCTGCAGCCCTTTCACTAACGAGCCTAATTTTTTCTACAAAATTATTTCACTTTACTGAAGTTCAATGAACATAAGAGTTAGGCCACCATAGTTACTGTAGCTTTTCCTTAATGAATTGAGCCTAAAGTGCTATAGTTAGGACCTTAGTTAATTAAACATTTGTCTCTTCATTTACTGTATGTGTAACTTAATTACAGAACTAGTTTTAGAGTAATTTATCATTTATGGATTATGAAATAAAAATAAACCTGTTTAATCATAATTTAATCAAACAAGCAATTCATCAATTAATTCAACATATCACACCTACTCCACAGCCTGCTAATTAGTACTTTAAAATCTCAGTTCAGAGTAAAATAATGCCTTCACTGATACCTTGGAGTCAAACTTCAATATCTATCTCTAGGTATTGACAAACTGATTGTATTTCACAGTTAAGATGAAAAAGCTTTTCAGATACCATTAGGATGCTATTTTCTTTCTAAAGAAATTAGCCAGAGGTGCAAAATTCTTTTTATGCTTTTATTTTCCTTGTTTTAATTTCTCATTAACACCTTAAACCAAATAATCATCTCCTTCTGAAGATAGTGTTTGCAGTGATTTCTTCCTCATGAAATAAACCATATCCCACGAAGTCCAAAAAAAAAGTTCGGATATTATAACTTGAAATAGTTATTCATATTCTACAAAGCTATAAGCTCACTTTTTTGATTACAGCTTAACATTAGCATTTCTCTTAGAAGGAATATTTAGTCACATTTTGCAGTCTCCTGGTTTACATACTGCTGGTTGAAGTGATATGTTTCAAATGAACAAAAATTTAAAAAAGAGGAAATTAAAAAACTATTTAGAAAATGGTCAGAAGAAAAACATTCTGATGTATTAATTAAGTTCTCCCTGGGACATAAGTTATTCTAATAAAGCCCCACTATCACTTTTGGTATGTACATTAATATGTGCTATCAAGGTGTATAAAGGGATTCTTATTTTCATCATTAAATTATGAGAACAAAGTATAATTCCATTTTCATATAATTGCATTATTACTAAGCACTTAATAGTAACATATTTATCAAGAAATAATTTAATTTCTAAAGTAAAATAATTTTCATTGCTTTGTTTTATTCCATTCAGTCACCCTAGTATGCATTTTGCAAATGTTTTATTTGAAGGTGGTGTCACAAAGGCTGAGGCAATAACAAAACTCGAAGTAATGAAGTTTAATTGATCTACTGCTTTGCTGATAAGAGAGTTGAAAAATGATGTTTTTCAAAGTGCATTTGCCTTAAATCTTCTTGTTTAAGTAAGCTGAAAGAACTTGTTTGTCTTTTTCTGGATTAAAGGAGATGAGTGGTAGATCATTGTGTGTGTGTGTGTGTGTGTGTGTGTGTGTAAATAAAGAGAAGGGGCAAATTAATAGGCGCACTAATACAAGTTCAAATAGATTAGAAATGCCCTCAACTGGCATTTTCTGTTAAAAATTTGGTAAGATACTGAAGACTCTACTGCTAACTAGCTTTCTATGTCTTTAGAACTGTTATTGTCAGACTTTAATTGGAAGTACTGACTTAATAAGGAAAACATTAATCTGCATTTCATATAGAAAATGAACTGCTCAATATCAAAACTTCCTGGGAGAAAAGAAATTGAGATGATATGAATATACATTTTCCTTCATTAATTATAAAAAGAAGGTCAAATTCAGACCTTAAGTAAATATTGATGTAGCAGAGTTGCACTTCCTTAACATTAATATGAAAGTATGCCCCATTTGCCCCTTGCAAAGACTACAATTAACATAAAAATAGCAATGAATTTAAAAGAAAGTATAAGTCTACTTTATTTCTCACTAAAAGATGAATAAATGCTATACTCTGTTTTACAGTATTTGTGGTTCTACTGAGCTTTGATGACCTACTGTTTTCCATGCTACAGATCCATCACTGAAAAGCCATGGACCTTAGCTCTGCAGACAGCCAGCTTGGTCAACAGGAAAGTCAAACTTGTGCAAGCTATTGCTTAATAGCTCGGGTTAACCCAGATGGCACCAGGCACTACAAGTCATCTTTCCTTTGCAAGATAGGTCAGGAGTGCAAAAATACATTGAAGAAAATTTTTGGTAATGAGCCTTCCATAAAGTCCACTGCTGTGACTCTGACTCTGTTTTTTCCTTTTGGTGCTTGGTTAGATATTTTTTCTCCTAGATTGCTTACTGATTCCACATAAGCACCTAGGTAGGCATTTTTCTTTAAACCTTACAAGGTTTAAAGCAATGGATAAAATACATAAATTAAAGTTGGTTTCTGTCGTACCAACAGCAAACCCACAAAACTCAAAATTTAAGAAACAATATGTTCAAAAGTCAAGAATAAATAAAAATTGTTTAGGATCAAGAAGTATCCCATATTTAGCATTTCTACTTTTCTGTCTTTCCAGTTTCTAGATCCTCTGCTACCTAATAGTTGACTCCTCTAAAATATGGCAGTCATTTAGTTTTTTAATCCATTTGGTACTGCTCACTGTTGCTGAGGAACTGTAATGCTGTAGTTTTGTAAGTGGAGCCTGTACTACTAAAGGAGACCGCATCATCATTTATTCTCATTAGCTCCTTCTTGTTTCCAGAATTACCTGCAAACACTTTGTCAATGGGCAGGAGTCAATGGGCTCTATCATTACAAAAACTCCTAGCCTGTTTTTGGGAGGAGCGCTTTCCCTTACTGTTGCTGCTTCCTCCCCACAGCTTTTAGATGGTTGTCATCTTGTTTACCTCAGCACCTGATCAACCACATAAAAACACTGAAATTAAAAGACTGATATGCTCCTTGTGGTTTCCATTTCTTTTCCATTACAGTGAGGTGTTGTATTTGTTTCTTAATTATTTTGGAAGCACTCTTCGGCAGAGATGACGTTTTATTTTGCCAGACCTGTCGGCTCTAATTGTCCTTAGTATCTTATATGGTGGCACAACTACTGTTATAATAAGGCAGAGTGATGGGGTCTGGGATGCTTCTTGACACTGGCAGATACTCTTTATGGTGTGGTAATTTTCTATTTGGCATTTTTACAATGGGTTTTCATGATAGCATTAGGAGATAATATTTTAACTAAAAGCTAAAGAAGCCGTCCACATATCAGTGGAAACTGTAGTTATGTTCCAAACGAAACATAAAGAATGAATTCTTGGTATATTCTCAGATTGGTAAAATTAATTTCACATATCAAATATGTTCAAAACTCTCCATAATTGCTATCATTTTATATTAATAGAGACTGGTTGTGTTTCTGAAGTACTTCTTCAGCTTCTCATGAATACTAAAGTATCATTTAGATTCCAGTGCTCTGGAAATTTAGCCTTGGCAACTCAGGAGTGGTACAAACTAGTTTAAACACAAAAGAGCAACGCAAACTAAGCATCTCTGAATAAAAGAGATTGGACCCAAAAAGGTTCAAAATATACCCAAAAAAACATGCTTAAAGCAAAACAAGGTTAGATGTTGATGCCAAAAAAACTTGATATATTTTATTTAATAGTAAAAGAGGCAAAGAGAAAGACAGAGAAAAGAAAGAAAGAGTTGTGCATGGAACACATAGGTTAAAATGCCACTGTGTATTTTTTGATGTGTTCTTTTTATTTAAAGATGCCCAGAGAACACTAATAAGAAACTGTGACTCCCGGCACAGTACCCAAGTCAACACACTGGGTTGAAGTAGGTAGAAATTCCTCTTCTGTAGCTTAAAGGAAGATGTTTTTCTTCAATAGAAATAAAACCCTGTGCTCTGGATCCCAAAACAAGGTCAAGCACAATTATTAAATCATTTGTATTGAATACAGAATATTGAATACATCTTTTTGCTGTCAGTCTAGTATTGCTCTGAATTGCTCTGAATGTAAGTTATCAGGAGGTATCTCATCCTTCCACGGATCTGGAAACCATACTTTGCTATAATGTGGCTGAAGCCAAGTACTAAATGTACAGCCAAATGTTTTGGATCACATTCAGATTTTAATTGCAGGCAACAAATGAAATACTACTTGCAATTAATTATGCTTGTTTCCATTTTGGATGTACACCTCAAGCCTATATGATTCAGGCAATGTTTATATCTCTAATTGGATCAAAGTCTGCCTAAAATCTTTCCATTTGTTATGTTGTACTTTTAATTCTATTGCATGGAAGAGCTAATTTTTGCCAATGAAATTAGCAGCTACACTTCAGAAGTACACTTCAGAATAAAAAAATACAACAGGTCACCTATAAACAGTAATTTCTGTGTCTTGAAATGGAATTTATATAATAAGTGAATGTTAAAACAAGTTACCTCAAATAAATTTATTTTCTATGAATTATAAATTCTTCCCACTGTAGAAAAAATATTCTGAAAACTCTTTCATTCATTTTTCTTCACACTTAAAAAATTAGATGTGCCATTGGATTACATTTTGTCAGGTATAAAAATAGAGGTAATGTAAGTGAAATGAATTTTAGCCATGCAAAAAATATAGATAAATGTACTTTTTCAAAATTAATTAAGTTTCTAATAGATAATGATTTTGCAGCTTTTAGTGTCAGAGGCTTTGGAAGCCACAAAAGACTCTGAATTTCAAATAACTTCCAAATTAAAACCCTGCAGAGAAACTGGAGAACCCTGTAGCCCAAGCATTAAAACAGGACAGAAGTCTTTATTGTCACTGAAATCAAATGGAGGTTTTGATGCTAATTTTATTGGATGCATTGCTTCATGCTTGATAGGTTAAACCTTCAGACATCCAAGCAAATATTGAGAAACAGATTGTGACTTTGCTCTCTGATGATGAACTTTGTAGGTAAGAAGTTCATATGGACTGCTTTTTCTATTTCCTAATGAGAGACAATTAATCAGCTGAAGTTCACACTTCATTAAAAGGCTTACCAACTGCATCTTGTGCTTCGAGTCTTAAATGGAAACAACTGGGTAATTTTGTGAGAAAGTCATGCAGAGAAATTCTTGTGGGTCTTTCCTCTTATAGTCCTCTGTAAAAGCAGCCCAAGACTAAAAGGAATAATTAAAGAATTTAATACTGCTGAAAAGAATTCAGAAAGTGTACATACAAACAACATTCTGTTTTTCTGTCTGCCCTACAAAATGCCTTCCTTCTGCCTGCAATGTTTGGAAATACAAATATTACCTTTCAAAATATAATTTACTCCTGTGTCAGTAGCTGCAGAGGCATGTAGGGCCCGAAAATTTCAGAAAGGGTCATAGTTGTGCCTCTTGGGGTTAGGATGATTTAAATAACAATTTCCAGTATATTTAATGTCTTTCTACTGAGAAGGACTTGACAGTGCTTGTGGAGTTGAAGCTGGACGTGAACCAGCACTGTGCATCAGCAACCCAGAAAGCCAAACATCTCCTGGGCTTCATCCAAAGCAATGTGGGCAGCAGGGACATGGAGGGGATTCTGAGACTCCATCTGCAGTCCTGCATCCAGCTCTTGGTCCTCAGCACAACAACACAGACCTCTAGGAGTGAGTCCAGAGGAGGCCACCAAGTTCATCATAGACCTGGAGCACCTCTCATGAGGAAAGGCTAAGAAAGCAGGAGTCGCGTTTTTCAGCCTGGGGAAGAGAAGGCTCTGGGGTGACTTGACTGCCAGCTTTTGGCATCTGAAGGGGGCCTATAAGAAGGCTGGAGCGTGACTTTTTACAAGAGTATGATATAATGAGGGGGATGCCTTTAAACTGAGAGTAGGTATAGATTAGATATTAGGAAGAAATTCTTTACTGTAAGGTGGGTGAGGCAGTGGGACAATGAAGTTGTAGTTGTGCCATTTCTGAAGTGTTCAAGTAGAGGTTGGATGGGGCCACGAACAACCTGGTCTAGCAGAAAGTGTCCCTGCCCATGATGAGGGTATATAAAACTAGATGATCTTTTAGATCTCTTCCAACCCAAACCATTCTTTGATTTTATGATTCTGTTTCTTGGAGTTTATTGACAAAAAGTTACAACATTTTGAAAAAGCAAGGCATAGCTGTGCACAATTCCTTGCTCTCCTACATCCCAATGAGTATTTTATGCCCTTTCAATGAGAAAAAACACTTTCTTTTTACAGTAGTAATAAGCAGACATTTGATGTACATGTGTAGCACGGAGATGAAATTTACTTCTTTTTGCTCTATCTATTAATTCCATAACCTTTAGAGTATGATCATTACCCAGGCACCCTGGGCGGAATAGGACTGCTTCATTTACTTGGAATCCAGATGATGGTTTAATTTAGCATTGCATATCTAAGAGCAAGCTCTAACCAGCATTGAAATTGCCTGTCTGTTTCTCTGTTGCTTTCTTTTTAAAGCCACAGGTAAAACTATGAATGATATATGGGGAAAAGCAAACTGTCTTCGTGGAAATTAGTGTGTCATGTTTCAGATATGCATTTCAATAATGCTGGGTTCCCCTTTGCATGGTGCATTGTTAGTAATTTCTTGGGGACAATGAATAAACAGCCATAACATTTTGTGACAATTTGTAATTCTTTGAGTTGCAAATTTTTGAAAAGGAAGTTGATCTTATACATTTCTAAGAACTAACTCGGGAGCAGAATATTCTTGCATTTGAAAAAAAAACTGCAAGGAAAAAAAAATTACTTTTCCCCTCCTAGTTAATTTTTCACTTAATACTGAAACAATTCGGCCACGTTGGTATCAACTGAATTGGTGAGGGTTACTTTTATTCTTTTTATTGGAATATGCTTAACAGAGACCTGCTATTTCAGGCATTTATTGTACCTCTTTTAACATTTCTCTATGATTCTCTATTTTGATCCAGATTGGGGCCCAGTGGAGTAGATTAAAGTCCTGAAGAGGTAATGTACAATTAGATTGACAAAAGAAGTCCTATAAACTGTCTTGTATGAAAAGGGCAGGAAAGGGCACTACTTCCTGTTGAACCTTTGTCACTTGGTATAAGTCATTAGATGCTAATTAGGATGAGGACATTAAGATAATACACTACGGCTGTTGTAATTCACAGAATAAGTAAATTCTTACTTTAAATTAAGAAATCCAGAGGACATTCCAATTCTGCTTTGCAGCAGTATATTCCAGTTAATGGCAAGTCCAACTATTTTAGATAATCACACCTCAGCAGAAAATTCTGCAGCCGACCTTTACATGTGTGTACACATATAACACAAAGTTCTAAGAAAAAAGTGCAGTAAAAACCAAGAACAGTACAAGCTATTTATGTAGAGGTAATTCTGGAGAAGGCAAGAGTATCAATTGTGATACATGGGAAAACAGGAAACGAAGACCACGCATTTAAATAGCTAATCATTCACAGTGGACTACTCTTTAGAGTTAAACTTTTTTCTTACCAGCATCTGACAGTATCTTGTAAAATAAGAGATGCCTGTGTCTTCTTCAGCCTTTGAAGAAGCACAAAGACTTTGTGCTGGAGTTTGGGGTAGATCTCAGTAGTTTGTTCTCTATTAATGGTTCTGATGAAGAACTGAGTATTTTCATACTGCTGTGTTACTGGAATACAGTTCCACCCTTCTAAGTGTACAGAATGAAATTTCTTATTCTGATGTTATGGAATTTCAAGGAGTTTTGTAATTTACCTGAAAGAGTTCATTACATTATTTTGACTCAAAGAAAACAACTGTGATTAAATTGAAATTAAAACTTGAGACGTGCATGTCTTTACAAAATTCTTACTGGTTTTGATTTATTTTTTCCTAGAATCAAATAAAATTTGGTGAATTATTTAGTTTACCCAGGAGTTTGGTACACAAATTCTGCAACAGTCTCTCTATCTGCCATGTGGATAACTACTGTATTACAGATTTTCTCCATGACTCAGATGAGGTCAGCTTTGCAACATCTCTTGCCTTTTCAAAAATGGACATGACATTTTTAATAAAGACTTGCCAGTTCATAGACTTGTTCCATGTTAGCTGGAAGAGCATTAAAAAAAAAATACACTAAGCACACAGTTATGACTGTATGTTTAATCTCTAGTATTTTGTATGGCATATGCTTCATTCCCAACTCCTTTACCCTCTTCTCCTCTCTCTGAGCAGTGCAGGAGGATGAAGAAAGAGAGCCTGTTGTCATTCTGTAGCAGATTTTAAACCTCACATGGCTGTTCTTGATATAAGAGATATTTTGTCAAGTTGCCACAAAACTGCAAAAAAAAAAATTGAGAATAAATCCATATTCCTTGAAAGGTTATAAGTGGAAGATTTTGGTAGTTCCTATTCATCACCTTTGAATCACAGTTCATCAGATTATTCATAATGCAATGAGATTTTGATATTTGAAAAGACAGCACTGAGTACTGAAGCATTTTTCTTTGCTACACTTTGTACACATTCTTATAGACAGGAGCACACCAAATAATCTTGAGGGGAAAATGGTAGATCACATATATTGCTTGACATCAGGAACAAATTTGAGATAGCTGTAGGATACTGCTGCTGAACATCTTACTTCATGAGTAGGGGACTTTGAGGTTGTGCCACTGCATAATGTGACAGTGGTCAGGAACATTCTCATCAGAGACTTCCTGACATCACAATATGCAACTTATGTGAGATGCCTTAACAAGCTGAATTCAATCTGCCCATCAAGATATTAAAAATAGTAAAAAAGATGCTGAAGACTATTATAAATGTTGGTGAAATAAAGTTTGCACTGAATGGCAGTTCCTAAAGCTACCTTGAATCTAGAAGAAACCTTGGAAATTCTTCAGGAAATAAAGAATGAGTACTGATAGATTATCCAATTGTTATAAAATTTATTTAACACTTAAATGAATATGCCATTAGTAGTCTTGAACTCTCTCTATCATACCAAAGTTCCTTAAACTGCAACATTAACTTGATATTAAAATCCCTAGACAAGATTTTTTTATCAATCTAATTGTTGTTCCCTAATTATATTTGCTGCTAATATTAGATGTTGCTGTTATTATCAGCGAAATACCTTAGATTCTCATTCCTTGGCCCAATGTCTCGTCTCTGAGAACAGAGGAAATCTTTGTTATGTCTATAAAACTAGGAGATCTGCTAAGAAAATAAATGTTGCAAATAAATAAACATATACTTTTTTAAAAAAGGCAATAAAATATTCCTGGACATCTCATCCAAAGCTTAGGTTATTTTCACATTGCTCATGCTCATTCTCCATCAACTGTGGTTTTGATTGCCCAGAGAAAAACTTCCCTGTTGCTCACTACATCAGATTCAAATTCAAAAAACCTACTATCCCCTAAAATTGGGGAAAAAAGTCAATGTAATAGCGAGAAAAATATATATTAACTGTTGGGGATATTTGCTACAAAGATACTTTTTTTTGGAAGCTAAATTGTTATATTGGAAAGATGTTATAGTATAATATTTACCTTGAGAAAGACAAAAAAGGTAATTTAACCTTTACCTTTAAATTCACTAGTGTCTTTCAATGTCTATTACAAGCTCTGATATTGACTGTAAAAGTCTAGCACATATTGCTTCCAAATATATATATATATATACCTCACTATTCTGGAAAATGCTTTTCTTGAGATATAAGGGAAGATTCTAATTAAGATGGTCTTCTCTACACGAAAATATCTTAGACAATTTCCTACTTCAACAATGTCTTTGTAAGCTTCTGCCTGCCCAGAAGTGCAAAAGCTGATATTTGTTTTCTGGTAACAGACAAGGGAATCATGTGTTTTTGTAGAGCAGAGAAAAATCATTAAAATTGCAAGAGAAAAGCCACATAAAAAAAATCTCTAATGGGACATATGTTTATAGATTCAGTGTTCATTCAAATTTTGCATCTCTGTTGCAGGATCCTTAAGACACTATTTCTACAGTGAAGAGCTCTTCCTAGAGCCTAATTCTTATCAACTGTGATGACTATTTATGATTTGTTTCTCGATATTCCCTCATGAAAGGCACAGCTGGGAATAAAACTATTGTAAACCGGCAGCTCAAGAAATGTTATTACTGTCATTGAAATTGTCAATACAAGGGAATTGGGGAGAAAAAGTCTCAGCAACTGAGACACCAGCAAAAACCCGGGTCTTCAAACAAGGAAATATTTGTTCCATTTAATTAATACGTAATCTCTCTTTAACAACTGTGAATCAAATATTAAGAACATATACTAATGAATCAGTAAGTATGTGATAAATTTGTGGTTCTGATAGCTGCAGTCTTTGTTGATTCTTATTTTCCAAGATCAGGAGAACTGTACTCTGGGGAGCCAGGCTGAATGAAACTAAAAGCAAAGAGATTATCTTCTGTGGGACCCAAAGTTCGGTGTGTATCACCAGTACCCATAAACAATTCTCTGTAGGTCAAGATCTGCCTAGCATGAAGAATGACTTTTTGCTTTCATAGTTTAAAAAAGCAGATGGCTCTAATTTTTGGGGTCTGGGTATTATCAGCTCATTCAGGTGTGAGTTTGCATCTGGGTGCGGGTCACTTGACTCCATTTTAGAGCTACAAGATAAATACTGCTATCTTCCTCTTATATGACTATGCCAAGTCATATTTCAATACATGCCTGGGTCAAAGGCAGACAGAATAATATCAGAATTAGGCCTGAACCACTTCTAATCATGATGAAACACTGATAACAGGAGAGAGTTAAGAGACTTTGTATTAGCTCTGCTGAGGCCAGGACTGGACCATGTCAATTTGCTTTGCCCAAATTTGTTTTAAGGCTTGTCTGAAACTTTATAATTTTTGTTTTTATTTTTATTTTCCTGTAAAAAGAGTTGTTTATTGACTACTAATGCATATCAGCTGTTTTATTTTCTAATTTGTACTAGAATTATAGAATACCAACCGCTGTTAGACCAAAGCACCCTTCATAAGAAGAAGCTACCTGTGGGCCAGTTAGGCTTTAAAGATCATTTCCTATAATCACAAATATAACACAAGTTCTTCTGGCTCCACAATAAAAGAGGAAAGGGATATGAAATCAGGGCAGAAAATCCAGAGAAAATAGATGAATTGTAAGACTTGTCTAAACTCATTCTGAAAGTATATGTAAAGTTATAGACATGAATAGAGGTTAGGCTGGTACTGAATTTCATTTCATGTGTAAATATCAAGACAAATTCTTCCTCCTAAGCAAGGCAGCAATGAATGCTTAGCTATAATTAATTACTGCAGGTTTTCTCTATGTCTTGAGATAAAGTTACTGATTAATTGCATCACTGCAGTTCTGTCTAAAAGGCAGGTCTATAATTTAAAATAGTTAGCCAGGTTTCCTCAATTAAAAACCAGATATTTCCAAAAAATATTTTGGTTAACTAATTTAAGGAGAAGAAACTGGCCATTGAAAATTCTTTTTTCCATTGTTAGATTATGAAGAGGGTTTACAGTAGTTGCTAAAAAACATAAACCTTAAATACCTGTCTATGTGTTCACTGAATCTAACACCAAAGATTTCCAGTTTCCACAAAAAATTTAAAAGATACTGTGTAATTTTTGGTATTAGCTTATTTTTGCAATCATTGTGTCTTCCATACAAAGTTTCTATGTATATGTTGCTCAACAAGTAAGCTAGAGTTTAAAAATAAATTTAATTTTATCTTGAAGGTAAAGTATTGACTAGTCAGATAAACTTTCCACAGAAGTAGAGGTAATGCTAGGGGCTAATAAATAAAAGGAACCATAAAACTTTGTTTTCAGGCAATTTCACCCTATCTATCATAAATCTTAGAGGGAAAATGTAACAGGTATGATTGATATGACTAACAATTGCTTTCTGACCCACTAAGCAAATACATCTGTATAAAAAATAACTCATGTCAACAGTAGTGTCCAACTTATGGCCGTTGTATTATTCTAAGAGTAAAGTAAAACACACTGGTGGTAAAAAATATCATCTGAATCTGACATGATAAAGGCAACAAAATCCAAATCCTGTCTGGAAAAACAAACAGAAAACAATAAAAGTTATATTGTGAGTTGATTGACTTCAGAAAATAAAACCCACAAAAAACATATTCAATATCATACTGTCATTATACCCCTATGACCTGCTATGCATTATATTTAGAAGTTATTGGGAATGCCTTAGTGCAAGTAGACTGACCACTTTCCTATCCCATGTTTGTAATTCACTGTTTCTATCAACTCGCTGTCCTATCTGTCTCCCAAAAAGCCCCTGATATTCTCTTAGAATGATGAATGACAAGCCCAAAGCTGATCAGAGCTTAGTGGACTGTGCACAAAGCTCTTTTCTTTATCCTAGATTTGATCAAAAAGAGATAAGAATTACATATTTTTCTCATATTTTTCTTTTTTTTAAACTCAAGGTCCAGCTTTAAATAAAATATCAACTAGAATTACATTGTCAAGACACAAACTATTTGGTTTTGACAAATACTTTTTTTCCATATCAAAATTTCTAATTTCTCCTTTAACCCTTTTAGATCTGGTTACTGTCTAACAGGTAGGGGTGTTGAGACTGTAGGGACTGAGTGGTGCAGGAAGTCCAGGGCCACCACCTGAATCCTTCATTAAACATTGATATGGACCCTCTTTTTCTCAGAAGAAGAAGGGAGACCTGCAGCCCTCTTCTGTGTATCTTTTTCTTCATTTCTCCCTTTGCATTTTGTCATCTATACTTCACAGGGCTCTTTAGTAGACTCTGTTCAGTTGCCCACCAGATAAGGAAACATCTTCTTGCTCCTTTCTGAACACTTCCATCCCAGTCAATATCTATTTAAAGGCATATGACACTTGAATTGAGAATAGATGTTGTTCCTCAGTGCAACTCTTCTGCATAGATGAAATAAAGCATCCTGAAATACAGAATTTTGTAGGATGAGAAAATACAGTGTGAAAGTAACCAAAATCTATTGTTCTCTGAATTTTCAGCACAATTATTTATTGGTTCCTTGTTTAGTAAAAATAGAATGAAAAATGAGGAAAGCAACAAACACTGGAATCAGAGCAGAAGATTTCAAAATAAAGTACTAAATGCTTTTAAGTATGTAGCGCAAAGAAGAAATTGCAGCAAATTAGTACCAGTCATATGCTTTTACTTTCTTTGAAAACAGACAAAACTATTTTCAAAAATTAGACTTCAGGAGAACTCTAAATTTTCCTTTAGCACAGGCTACCCCAGTAATATCATTACATTTTTATTATAGACACATGACCCATGAATTACCTAATTCATACTTATTATTCTGATTGAAGGCATAATTTCTTCCTTGAGAGAATACTAATGAAGATGTTCATTCCAAGGACACTCTACCAAATCTATTTGAAGTTTCAATTGAGATATTTCAGATCAATAGAACATAAAATGGCTATAGCTTTATTTTTATAAATTAATATATTTAGGAATAAGCATTATTGCAAGATGAGAGACAGGAGAAGTTTGAATAGCTACCCATTGCTTTTGTTGAATGGATGTCAATGTTCCTGCAGTTTTTTCTGCTTATATGCCTCAAAATTCATAAAATTAACCAGAAATCCTAGAAGTTATAAAGATTTGTCCTGATCCTAAAACCAACTCTTCATACATTATTTTTCTATACAGATGAAAGTCAAGAAGCCATTTTTAAATTAAAAATTCTTTTCTTCTCTACAGCTGTTCATTTTTAATAGAAATAAAAGTATTTGTTTTCTCTTGAAGTTTCCCACTGGAATCTTTCAGTCTATGTAGGTATTTTGGATATTCTAGAGAATTCTGAATGGTATTGGATGCTTTTTTTTAAGGTTCCAAGCCTTACCTAACTCTTACTTATAATTCTGTGTAAACACTCATCCAGAACAGAACTAAAACGCTGCAATGAATTCATTAATTTATCTCCAGCAAATAAGCCTTGTGGCTTCTGAAATACTGTGACTATGCTGTAGGTGATAGCCTTAATCAATTTGAAACAGCATGAAAAAACTTCAAACAAGAAATTGAAATAATTTGAACTTGATGCTGCAAAAATCCTCAAATTATGTAAAAGCTATACTACCTACAGACTTCTTCCTGAAGTCTTAGCATGAAAATGTTCTTTTAATCATGCATGTTTGTCCTTTTTTAAAGGACATATCAGTATGATGGTCCAAGTTATTAGAAGAGCAAAATCAAATTTTAAAATGTGAAAATTAGAAAAAACAGTAACAGAAAGACTAAATTATGGCAACTGTATTAGAATCTAGTTATGACATTACAATAGCTGTAGCTATTCCTGGATGATATTTCATGAAGGTATTTTAGCATGCATTGGCTGATTCACAGTCATAGAATGGTTTTGGTTGGAAAGAACCTTAAATATCACCTAGTTCCAACCAGCTTGCCATGGGTAAGGATGCCATAGAATAGATCATCTTGCTCAGAACCTCATCCAATGTGGCCTTGAATACTTTCAGGGATGGGACTTCCACAGCTTCTCTGGGAACGTTTTCCAGTGCCTCACTATGCACTGAGTAAAGAATTTTTTCCTCAGTTGAATCTAAATCTCTTCTCTTTTAATTTAAAACAATTCCCCCTGGTCCTATCAATATCTGCCCATTTAAAAGTCCCTCTGTAGCTTTATTATAGGACCCCTTTAGATGCCGAAATGTTGTTGTAAGGTCACCCTGGTGCCTTCTGTTCTCCAGGGTGAACAATCCTGAGTATCTCAGCCTGTCTTCACAGGAGATAATTTTATTTGATCGTTAATAGGCTAACAGGTATATCTAATAGTTTCAGCAAAGTCCTTTGGAGCACAGCAGCTGGGCCATCTGCTTAGAACAAGATGACCTGTTACTTAACTTGAAATTTATGCAAATTCAATAAAACAAATACATCTCAAAATTTTAAAATCTGATTTTAGGCAGAACACTTTGCTGTCTGTTTGTTTTAAATTTACTTACTATAAGAGTATTTATCCAGGAACAGAAGATTTAATTAATTTAAATTTTAATCTTATAGTACTTCATTTAAAAAATTAAAAGAGAAATAAATTTAATTTATGGGTGATCCTTTCCAACTTCATGCTGGATCCTGGGGGTGTACTAATCTTAATTGGAAAGACTGTTTTCCTTGATGTTATGCTGCATCTTCTTTTATGCAGCAATTAATTTAGCTGCTTTGTGATTACATTCCTTCTAAAGTTAAAGGTGGAAGCACAATGAGTTGCTAAAACTGAGAAATACAGCAGAAAAGGAGGAAAACTTATTGTTGTATTCAGCCCAAGAAAACTGAGAAGACAAACTAATACTTTTAACCAATTTCTGTCATTTCAGATATGTCATTTCAGAACTGAACGAGGGCAGACGTGCAGCTTGATTATTCTGGCTTGTCTCATGGTGGCAACTTGAAAAGCATCAGTAACTGAATCTCAGAACATTACATGAATATATACCAGAACATCATTGCTTAGAATCATTTTGGTTATCTCGGTCTAGCAGTTCTAAATGTAAATTTAATCTCTCTGTGTGTTGGAGGGAGAAAAGTTTAAAAATTACTGAGTTATCATGGATTTCTTCTTCATAAAAATTCAAATATCTTAGTTATAGACCCCCTTCTTACCACAAATCACTTTACCAAGGGGCAAATATGAAAAATCCCTTCGTATATTACTGCTTAACTTCAGTTATGCCACATAAAGTATCTCACATCAAAATAGGGTAATTCCAGTGAGAAAGAGAGTAACAGAGTGTTCTGTTAGTTTCTGATCCAAGAATCCACTGTATAAACTGAATAAGTAAGGGAATATTGTTTTCACATCTTTCTTTTTTTTTTTTTTTTTTCCTTTTGCTAGGCAGTTATAGACAATTTAATTCTACCATCAGAAAACCAAGTCAAAACTGCTGGCAACCAAGAAATGCCTTATTCAGACTTTTATCAAATCTTTCAAGAATTTTTTGTATACTTTGTTATTAAAAAGAGATAATTGAGGAAGCGGAATAATTTCATAAAAAGCACTAGCACCTAACTTCTAATATATATGCTTTCTATATCATCTAATTATGAAAAAAAAAAGATTCTTCAAAGTAATAACTGTTATTCTAAAGTAGTGCCTTTACTGAGTATTTGAATAAGGGGTTGGTTGATCTGGTATACAGGATTTTAGAGAAAAGAAGAAAGAGAAAAGATTGTAGAGCAGTTTCATGTCTGACTGTTCACTAACATTTCATAGTTTTTCTACTCGTTCTATTATGACATATATAAAAAATACCGAAGCTGTGGTTGTCTCTCTAGCAAATAGATAGACTCCATTTCCACATAGATTCCTTTCTAAATCACAGTAAATCAGTATTCTATTTAAGATATCAAAGCAAATACAGTTTCAAGCATCCTATGTAGAAAAAGTAGATAAATGTGCACATTTGATCACACAAGTGATCACACAAGTGTATATGAATCAATGGGAAGCAAAGTGCATCAGAAAAGACAAGATACAAATAAAAGGGAAAGGTTTCAGTGGAATTCAGCAGAACACATACTCTTTCAACAGAATATTATCTTGGCTGAAGAACGTCACAGCAAGAACGTCACAGCAAATTAATTACCTGAATATAGGAAAAGAAGAAGAAGTTTTAAGATACTCCCATTACTATATTAGTCTTAGAACTTATTTCTACCCACAGTTTTCTAAATTATAAGTGAAAAATAGGTGATATAATTATTTTTGGTTTCCCTTCAACTCAAATATAAGTTTACTAAAATGGTAAATGAGTGAGTATATAACTATTTCATGAAATTATGATGACATAACCAGGTACAATATGAGACTTCTCCATAAAAGTATAAACAGTCGGACTACCAAAGGAGCAAAGAGAGACATGAGGTTACATGCAGAACCACACACATTACAGAAAAAGAAGGAACTAGGTAATCCCAAGGAATTAGAAACAAGTAGAAGACCATCCCAAATATACAAAATGATTGCCAAAATTGAGACAAATATTAACAGTATTAGGGACAGACCAGAATCCCTTTTTCTTGGGAGTGAGTAACGAAGATAGACATATCAAGAAAGAAGAGAAAACATGGAGAAGAAAGAAATCTGCTTCTGTTATGACTTGTTTTGTAGGGAATTCTCAAGCCTGATCATTCTACGTGTAATCAGGAACTGTAGTCATCAGTGCTAAATGTACGGCATGAATTCCATGGTATGGCTCACCCGCAGCCAATGTGGTCCAAGCTCATTAAAGACTGATACTTTTGAATGCATAGTAAATACTGATATCTGATAGGTATCCTGTATGAATACATAGCAACATGATCTAGTGGAAAGTGTCCTTGTCCATGGCAAGGCAGTTGGAAATAAATGATCTTTAAAGTGCCTTCCAACACAGACCTTTCTATGATTTTAACATTCTATATTGAATGAAATTGGTACATGAAAACAACCTTTTCACATGCCCAAGGTGTGAATGACAGGAAGCTTTTTCTCTGGCATCCTAATGCCCAAATATTTTGAATTTTCAATATATCTTTATTCTTATTGCTACAGTATTTTCTGAAGGAGCAAAAGCATTTAAAGACACGGGAGTGGAGCAGATGGGATAAAGGAAGTGGAAAAAGTCCTGATCTTTGTATAATTCATCAGAACTTGAGTTATCTTTTAGTTATCTTACCTGAAAACATCCATTTACATTCCTAATGCCTGTAAGAGGCAGAAACTGGGCTATAATTTCAATGACACACTTGTAAAATACCTTTCCTATCTTTTTTAGTTTTGCTAGTTTACTTTTATTGAGAGTTTCTGTGTTTCTCCTACCAAAGACAATATTCCTTCTAGTTCTCTTTCCCATATATTTTGAAATACAGCTTATCAATTACTATCCAAAAATTTTTGACACAAGCATTTCTTTCACAAGTCTCCCTCTTTTCACTTCTTTTGTCTGTCTGAATACTTTTTTGCGTGTTCTCAGTACTTATACTGTTGTTGTTGAAGTTATTGTTTTAAATAAAATTTATTCCTCAAACTGAACATCACAAATAACTCTCCCTGCCAAGTATTTTTTAAAACTCCAAAGGGCAGAAATGTAGAAGAAGAGGAGAGGAGAGGAGAGGAGAGGAGAGGAGAGGAGAGGAGAGAAGAGAAGAGAAGAGAAGAGAAGAGAAGAGAAG
>JAXCLO010000001.1:68659505-68677132 GCA_035583995.1 Arremon aurantiirostris
AGAAGAGAAGAGAAGAGAAGAGAAGAGAAGAGAAGAGAAGAGAAGAGAAGAGAAGAGAAGAGAAGAGAAGAGAAGGAATTATGACTATTTTTTAATTTTCAGAATTTATATTATTTATAAAACTTCCTTTTACATATTCTGCATATTCCTTTAATATTCTTTTTAATTTCCTAGAAGACAAAAAAATGGACTGCATGGAAAACAATTTTATTAGCTGATTTTTCTCTTTAGAAAAAAATCATTGTTCTTAGTAGAATAAATTTTCTACAGCACGAAATGATTTCTCTAGCTTCTCAATAAATGGAGTAATTTATGCTGGTTTTATAGTCCAAAACTCTTCAACTCCTCAGCTTAACAAGTTTCACTTCTGATAAGAACAGGAATATAGTACTTTCTAACACTGATAAAAATGTTATTACAATGTTTTACAGTATTTTCAAGATATAATCCTTAATTCTAACTCAAATCTACTCTGAGCCTTATCAGACAGAGAAACCTAGTAATTAGAAAGGCAAAGGTCAAAGATAGGCACACTCAGAGTCTTAATTTGGAAGTTTCTCTATAGACATTCAGAAATTACAGTATCAGTGAAACAACAACAACAACAAAATTGGTTTTGACCTTATAAATTGACCAGAGAAACAAACAGAAAAAAAAATAGTGAATTTATATCTGGTTTACACTGCCAAAAAATAAATGGTTTTATAGCAGGCATACACTACCAAAACCATATATGCACTTCAACTCCAGATTACAGACACATACATGGAATTGTCTGTTAACAACTGATCAGCTACTAGAGTATTTATTCAACTGCCTACGCAGAGATATAAAATGCAATTTAAGATTCTGTAAGGTATCTGAGATGTTTCCATTATACTAGTATGTGACCAAGGACCTATTATTGAAAACTTTGAATTTCTACAGGAGCTGCTGCAGGCTGTGAGAGGTTTTCTCTAATGTTCTTATTACCCTTGGATGTCATGCTGAGAAAATGAACTGTGTCTATTTCAGGAGACAGAGATTTCTATACTGACTAATTTTTGTCTGAATACAGTGAAATCCTGGATTCTTACTCTTCATGTAAATGCTTGCATGAAGATGACTGTACTCACATTAAAAATCTGATACAACTAAAAACATAATGTTAATTATTTTCACCTAATTTTAGCTAACTTATATCTAGGTATCTAACCTACTGGAGTGATTTAAGGATTTAATAATGTACTTATATATATTTAATATAATTCAATTGGCTGCAGTGTAGCTGAGATACCCAGAGGGGACCAGCAGATAAAAAATCTGTCAAAAAAATTATATTCTTCTGCAGAGGCATTTGGATCTCAGTCAGAATATCTCCACAAATCCCAGGTGACAAATTTCCCAAACACAAGCAATAGGTCAAGCTGCTATAGCTCCTTCATGCGGAATCTGCTGTGATAGTCACCTCTATATGGTGATGTATCCATTCCCAAAACAACTAGTAATGAAACAAGGATGTAATTAAGTCCATCTTAGATAATTTCTTGAAAATCAAGAAGTCAAGTGGTGCTTCAAAAGAGTCATTGACTAGAGAGAACTTAGAAGAAGGATAATTGCAGCTTAATGGCTACAGTTTGGTAAGTACATCCCACTTTAAAGTTTTGAAAAATGAATTCACCAGTGCAAGTCAGTATTACACGCAAGTTGTAGAAAAAGTAAGGTGGAATCCTGTGGGATGGACAGTCACTTCTCTGTCTATCCATCTGTGAAAAGACTGTCCATGACTGGAAGAACACTCAACATCTATCTGGTCTTCCAGTTAGGTATATGTAGCATGAAAGGTAAAATAAAGGCTAGAAAGGAAAAGCAGAACAGAACAGATGGTATGATCAATGCAAAACTTTTGTTGATATCTAAGTAGTTAGATATGGATGAAAAGATTCCTGTGTTTATGCAGACATTCTTGGAGGTTTTGCTTATTTTTGATATTTAAAAATCCAGAGTGTTAAAAGATGGATAGAATTATCCTTTATGAATTAACTTCTTCAAAATACCAATAAGTTAATATTTCTTTTATTACATTAGCTGTAAACATTATATGGATGCCTGACAGCAGCAATCTCAAAATGAAATTTAAACAATATTGCTTCAGGGTGAATCCACTTTTCTAATAACTTTCATTACTAACAATGCTGTATTTACTACTGCATTGAATAACCCTAATCAACAAGTAGGCTGGAACAAAAAATGAATTCCCAAAGGTTATATGAGATTACTTTCTGAGTAGTGGTTTTCAGAGGAAATTTCTTTGTATACAAAGCCTTAAGTAGTTTCAGAATTTCAAGTATCATATTTCTGTAGTGAATCATCACCTAGAGAAGATTCATTTTGCTTCAGGTTTGTCATCTAAAATATGGGCATCTAATCTGAACTATGTAAGGGATCCTTCTATATTCACTCTTGATGGTTTTTGGTGTAGTTGCTCTATTCTCAGTTAGCTGTGAATTACACCTTGAACATGTGACATATCTTGTCAAATAATTCACAAATAAAGTTTTCATTCCCAAACTCCACCACCAAAGAAAGGATATGTTGGTCATAACAGTAAGAGAAAGACTGGAAAAATGAGATGAAATATATGGGGAAAAAGATTACAGAGTATACCATACTGCTGTATTTTTAATGGTTAAAAAACATCGATTCACATCTGTTGTGGAGAAAATATTCCTTTAAACATAGATTCCTTAGGATAGCCACAACCACAGGAAAGTCAGTGCAAGAAATCTAATTCTATTATAAATATTTATCTTCCTCCTGAGCAATTCCTATTAGCCATGCTTTGCTTTAGTATTTATGAATTCAACCCACCTAGATATTAATCTGCTTGATAGTGGTAATAACCTGTTTTGTAAAATCTGTGTGCCCTATAGCCTGTTATCAAACAAAACCTTATTGCCAGAAGGGAATACAGTGATACAGTTTGAAAGACTGTGATGATAGAAGAATTTGTGATGATCATTTACTCTTATACCCTGTAAATCGCAGATGATAAGATAAAGCTAATTAATTTCCACTTCAAATCCCATACTTCATGTAATTTTTTTTTTTAAACAAACAAACATTTGTTCTCAATGCATAGTGTGCAGTTATGGGAAAAGCTAATTATTACCCTTGATAACTTGGTCCAATGGCTATTTGCTCCAACACTGCTTTAGCATCTATTAATTTTCCCGTTTTAGCTAGCTAATCAACATGAGCTTGCTTTAATTTGCTTAATTACAATTTGACTTTTTCCCCTCTAATTTCTGTCCATAAGCTTTGTGCTGCATTCATCTTTTATCCACTTGTTTTTGCAAACATCCTGTTACACCATAAAAAGTCTAGGGAATTACAATATTTTAAGTACAAATCAGTAGAATTTCTTTCATTATTGTCCAGTTTAAATTCAGAAGAAAAAAAAAATGTGGACAGGCATCAGTATCACAAAGCATTAAATGTAGTTAAGGAATCATGCTTTCCATAATTAAGTAAAAAAAAGTAAAAATATGACTGATATCATAACCAGCTGTGCTTGACACTCTTCTCTGCCTGAGTAAATATCTATTTGGTAAATGCAATTTTGGCTACAAATACAGATCAATGCTTAAAGTCCTACTGCTAAATCTCAGGTGACACTTCACTAACTTACTGAAAAATAAACCTCATGTCACTGTTAGTCTTCATTGATATTTTAAAGCTTTTTCTTTGTTTCATATACTGGTGTTACTTCCACCTATGTTGTTATACTTGTCTGGGTTTGAGGGGGTTTGATGTTTGTACGCGACAACTAAAATGTTCCTGTTTGGTACTCAAATGAGGATTTGACTAGACCAAATCAATAGATACAAGAGGCAAAGCTGACAAAAGTTGATAATCCTTTTTAGTTGCTTATGAAAAAAAAAGGACTGGTAAACAAAGAAGGAAACAAGTATTTTAAAGTAGGGGAAAAAAGATTATGGACCTAAACTCACTTCACTGTTAGGTCATTTGATTCTTCATAAAACAGGAATCATAAAAATACCCACATTCAGTCACTCACTAATATCTTGGAATACAGAGGCAAAAGTAATCTAGAGATAACTAGGCACAGCTGAAGAAAATTAAAGTTTTCTTAATGGCATAGCTTGGCTAGCACTTTCTTAAAATGGGTAAAGAGCAGGGGAGTTAAGTAGCCTTTTTGGATGAATCCAGAGTAATTTCTTGGACAAATTCAGGATGAGGAGGAGCAACACCAACTGGCAGGGTTCAGTGTGGCCATTAGATCAAAAAAGAAATACAGGATTTTATTATATCCTGGTGCAGCCTATACTTTGGGAAAAGAGATGTAAAGTACCAAGGCACCTGAGTCCTTACCTAATGGGGTGTCTGTGTAGGACAATAGATTTTGACATAAATTTTAACTCTTTCTGCATAGTGCATGAAGATATTTTATTTGATGCCATTCCCCCAAATTATTCATACAGTATGTCTCCTTTAAAGTAAAGAAATAAAATGTTTTCTATATATTAGTGCAAGTTCCAAGAAGACAGTTATTGCTTCAACAATAGCAGGGAAAATTCAAAGAAAAATATAAATTTCAAGTAACTCCTTAAGAATGACAGTCTTGTGAAGAAGGTGTTTATTTCATCTCTCTACATGCTGATAATGACGAAGTAATTAAGGGTTTACTCATCTTATTCTCCAGTTGTTTGCTGTCTTGAAACTGGCATCCTTTAACACTTCTAAATATTGTGTTAGAACCTTAATTCATAAGAATTTGAGACAATTTATTTCAGAGTTGGTATAAATTGGAAATACCTAATGCTATTTTTATACCTAATTCCACAGACAATTCCTGATTGCTCCTTCCTTTAGAAAAAGATTTTAGCACGGGCTATTTTTTTCCCTAGTGCTATAGCAGAAATTAAACAGTTTTGAAAAATTAGGACAATCATGTGGAATACCATTAGGCAGCATGAGAGATAGTTATAACTTTTAATCTAACCTTGAACATAACAGAACATGAAATATTATATGACAATATATGAATATTAGAATAGAAACATTAATTCCTTTGTCTCACCTCCTCAAAAAATCTCATGAAGATAACAAATGAATTGTATTTCAATAGACTTAGCTAAATAGCTTTTTGAAAAATTAAATTAATACAAAAATGATGTTTTTTCACTTATTTAAAGTAATATACCATGACTCCAATGAAATTTTGTTTGGAATCAAATCTATTTTTAGTAGCAATTATAACCTTCAAAACCAGTTTATTTTGGGAAGCCAGATATGGGAATTGGTTAATTTTTTTTAATCATATAACATCTGACAACGTATTTCTTGGCCAACTGGCAAACAAATGTAAAAAAAAAAATTTGAATATTTATAATTTATATAAAATTTATGAGAAATAAGCAACTTCCATAAATAATAATGAATAAAATACTTTAGGCTGACATTTTATAAGAAATTAAATAAGACAAAATATTAAGAAAGGAAGTACACAAGAAAGCCAATGTCTATCACCTAAGCAATCAGAAATTTATGCAACAACAGCCAACACTGGCCACAGAAAATTATTGATTTGTCTTTGAGAGGTCAGTGCCTCATTAAATTCTGTATATCTGCTCTAGGAGCTACTGGATACTAAGTTGTCCTTTTGACACCCTTTTGCTCAGAGACATGTGCTATCAGGATTGAAATAAATAAGAAACTCATAGGTGAGGTATTGTTTAAAAAGTCTCTTAAGAATCATCGATTCTGTATTTGAATTTCAGTTTCCCCATGGCAAAATATCGTGGGATGAAATTTAGATATGCTACTAGACAATATTTATTGAATAGGATCAGTTTAAATGACAAAAAACATGTCAGTGTCCCAAGTTTTTGGTAGAAAAACTTTTGGTGGTGAAAAAAAATTGGTACTACAAAAGTAAAAAAAAAAAACCACATTGAAATTGTTACGTGCAGACTTTGGTTAATTTTAATTTATAATGACAAAATAATCAAGTCATTACTAGATCTGGCTGTTATTTGGAATCTTTTGCAGTATTTAGTCTGTTTTTTCTTCAGAGTTATTCATATTACTTCTGGGGATTATTAGCATTTTCTTTTTTAATGTACATTCCCTGGAAATAACTTCTGTTTAATTAAATAAGCAGGCTGAAATCATCTCACTTCCAACAGTTGCACCTCAAGAGATTGTGCACTGAGGTGCATAATGCTTTGCCATCTTTTGCTGCATTCACTCAAGAAAAAATGAAAGATGGTTCAACTCATTTATTCACCAGGGAGAAACAGGCACTATTATGGTGTTTTACCTTCCTATCAACAAACAAAATTATTGAAGACAGTAATCAGATAGAAAAAAAAAAGCCAGGAATTTATAACATACATCCCTTTGCAAATAGAAAATTTTCGGATTTGCTTTTGTCTAAGTAAATATTATTATTTCTTACAAGTATTTTAGGATATTCCTTGCTATGCTGACATTATATTGTGATTTGCAGTGGTATCACTGCTCAAGATTTATCTTTGCTTTTACATTCATGCTGTGATGATCCATGGAATACATCCTATAAAGATATCATATCACTCCAAAACTATTTCAGATGTTGTAAGTAATATTAAATTAATCAAGATTAAAAAAATAGTATTTCAAAGTATAATACTTATTTTTTTAATTATAAAAAAATTACAAGTTTCTCTTTTAGTAACAATGAATATCATTAATAAAAATTATAAAACCACATGCCAAATCCAGAATTATAAAAAATGGTTTTTCAAAACAGGAAAAATGTTTGTGGAAAGTAATTTTGTATCTACATTTACATTTGCTACAAGTATTATTTGAAATGTTAATTGTCTTTAACTGCCTTATTCATAATGGAAAAATCTAGTTCTTTCACCTACCAATTACAAGAGTTGTTTTTCTAAGTTCTAACCTTCAGAGACAGAAAAATGTGTGTCTACAAACGTTTAAGACTGTGACACTAAATACAATTAAATTTAAAAATATTTCTAAAGAAATTAAGGAGTATTTTCCTGGGAAAATAAACTCTGTGACAACTGATGAAAATGAGGAACAATTGCAAAACTCTTTTCATACTACTACATATTGCATGCAATTCGCCCACTTCCAAAAGGATTTACTATGTATGGATAGACATCAGTAATGAAATCTATATTTCCTAAAGTAGTAATGCAAAACATTGAAAGCCTGTTCTAAAACTTAACTTCATTCAATGTAGATTAAAGAATTAATTTAAGGATTAATTAAAGGATTAATTTAAGAATGAGACATGTAAGATGACTTGTGCTTCGCTTAACATCTGCAGATATCTACATTTGTCTTGTATATAAGGAGAGATTCTTGCTGCTCAGATTTCTAATTTTTTGAGATTATGAAATTTATCAATGTTTATGATAATTAAAAAATAAAAACAAACAACAAACAAAAGCAAAGTTTAAAAGCAACATCAAAGAAAGTTTATGCTTCCAATCAATGTTGTTGCTATGCAAGCAATTTGATCTGTTAAGGTGAAATATTTTCTATAAAGAAAAACATGAAACAGAATGTTCAGTGTCATGAGAGCTGCATGCTCACTGTGCTTCAGTTTTTTTTCTCTTCACTGTGGGCTATTCACTAAATTACTAATTTAACTATGCAAATCATTGGGCTTAGATTTCAATAGACAGTCTTCCAAGATGGTTTTCAGGTTCAAAAGAACAGCAACTTTAACCGTGATCCCGCTGAAATCTCAACCAGCATTCATCACCACTCCTATATCAAGGTACCTTCTACACATCTATTTTTCATCTCTGTTTTCACTCATTCCATCTGCTCAGTGTATTACTTTCTCTATAAAACTAACTTGATTTTCAATCCACATTCTACCTCACCTTTGGCACCTTGTTCTATTTGGCACCTTCTCACCACATGTTTCTTCTAGTATTAACCAATGCCTACATTATTATTATTATTATGGGATCTGGTCTTAAACTTACAGTTGATGGTACATTGTAAATTACTGTAATTATCATAAATTATTTACAAGTTTTGAAGACATACCTGCTTATCACACTCCTTTATATTCTCTCCTTTTTATCTTGCCTCCTACTTCACTGCATTTCACTGAATTGAATTCTTTTGTAACTACCATTTCTTCATTTTATATTAAGAATATTGCAACCCTTCCCTAATTCTATGTATGATCTCACATCTCCCTCCATTAAATATTAATGCAACCATTGAGAAAAGTCCAGACAGAAATTAATATGGACTGTCAATAAATAGTCTAAAGCCAGTTATATAGGAAAAGTAATCTGAGATGCATATATATGCTCTAGCTGTAAGTAATACAGAAAGATTAATATCCTCAAAGAGTGCCAATTTCTCTACTGCTGTTGCCTGGATTTTCTGCTGGGATTGCCCTAACCCTCTCATCGCCCCAGGTAATTGTTTAGTGTGTTTTCTTTTCAAAATTACTATTTTTAATTCTTGGCAGTGTGTTTACCTCATGAATTTAGTTTTTGGGCAATAAATAGCCTGCATTTCTTTTCTTTGTCCTTGTAAAACTGTATGCGTCCTATGTACGTATAGTTTCCATAATACAAACAAAAAAAATCAGTATTTAAAGAAGGGATGTGGGGAGTTAATCCTCGTAGGGATTTTCCAGTCTTTGCATTTAAATTAGATTAATTTTCTGAATCTCTAAACAATCTTTTGATGAGATCCAGGCCTCTCTGTCAATATAAAGACCTATAAATGCAATGTTATCATGATCCATTAATGAATCAATAAAGCAAAATAAAATCAACAGGATAGAAAAGGAACACGTTTTCATGTGTAACTGTCAGAGTGCTATGTTAAAGTTTCCCAATCAAGCTGTTCTATTTATAGGTATAGAGAACAGTGCAAAGAATTTGCAGCCTAGCTAGATGTAGAGGTTCAGAAACACAGTTATTGTCAACATAACAGCAGATGCTAACATCAATCAATGTCTAAGGAAGGAATGAAGGATGAACCAAGTCCAGTTTGACTGTATAATCCTTGTCAGGAAAAATAATGTTTCTAAACCTCTATGAAATAAACTCACTTTTTTCCTAAGACAGATTTTCAGGAACACATCTTTTCTCAGATAATTCAGTGCAACAAGGCCGGTGAGAGATCTGGAACACAAGTCCTGTATGGAGGGAGTGGGGATTGCTGAGCCTGGACAAGAGGAAGCTGGGAAGCAACCTTAGCCAGCTGAGGGTCGGGCTCTCTCCCAGGGAACCAGCCACAGGACAAGAGGACACAGCCTTAAGCTGTGCCCAGGGGGGTTTAGGAAGAAGCTCTTCACAGGAGGCATTTGGGTGGGTGCTAGTCTTATCTGCCTCTCTTTCTATTTCTACAAGCCTGAAAGTGGACTGATTATTGCTCGACCTTTTTGTCCCTCCTTTTTAAGGCTAGGAAATATAAACTTAATCACAATAAAAAGAATAGTCTAAATCAGTGGTCTCCCAAACTGTTTATCATCACCCTTGTCAGTGAAAGATTTCTAACTCTATGCCCTCAATATAAGTGTATTTATTTATACATTTTACATGTACTATATACTACTGAATTTCTAGTATTTTCTTCCTAAACCACAATGAATCAGGCTTTGCACCCTTGCCTGCACCACAGATTGCAGCCTGCTTATCTAGGTGGGGGTGAGAAAGGAAACAAAATTTCCTCAGTAAATTTTTGTTTTTCAGGACTAGGGGGTGGTGATGGGGGAATAAATTAACAAAACCAAAATTATTTTATAATTTTATGGTTTGTTCCTTCAAGAACCCCTAAAATCTATTTAACATAAAGTCTTCAAATTCTGTGTGAGAAGATAAGAAAGTCAAAACAAATACCTTTGAATACTCTCCCAAGCAAAATAACAAAACAGATTGCATCAATTTAATCTTGCAAACACACGTACACTGAAGTCTCTCTATCACTTTCCTACAACAGGAGTTTCATTGAAGAATATTATCTTTTCTGCTGAAGACACAATCTTCTTGGCTTTCATCCAGAAACAATTCCTTTCCTTTCCTATACACAAAATATTTAATGTATTTCTGTACATCTTCAGAAAAGTAATTTTAAAGTTATTTCCTGTATTGGCATCCCAGCTAGTAATGGCAATCTAAGATTAAGATTTCTAAGATTATCAAGAATTCATTGGTAAAAACTGCTGTGTCAGCTTCAGTCTCAGCAGAAGAGAGGGCTATTGTTAACATCAGCGCTCCTATTTTGTAAGTTACATTTTGTAGTTCGAGTACTCAAATTTTCAGTGTATTTGGTTTTGGCCAAAGCTACAGATCTAGTAACCCAGAGAGTTCTCTACAATTAGAGAACTAGGATTGTTCCTTAAAGTCCACTTATCTCAAATATTACATGAAAATTTCAGTGGTTACCCCTCAGATATATATTTAGTTAGACAATCACCAGTTTGTTCTTTGTGAGGTTTCACACAGTTCAGAATCTAAAAATATTTCTAAATGTATTATTTTTAATACATATGTTCTCACAAATTTGGCTGATAGCATGCTAGGCTTCACTAAATCCTTTTAGACTATCAGATAAAAGTCAAAATTACTACTGAAAAACTTAAGAATGTCAGCGATTTTGAAGAAGGTGATAGATTATCCCTTTCTGAATCTATTTGGCAACAATGAAACAAAATCCAAAATAAATATAAACAAAAAACAAAAAAATTATATTTTAAAATATTTTTAGGTATATTAATGTGGATTTTTTTTCCTAATTTTCCTCTTCAACCAAGCTCTTTGTCTGCAGTAATATTCAGTGCTGATAATATTCATATTATACTTATGTTCTTAAGGATATACATGGCTTAAAATGTCCTTCTGATTTATACTGTTTTATACTGAATTATACTTCTGCTTGAGTATAACTTTTATTTCAAATTTCCCTCTATTTATATCATCCAGTTTTCATATTTTTCAATTTTTCTTGGAGTTACTGTCTTGTTAAGCTCAAATTCAGTCATAAATGAAAACATTATAGCATTAGATTGTTGTCTCTGTGAATGTAATTGCTAATTTAAGTATGTATATTATTCATTAATAAATTGAATTATATACTATTAAATTTATGAATTTATAAAATAAAAAAATATAGGATTATGGAAATTTCAAAAACAATTTAATCCAAGGGTTTTCATGAACATGAGGCAGCACACCTGTTTGTCTAAGCATTTAGTAGTTATTATACAATGTTGAGCTGCAGGAAAGAAATCACAAAGCCAAATGAGAGGAGAAATCATATAAAAGAAGAGCAAAATTCCAGGGAAATTGTTTTGCATTTCATATTCTTTGAATTCACTATGTAACTCCTTCCTGTGTATCTTGTTGGGAAATTTTATGTACCTCACTAGGAGACATTAAAATGGAATTGCAGGTACCCACACCTGAGAGGCTGCCCTGAAAACAGCTACTAGAATGTGCAGTCATTAACTAGCCTCAAACTCTTGGTATTCTGAAAACAGCCATGATTTTGATTGATATTTTTCTCTGGGATCTAAATGTTCTTTCACTTCAAATACCAAACAGTAAAAGGTTCTGGAATAGACTCAAGCCTCAAATGTATTCAGAAAAAAGACTTTGCCTTGGGCACATGAAGCACCTAATTTGGCAGACATTCTCAGAATACACTTAACAAACAGAGCTTTAGATAAAATACTGCTGTGTTTAAATGTAATTTAATTTTCTTTTCTTATTAAGGAGTCATCTGAAGGTAGACAGATATTTGATTTCTACTTCTGACTGTGTGATAAATACTGAGTCCCTGTATTTCTTTAGATCCATTTGTTATTTGTACAGTACACTGTGGAAGTCCCAACCAAAAGTCCTCCATTGTCTTCATGAATCCTATGGACAGTTAGAAGCAAAACTTATTGTTTAATCTTTCAGCTTTAGTTTAACTGCATAAAATAGGCCTTCCATGTTTACAACTGAAACACCACTGCCTTTGGTACTGGCTCTTCACTTTCTTTCCCTTACATTTCCAAAGTTAATGTACGTAGCATATTGTATTTTTAGTCTCCTATAGCTATTGTATAGCACATTGAAAAGTTAAGTATAAAATAGTTATCCACATTTTCATTACACTAAAAATAAATGACAAAGTACATGAGGAATGTAAATTATCTAATGATTTAGGAAGGACGGACTGCCGCATAGTGATCGCACTTTCTTCTATAAATTATAAAATGAAACCAGATAATTATTAAGACAGAAAACTCCTAGAATTTTAACCTACCAACATGAATCCTACCTATTTTTTTCAAAAATAAAAATATACTGGTGATTCATTTTGTGAAAATTTATCATTAATTGATGTGTGAAATTTTGTGTTTATGCTGACCACTAATAAGCCTCACACAGCTGCTTGCTCATACTCTCTTGCTCACATCTTGATGAGGAAAAGAATCAGAAAAGTAAAAATGAGAAAAGGTAAGTAAGGGAAAAGCTGTATACTCCAGCAAACAAAACAAGGAATTAATTCACCACTTTAAAACAAGGAATTAATTGAAACTTTCACACCATGGGGAAGATGTTTGGCCATCTCCAGGAAAGCAGGGCTTCATCACATGTAACTGTTACTCATGAAGATACATGTCATAAATCACAACCAAAAAGAACCCCAAACTTCCCCCCTCCTGCCAAAATAAAGGCCCACAAAAAAAAAACCAAACCAGCCAAAAAAAGAAAAAAATCAAAAAACAACCAAAACCCCCCAAAACAAACAAAAAACCCACCCAAAACAAAAAAAGAAATTATGGGTTTTTATCCATAGATTTTTCAAGTTTTTCAAGATTTTTACAGTTTAAAAATATTAACTTCTCGTGCTATTTCTGACCATTTTGTGTTTTTGTTCATTGTTTCTTTTGGGTTGAATTTGTCTGGCTGCCAGATCCCCATCCAGCTGCTCTTTCACTAAACAGGACAGGGAGGAAAAAATAAGATAAAAAACTCATTGGTTGAGAGAAAGACAGCAAGACTACTTGCCTAGAACACTTTGGGGTAAAACAGACATGCCTTGCAAAAAAAATAGAATTTAATGTCAATTAAATTAGACTTGGATGGTTACAGACAAAGAAACTACAACAGCTTAGTCTCAACTTTACTCATTTACCTCCACCTTCCCTGCTTTGAGAGGCCCAGAGGAGAAAAGAGGGGATGGTTGTTGTCAGTTTATAATTGTTACTCTTTGTCACTCCTTCCTTCTCACACTTTTCCCTTTCTCTAGTGAAGAGTTCTTTTCATGAACAGCAGTCCTGCAGGATAAACCTGACAAATGAGTCTCCAATGTTGTAGCTCCTGCCAGAAGAGCTCACTCCTGACGAATAAGTCTCCAATGGTTGTAGCTCCTGCCAGAAGAGCTCATTCCTTCATGGCCCTCCATGGGCTGCAGCTTACTTCAAGAAATACCATGGAAAGCTCTCTATGAGTTTTAGGGAAAGCTTTGATACAGAACCTAGAGAGTCTCCTCCTCCTCCTTCTTCTCGGACCTTGATATTCACATGGTTGCTGCTATTTTTTTTTTTTCACTCCCCATTGTTTATGGGCAACATTTTGCCTGTTACTTAATAAGTCTTCCCACCAAAACCCATGACCACAGGACTCAGCCATTCACTGTGGTCGGTCTGCTGGAGCCAACTGGAGCTGTCTGTGTCCAACACAGGGCAGCCCCAGCCTCTTCTCACAGAGCCCACCTTTGCTACCAAAACCTTGCCCCCGACATCCTATTCAACTGTACATCAGTACACTTAAATAATTAGATCAGTTCTAAGAGCAAGAACAAAGGCTCAGTGTCAGGCTGGCCATTCTGATCAGAGAAGATATTTTCCCAGGTAGAGGTAATTTGCACTATGTAGAGTAAATAAGAACACCAAAGATAACAATATTTGAAGGCTTACAGATGTGAGAGACTGTGATTTGTGATAAAGGACAAAGTGGAGTTTTCAATCAATACTTCCCTATATTTTTCAATCTATTTAATAAGAATGACAAAAATAAAGTAGGATACCAAGTTCAAAACAAAAAGATCCCACCTTGAAATAGTGAAAACAGATTTCAAGTAATTTCCTTTGCACAATAGAAATTCTTTTTCTTCTTCATAAATTGCAAAAAGTGGATGACTAATTTCTCTAAATGGTACCTTACTCTCAAATCTATCTACCACAGATTAGCCTCTGTGATAGAGGCTAAAATCAAAACAGTATCCAAAGGGCACCCACATAGGAAAGCACCAGAAAGAGTTGTATAAAGAATTTGTATTCTTTAAAAATAGCAAGCATAAGATGCTTGTAGATGGTACGATAAGGAAAATAGCAGAGTGACTGGAAAAAGGTGGAAGAATAGATATGTTCTAAATGATCAAGTGGTAAACCTCAATAGATGGTATGGGTTTGGGTGTCTAGTGACACATGCATACACATCTAGTGCCATCTCTACCAAAGGGTGTCTGAGGGACATTGGCAGATATGGCACAGTGTCTGAGAGACCTTAAAATACTTATTTAGGAGCAGCACTAGGAGACTGAGCAAGATATCCCAGGACATTATAAATGGCACAAGTCACCAGTGTATAAATAACTAAACTGAGCGTATTCACTCAATAAGGACATGTTAAGGAATCAAGATGTGCTGGTTAAATACTACTGCTTGAGGAAAAATATTTTGCATTTTGTGCAAAATGCGTCATTTTGTTCATCCCTATTACAGGATGAGCCTGTATCAAAGCTCTCCACACCCCTGAACTACAAAAATAATCACTGTGTCCTGTCTTCAGAGATGTGGGTGGCATGAACGGGACCTCTGTTTTCAGTAGTGTCTTCAATTATGGGTCATACGATATAACCAAATATGTGGTGTGGATATAGGAAGGGGACAAAGGAACAGTACAATGTTATGAGATTAATTGCTGAAAGGTAATCAGTATTGAAGAGTGTTCAGAAAAGTGTTTGTTATCGTTTTTTAAGTGTCTAGGCTTGTGTTTTATTTATTAGATTGATGTTAGCAATCCTGGTGTATGGTTCATTGGTTGCCAGCTAATTTTATGTCATGATGGAGACATGAATAAGCTTCATCTGTCCTAATTTGAGTTAAAACAGGTGACTTGAGATGCCTTCCCCTGCAATAAACATGGCAACAATGGATTTGGTAAATCTAACTCAGGGAAAAATGATTTAATTAAATTTAATTAAATCAAATAGAAGGTTATTATGTGCTTTGGACTATAAATATTTTAATATAATCTTTAAACTTTTCAGGAGAAGAAAATCAGGACAGATAATTACATTTAAGCAAAGGTATTGGGTAAGGTCTGATCCTAAGACTATTGAAATTAGTAGAAATAATCATACTGTTTTCAGCATCATTTTATTTAAACCATAATTAAATATACTGAGTTTCTTTCTTTTTTTTTTTTTTTTAATCTTATTTCATGCCTGGGTGGAGGCTATAAAAGAATAATGATCTCAACATGCTGTGAAGTAAAACCACCAGATTTTCTACAGGCAAACACTACATTTAGAGTCTACACAAGAGCAATTTCCTAACGACAATTTTGAATTTTTTTAAATGTACAACAATTCAGTTTTATCATATATAAATCTTCTTATCATTACATTTTTCTAATGTCACATAGTCCTTTTAACACTATTCGATATTGACAATAAAATTAGGGTTACAGTAACAAACAAACTAAAAATGACAACAGCAAAAAAACAGCCACAAAAAAAATTTGTGGTTTTTTTTCAAGTCACATATTAGCATTTTTGTTTTACTACTTAAATCCCAAGTAAAGGAGTAAATTTTTTATCAATCTGAGTGTGGCATATATGTAATTCTAATTCTTCTATTGACAACTCATCTACACATCTACTCTTTTGCACTCTCCCTTTCTGTCACAAAACACAAAATTTGAAATGTAATTCTTCCCTAAAGATAAAAAAAAATTCTGGTATTTCTAGCTTATGTCTTTTTGAAGATATATTAAAAAAATAATGAGAGAGAGATATCAGTTGAAAACCTATTCTTAATTTTAATGATTTTTCTTTGGACAACTCTTGAAAAGAGTCATATGGCATTGTACAACAGGCAGCCAAGAGTCTTAATTATTTTTTAAAAATATATATGAGGCAGATATCCACATGTAACAAATTCTAATTACGTTGATCACTGTTTGAGAAGCATTGCTTGTTTTTATAAGAAATGTAATTTTTCTGGGTGTCATTACTTTTATTCTAAACAGCAATGAAATTTTAACAGGTGAATTTATGTTTCATACTTTCTTTATCTCTCTCCATTCAGTCATTTAGGAACTTCTCATATTTTAGTCCTTTATATACCTAGTAGAGTTTTCAATATTATTTAAGCACATCACAATATGTATCTGCACTATGTGTTGATTCTCCCCAAGAATTAACCAATTCAATACGATATACTCAAAGAAAATATTATGGCAAAGTTGTCTTTAAAACCAGTCATCATACAAAACTGCATCTTTTCCCCCAAAAATGTATGTGTTAATCACACATCTTGGAAAATATAACTTAATTTCCTGCACTAGCAAGGCTAATTATGTTTAACTGAAAGCTATCTTCTATCAGTTTTTAATTAGATACTTCTGCTTTACAAGTACAGAAATCATGGACTGCATCCCAGTTCTGAGTTATGTGAAACTGTAGGGGAAAATGATGATTTATTGTGATCAGTGTGATTAGACTGACAGTAGGTACTTATTTTCTATAAAGATTCTCCATAGCAGGTTTTCTGAAGCTGTCCAAGGCGAGGGGAGGGGATGGAGGGGAGGAAAGGAAAACTTTGATTATTTGCTAAAGAGTCTGTAGAGCAGATTCAGCTGAGAAAGTGAAAAATAGATGGCAGAGAGAGGTAATACTTTTGAGACATGAGTCTTCAACAGATCAAAATTTCCAGAGGGAAAACACTGATATAAAATGTTTGAAAAATCCTTAAGGTCCAACCCCCTAAAAAAAAATCTCTGAAAAGCCACCATCCAAATCAACAAACCAACCAACCCTGAGGAAAGAAACAAGTGAACAAAACCCAGGCAGACGAGAGCAATTCAGTAATGTCAGGGATCATTAGGGTACAAGCAGGGCACAACTGGGAGCATGCGAAAATTCATGGTCCCATTGCAGTGTGTGAGTGTGCACGGCAGCGCTGTGAGCAGAGCTGCAGAGCTGCAGAGCTGCATTGTTGCAGTGAGAGCATGCAGTGCCCCACTGGGAGGCTGTGAAAGACACTGCTGCAAGTGTGCAGTTTGCTGTCAAGGGGTGTGAGATTTCAGGGCAGTGTGTGAGTGTGCAGGAAACTGCCGTGAGTGTTGGGTGTAATGGAAGGTCTGGAATGCCCAGAGCTGCAGTTGGTAGTCTCAGAGATGAGAGCCTTTGGGCAAAGACAGAGGGACAAAGAAATGAAGTGAGTGTCATCGTGTATGACGGTGTACACAGGGGTTTTCAGATGAAGGAAGAAATAAGGATTTGACTCCATGTTTCAGAAGGCTTGATTTATTATTTTATGATATATATTACATTAAAACTATACTAAAAGA
>JAXCLO010000001.1:68677232-68706542 GCA_035583995.1 Arremon aurantiirostris
AAACTATACTAAAAGAATAGAAGAAAAAGTTCTCATCAGAAGGCTAGGCTAAGAATAGAAAAGAATGAATAACAAAGGTTTGTGGCTCGGACAGAAAGAGAGCCAGCTGTGCCGTGATTGGCCACTAATTACAAACAAGCACATTAGATCAATCACAGATGCACCTGTTGCATTCCACAGCAACAGACAATGATTGTTTACATTTTGTCCCTGAGATCTCTCAGCTTCTCAGGAGAAAAAAAAATCCTATGGAAAGGATTTTCATAAAAAGATGTCTGCAACAATCGTGGGAGTTTGTTATTGGCCATCCAGGCAGGATGACACCAAATTATTTTTAAGGAACCAAGGGACACCTCTGAATAAACCACCTTTGTCCTTGTGGGGAAATTCAACTTGATGGGTGTTAACTACACAGTTGGTACAAACAAATCCAGGAGATTCCTAAAACACCAGTGTGAAAATGTTTAGTACAGATGTTCAGGGAGCCAAATTGGAGACAAGCATGCTATAATTTGCGGCTTGTTCACAGAGAGGGTCTCATGGGTGAAATGGTAGTTGTTGGACAGCGAACACACAGTCATGAAGATTCAAATCTCTGATGCCTTGCCTGCACCCAACTTCTCCTGAGACAGACCAGGCACAGGCAAGTACAGCAGGAAAATCAGCAGCTTTTATTAATCTGTGCATGATGAAGCCACCCAAGGTCACTCCCTCAGGATGCCACGCCAGCTCCTGGCCAGCTGCCATCTCTGGGAACTGGCCTGATGCTGGCAGCTGTCCCACCATCTAGGACCCTGGAACAGCCTGTGCAGAGCCTGGAGCCCCCGCTCTGAAGCAGGAGGGCTGCTTCTTTGCTCCTGAGGGGATGGCATTCCAGCTGGTGAGGTGAAGGAGAGGCTGGGTGGGCAACAGGGGCTGTGCATGGCAGGGATAGAGCTCTCTGCCCCTGCTGCTGTCACCAGCTCTATGAATTCATCCACAACTTAAAAATAAGTACTCCTGTGAAATATTTAATTTGTAATCCTCAAAAAATCATGGTATGAGTTCAAATTTTTGTGCACTGTAGAAATATTTCCTTTTATGATTTCAGCAGATAGTACCACTCATCATTTCTAAAGCTCATTCTAGATGCATTCAAGGGAGTACTGGCCCTCGGCAATTGCTGCCCTCTGGCTGGCAAAATATATAGATGGCTGTGATTCCCACCAAAGCATAATTAAATTAATGGCACAGTCTATTTTTTCCCAGTAAACAGCAGCTGCTATGGGAACCATATTTTGTTGGTTCACATGATAACATGATTTTCTGCAATTTATATTCACAGTGCAGGAAACTATCACTTATTACCACAATGACTACGAGTGATGTAGTTACCATCAGTCATACATTCCAAAATTGCTGCAGCTTTAACAACTGTTATTTGAAATCCTAAAATTCATTTTAATGCTACATCTCAGGTTTCCTGTGGTATGAAATGTTTCTTTCTGCTTCAATGCTGTTAATCCGAGAAATGTACTAGATCCAAGCAGCATCCTCATGATGGTGAGGAATTAGTCTTGTAAGAGCCATGTGGGGAGAAAGAATAAAGTGACTGCAGCAGCCACTTCTGCCTGAAATCACAGAAGCCGCACTCCTGAACAGCTAGCAGAAATCAACTAATGCACTGATCTACATATATCTGCTACAACCAGCTTGCTACTTTAAAAATGCAGCCAACATGACAAGCATAGATCTTTACAAATATTTCATGCATGTTTCACATGCAGAGCTTGATTATCCCCACTTTACTGCTGGCTCTGTGTTTGTGCAGCGGCCCTGCTGGTCTCCCAGAGGACACAAAAGAAGGAGCTGTAATCTGCTGCTGTTTTGGCAACTGATAGAAGCAGCATGTTCAAACGCAGAGATAAATTCCCATTCCTTACATAAAACCACTCATCCAAGGGAACAACAGTGGGTAATATGTTGCTGATTTGTGTAGGTGCATCATATTAATTTACTTTTTATTCTTACTTTGACGAATCAAGAACTTTCAGTTGCCAGAGGATATAAATCGGACACGACAGACCAGCGAGTTGGGCAAATCCTATGCTTATTTTTTAAGTACTCCCTGCCAAATTCTAAGAATTGATGAGTCATCTATGAGTCATCTGTGATTATGATAAACTTTCATGTTAATAAAAAACCTGATCAACAGCTACATTCTTTCTTTTTCCCCATAGCTTAGCAAGCCAGTCTTCCAGGGCATTTCTTTGGACGGTGCAGTACTTGAAAAAATTATAAGATATAGACCAGTATAGAAAGGAAACCTTAAAGGTCTTGATGGTTATTTTATTTTTGTTGTATTTTTGTAATTTTTAAAAATTTATTTGGGTTGTTTACTTTTTATAAGTATCTTTCCACAAAATTGCAATATTTGCTGCTTTAGATATTTTTGGTTTTTTAAAATTTGTTCTGGTTTCTGAATCATGGTGACCTTTCCTCACATCCAGCCAGTTTGTCACAGATTCAAGATGTTATGTTTGCTGGGGCGTGTAGATCTGTGAAGACTACAGGCACAGTTTTCTTTCTAAAGTCCTTTATGACTGAAAAGATATTTGTGATTTGGAAGCAAATTTAATAGCTTACAAGGGTGTATAAATGAACGATAATAATATATTGTCAGTATTTAGTATCTATTCCTAATAAAGATTTTTTTCCAGCTCCATATATCAAAATATTATGGGGTCTGCTGAAATATTGCAAAGGTATTTCTAAGCAAAATCCTTCCCCATCTAAAGGTATTGAGGAAAGAATTTGAACAATTGCTCTTGCTCTCCTGTAACCAGCATTAAAACTTCAAGTGGTTAGTTGAGAGTCATCAGACAATAGGTCCATTTTCAAGACAGCATTTTTATTGTGTAGTTTCTTCCCTATTAATAATCTAGATTGATCTTCTCTATGAATTTCTGTGGAAACTTTGGGTGCTGTTATTCCTGATTCTTACTTACACTGGTGACATTTAACTCAAATCTGACAAGTCAGTTATACATAATTTACTTCTTAAAGTATATTTGATATAATGGTATTATTTAATATTACTTAAAATCATTGTTCCACAGTATATACCACTATTGCAGCTACTACAAAAGGCCTAAAGGGTAATAACTAAAAGAAATACATTTAGTATATAGTATGTATTCATAATAAGTTTGCAAATATTCACATACACATTTAGATTTGTATAAACACATTAAAATAGTTTCCTTCCTTTTTTGTCAAAATTTAATTGTCCATAGTATTAAAACTCAACTTCTTTCATTTCCAAACTCACTCTTGTTTGATTTCCGAAGCTCTGTGTAAAAAGTCTGTCAGCAGCAACAAGGCAGTAAGCAGGAAGCACCTCTTTTTCTGTTGTTTCTTCTTTTTTATTCCACTTTCATAACACTTGGAAGAGTACCATCACCTTAAGATGTCACTCTTCTGTCTTTCAGAGCCAGTTACAATACTTAGAATGTAGTTGGATGCTGTGATTGAGAGCTTGTTCTCTCCTCTGCGTTATTTACAGTGCCCTTGAACCCCTCGATATGCTGTGTTTAGCAGCAAGCACAAACCAACCATAACACAAAGATTTACTTGTTGCTGCCAGATTTTTTTTTAAATTACTAAAATGTCAAGACTTTAAAGCTTTTTGCTCTTTCAAGCTTTCTGTCACTTCTGTACTCACAGAAGAACAACACAGCAAAGCTATTGTTATTTGTTGTAATCCTTTGTTACAGTAAGTGCAGTTACGAAGCTTCATGTCTAGCAGAGAAAGGATTGCAGAATATTTTTTTCTTTGAGCTACATTTAATCAACTGCTGCTATGATATTTTTAAGCATAAAGAAATGCAATAGTAATTCCTAATTTTTTTTTCCATTTAATTTTGGGTTGTTCTCTGATATTTGTTGGTGTATCCAAAAATCATGACACATAACAAGGAGATGAATATATCCCTTTCAGGGATGCAAAGTGAGTTTCAGTTGTTTTTTTTTTTTTTAGGTAACATTTTCTAAGCACAAGTGATGGACATGGTGCACTCACTCTACAGATGGTCTGTTAAGTTATTACTTGAAGCAGTTGGCCAGAAGGTAGTGTGGCTGGAATACAGTTGGCAGTCTTTCCTACTCATCAAATAAGTCATATGAATATTTATGTGGTACAAACTATGTATATGCACATATATATATGTAATAGTAGCAAAACTTATTTAACTTCACAGAAACCTTAAGTTCTTCTGTATGTATCTTCCAGTTTCTTCTTTTCTGTGTCTTGTTTCAGTAGACTATATAGAAATACTGAAACGTTAAACAAATGCTACTTTTCATAGCATATGCTCCTACCAGCAAGATATTAACTTATGTACCTAAGAACTCTCTTAGCATTCTTATACACTTTTTATGAAGCATTGATTAGGTATGTATAATGAAATTACTAGCACTGATAGTTTCAGCAGTAATTTAAAAGTGGTCTTGATTGATGAATTCCCAAGGATATTATCTGTAACAGATGATTTGATTAGTTGCACCTTGCTTCTTTTAAATTACATGAATATCAAGTAGATGAAAACAGCCCAACTTCCTAGTCATATGGTTTTTTTCTGTTCTCCTAAGAAAACCAAGTGTTTAGTATAGAATCCAGAAAAATTCTGAACAGAGGAGTTTGCCAAACATCACCATGAAGCTGCTGCACTGGCCCCTGTCCTATTTGGACTCCGTTATTCTTTTTAAATTTTACAGTACATGAGCAGATGTTAGGAAATGGGTCATTCCTTTTTCCAAGCAGAGCCATGTAAAGACGTCAGACTTGTTATTTTTCAAGATAAAGCCAACAATTTACATAATTTCTTAAAGATGTGAGACAATTGATAACAATTAGAGGAATCTAATGGATTGAGGATAGTCATGGATCTAATTTTTTGTTTTGATGGCAATGCACCCCACAAAGGTTGGCTTAAAGCAGAATAAGTGATGTTGTCAAATGGAGCAACTCTAGAAGAAAAAAATCTCATGTCACCGGCCTGTTATAGAGTCTACACTTTGAACACATCAGCTTCTTTTTCCCCCTCATTGTGTATGGATCTGTACAGGAGATTCAATAGATTTACAAGTAAAATCTCATAGACAAGTTTATTCCTAACATTTACTTAAAATTCAAGTTACTGTTTTGCATGATATTAATTTTATCTATAATCCTCTCAATTTCTTAGCCTTAACCACTGCTACATTATCATCCTCCAGAGTTTAATGTCAATAGGATAATACAGGATTTTGGGCTTTTAATTAAGATTAGATTTCATTTAGCCACCTATCGCTAAGGAAGATGAAAGCAGAAGTTGGAAAGCATATGGAAGGAAACTGCTCTAACTCATTCACCTGATGAAAGATGAACAACATATTGAAGTTCTGGACATAATAGAGAACTAAAGTTACCAATATTTAAGTCAAGCAGTGTGCAGGTTAAACAGGCAGTGCATAACTAAAATTGACACTTCACAGACTAGTCAATCAATCAAATGGTGGAGCTACATTTACTGGGGTTACCAAGAAAGCAGATATTTTTTAACCTATCTTAATAATAATTTTTAAAACCTCACCAAATCCACAATAAACCCACAGCTCAAAGCAAAATGAAACAAAGAACACCAACCAACCCACAACTGCAAAATGCCAAAAACCCACACCATAAAAAATGTTCCCAGACACTGGAAAACAATCAGCTCCACTCTTAGTCGTTAAAATGCCTCCAAGTAAGCTTTTGGCCGTTAATGACAATCAGTCTCTCTAAAAATTCCTAGGTACAGTCCATGAATTATGATCATAGCCAGGCATCATTTCCAGCAGACAGTTTAAATTTGCCCACCTGATTTAGAGTAAATGTGTTTGTATTCTTACAGCTTTGGGCTCTTCTGTGTCATCCATCAAGTTATGTGTTTAATTTATTTTTAGACATCTATTTAATGTGAAAAAAAATAGGAGCAAAACTATATACTTAAACCTTAGAAGATAAATATCACTATAAAATGCAGCAATATGTGTAAAAAGAAAAAGGGCATATACTCCCTTTTAAAGCTGGACATAGATAAGTGAGACACTGGGGTAGAAGAAGCGCATAGGCAAAGACTAGATGAAATTCTTCATAGATGATCAAGGCAAAATAGATGAAACTTGGGACTAAAAACAATGAAAAATTCAGGGGTTTTGTGAAAAAATTTCATAGTGAAATGAGAAATTGAAAAGCACAGAGTTTACAAAAATACCACAAGAATAAAGGCAAAAAACCCCAGTAATAATAGGCATAAAAATTTGTCAAGAATTTCATGTCATCAACAGAACTCACTAATTGGATACATATGAAAAAAGAGGCACTAATTGTAATATCTAGGGAAAAAAAAACCACCAAAAAACCAGAATCTTTTAATGTCTCTGAGGCTGAAAGAAAACTCTTGAACAAGACTTAGTGCTCCAAAAGTTCATTTATCCAGCAGTTAATTCTACAAGTATAACCCCTCTTTTGCTAAGGAAGAAATTACTTGAGGAGCTGACTAGCGTTATTATTTCTGAAGCCTTTGATCAGGCAAAAGATTCAACAGAGGATATATTTACTAACACTTTTAGCAGATAGGAGAAGGAAAGAAAAAAACAAGCAATCTCTCCTTACATAGCAAAAGGATAAAGGATAAAAAAGGGATAAAGTAAACTTTCCATCAAGGTATAAGAAAGGCAGGGGAAGAGAAGATGCGTCCACAAGTTCAAATAGCTTTCAAAAGAAGACGAGCTTAAATTAAGGCTAAAGAAGTAAAGCAATAAACTACAATCTGTCTAAATTCTAAGACAGAAGAGAAATAACACTGATGACCAAAATACTAACACAGAGAATATTAGAACAAATTAATGCAAAAAAAAAAAAGTTAGGTCATACTAAAATTGAAGTTGGAATTCATATATTCCTTCTTCTGCCAAGAAGAATCTTCTACATTAATAGAGAACGTACGCCTTATACTGGAACCTGAAAAATGTGTTATAAAAACTAATGTTCAAATTTGACTATAGAACATGGGATACTGTAAGGAACAGTGTTCTTAAAACAGAAGTTTAATAAACTTTTTTTCCTTTCATTCTATCTTTCACATGTAAAGACTTAAAAATAGCAAATAAGATGGAAAAGTTCCAATGTGATTCTACATATGTCAACTCAACAATAAAACCAAACATGGTAAGCACTTCAGTATCAATATCTTATCAAAAGACAGAAACAAACTTTCAGTTTTAGAGCCTAGCAAGAATAAAAAGAATTAAAATTACTTACAGAGTGTTTTGCAGACAATGGTCTCTGCTGCTGGCAATATAAATTGGAATTTTCAATATCAGAGCTACTTCTAATAAAATATATGTATAAATATTATACAAAATTGTATCATAGAATGTTTTTTTTTCTCTTACAAAAGATATTCAAGTCCTCAAGAAATTACTTCAATTTCAATTAGTTAAAGACATGAATATAGGTGGTTTAAGTTTACCCCAGTATATAACGAGATTAAGAATGTGTTGACATATAACAAATCAAAGGTGAAGAAAAAATATTCCTCATTCTACTTACAGGCAGTAATTACCAAAAGTAGGCAAAGATTCTCTGATATAAATGATGTATTTTTCCTAAATTATTAGTTTTATTCTCCTGAACTTGTTACTCAGAGAGCCAAGCTAGGGAAAAGTAGCTGTATGTTGTTCCTTGATTTTTTCTTATTCATATTAGATTTCAGAGGATTTTGTATGATATGTTGATTTTTCCTGTCACAAATGTAGGTGAAAATGACCTTCATATGGGCACCATTAAATAAAGTACTTCAAGATCAAACCTTTAGCCCAGAGAAGAGGCAGCACAGTGCAGCTCCCACCCACGTGGACCCACTCCTTTTCCTTCCTTCTCCAGGGTTACCTTCACGCTGCCTTCTGGAACAGTCCTGAGCCTTTGCTAGCATCAGTGTGAGAGCTGCCTCAGAGAATGCCTATGCCCAGGAATACGCTCGTACATAAACTTGAAAAATGCCAGCATAAACAAGACTGTCCCATGAGCTAGTCTTGGACAGGCTTGATATTTAGCTCTTCCTCCGTTTCTCTTTTGGGCTGCTTCAGCTGCCTCCTTTCAAAATCTGTCTGCAGAGGGAGCTGAGTGTTAACAATACAAGTGAGAGGAAATTGTTGCCATTTGGTATCAGGGGCACCAAGTCTTTCATTGCTCATCTTATCGGCTGAAATACACAGCCATCTACAGAAGTGGTCACTGGCTTCATCCAGGCTACTTCTTTCTATTGTACTTAGATGCCCTGTGCAGCACCTTCTTGATTCAATAGCAGGGGGAAGAATGCTCTTACTATCCCAAGATTTCCTGAAGTTAGTCTGGTAGAAGGCTACAAAAACTGCACAGGCATGATAACTTTGCAGAGAAACACAGAATATAAACCTCTATAGTGCGTACTACCAAAATTGCTAGTTAACAAAGACAATTTTTTTCTTGCAATTTGAGAATACAGTAATACGTATATGAGATATATGAAGTTTAGCAGTACTGCAAATTTAAATCTTAAAAGAAAAAAAATCACAAAAAGATGAACTAATAAACAAAGACAATGCATAGAAAAAGTTCTGTAAAAACCATGTTCACATTTTAAAAGTCAAGGAATAGAAATAGAAGTGTTTACATAGGTATATACACAAATGAGGAAGGATGAAAAGATATTTGAGACGTTAGCGGTAGAACAAAAGGCATAAAATGATGCTGCACTACATAACCTGTTTATAGCATAAAAAAGGAAAAAATAATTGCAAAGACAAGTAAGGCTAGCAGTCTCATTAGATTCAAGTGAGTAACTTGATTTTTTTTTTCTTTTATCTTGGCAGAGTTCCAGGTTAAATTACAATCTACAGAAGTAGCAAGATTCAATATTCTTTCTCAGCAGTGTCTCTTGCATAGCAACTGCTTGAACTCAAAGTCAGATTTCATAACTGAGAATTATTTTCCAGGACATGAACCATGAAGTACAAAAAGATACTAAGCAACCACACACCACAGGTTTCTTAGGTATGCAGAAGTAAAGGCAAAGTGACTGGTTCAGTATTGTTCCTAGGAAAAAAACTTACTTTTGGAGCAACCATTTGCTGGATACTAACTGTGGAATGGTTTAACAAAAGTGGGTAATTCTCTTTATCACCAGAAAAAAACAAAATCAAAACTTCTGAAAGTATTCCTTCCCTTAATGCGTTAAATTGGTTGTGGAGAAACTCTTCAAATGTGTACTTTTAAAATTCTTAGTTAAAAAAAAAAAGATAAAAAACTTGCTTTGTTTTTTGTTTTCCACTCAAAAGCTTTTTCAGATCAGCATAACTGACTATGACTAGCAAGTTATAAAAGACCACAAGATAAAGGTTTTACAAAATAAATATTTATATATATGTATATACACCTGCACAGAAGTGGTAAAAATGCTAGCACCTATAAGTAGGGGCTTAGAGTCATTGTCAGCCCCCTAAAATCATTGGCTCAATGTGAAACATCTGCCGCAAAAAAAACTGACAAAATGTTTTGGATCATCAGGAAAGGCAATGTGAATACAATAGAGGTCATCTTCTTGCTGCTGTATAAAAACTTGTTGTGTTGACATCTTAAAAATTGCACAGTTCTGCACTTTGAGCCTGAGGGAAGATACAGTAGAGTAAGAAAAGGTGCACAGAATAAAACCCAGCATGATGTAGGAGATGGAGCATTGGCTTTGAGAATGAAATATGAAAACAATTAGGATACACTTTAGAGAAGAGACAGACAAGGAAGTTACTTAAGTTTTAAAAATTCATGAATGTGGCAAATAAATTAGTACTTCATTTTAAAGATTTAAAAGAAAATACCTCTTTGCAAAGCAGGCAATGAATTTCTGAGACACTGCTGTCTTAGTAGACAATACCAGTAGGTTTGAAATGGTATTAAGTAGATTAATTAACAGGATTATCAGCAAATAACAAAGAGAACAGCAAGGGATGCATCATCTTAGAATCCTAGTAAAACTAAAGTAGATTTGGGGAGATGGTAAGCGTCTGAAGGAAACAGCCAAGCTCTTCTGCCTTCTTTTCATGGCCTGTCCCGTTGCTATTCCTGTAGATAAATTATTGGGCTAACTGAACTGCTGTTTCCCTTCCAGCTGGCCTTGAAGGTCCCCGGCACCTGCCCAATCAGGGGTGAGGATCCCATCACAGGAGAGGGAAATGTAGTGGCACACAGAGCATGATCCACAAAATCAAGCAGTTCTACATCCTAATGGGAGCTGGACCAGAACTGCTGCTGGATGGCAAAACCCATGGATCCACCAGTGGTCAAGGACCCCTTAGACATTTTTTGTTTCTTGCGAGGATTGAGTGACTCGTTCTATTTTGGGGTTGAAGTCTTCCTTAAAAGATAGTTATACTGACACAGCAGGCCAAGTATTAATGTTTGACCTGATCTGTGGAGGGTCTAGGTGATTAAGAACTGTAAGCTAAACTGTGCTGTAAAATTCTCTGCTACACTACTTAGAAAATTATATTACACTAATTCTCTTTATAAAAGTCTGTGCTATTGTGATCATTAGATTGCATACTATGCTAATCAGAAAAATCTGTTAAAAAACAAAAATAAAAACCACCTGTAACTGCAGCTTAGTGTTGTCATAATTCTGCCAGGGATGCTCAAAAAACCTATCTGTCCCCATCGCAGTGAGTGACAAGTCTCTATGCTTTTGATACAAATGATCTTAATCTTACCTGCAGGAGCTAGAGAATTAAATAAATGAGTACAACTATGCAAAACTGACATATATTTCTTTTCAATCTCTAAAGTTTTTGTATGTATGATAAGTATTTTGGATGGAGAACAAACAGATGAAAAAACACATCCAACTATTTAAAAATCCTTTAACGGGTCCTTGTAATGTTGTGTTGGGTTTTGGGTGGGTTTTTTTGTTTGGGGTTTTTTTGAGAAACAAAGAAACTATGTAGAAAGTTGTGGAAGTATTGACACTGATTGCAAAATAAGAGAAAAAACAAGGAGCACAAAACAGGATGGCAAAAATACAGCAATCATGCATATGGCATTCTGCAGACTGGCTGTTATTATTTATGGAATGTATTATTGATTCAGAAGAAGAATAGTAATTCTGAAAATTTTAGCAGAATCCCAGAATCTGTGAGAAGTCTGTGGTTCTGTGAAACTTGAATCAATATAAACAACTTGTGTTATTTAAATCTAAAGATAACTTTGCAAAACTCAGGAAATACAACAACACTACATGAACAGCACAGGCTGACACCAAAACTTCAGTTACAGAGGAACAGAAAGTGTAGATGCCACTAAGCTGAGTGGTGCACTTTATGTGCTTGAGAAAAGGGATGCCACCTCAAGGGACTTTGGGACACACTTGAGAAATGGACCCATGCAAGGCTCATGAAGTTTCAAGTGGAAATAAGGGGCATAATCTCTTGCCAGGATTTACTGCTTGTACTTCTCATCATGCAGCCCCAGATACAGCCAGTCATCTCTGCAACTGGCTCATGTCCAGCTTGCTGCTTCAGAACCTTTCTGGGCCTTGAGGTTACTCCCAGCTTTTCTGCCCTTACCCTTCATTAGAATAGAATGGTTCCAGCTGGAAATTACCTGCACTGATCTATTCCAACTGACCACTACAGGGACAACCAAGAGTTAAATTGTATTATTAAGGGCATTATCTAAACGCTTCTTAAACACAATTAGGCATGGAACATCAACCACCTCTTACAGGAAGCATGTCCCAGTGTTTGGCTATTGTTTCAATAAAGAAATGTTACCTTATATTGTCTCAACCTTCCATGTTGCAGCTTTGAGCTATTCCCACATATCCTATCACTGGATCCCAGTGATAGGGATCAGGATCAGCACCTCCCTTATCACTTCACCTCCTCTGAATCTATGGAAAGCAATGAGGTCATTTCTCAGTCTTCCCAGGGACAGAGCTTTGTACTTGTCCTTTTTGTCTTTCATGAGATTACCACTGGCCCATTCCCCCAGCCTGTTAAAGTCACTTTGAATGGCTGTCCTTTGCTCCAGATTGCTGCTGCATGCCTCACACTTTGGTGCCACCAATGACCTTGATGACAGCTCAGTGTCACCTCCTCCAGATGGCAGGTGAAGATGTTAAACAGGACACATCCCAGTACAGACCCCTGCAGTTCTCTTCTTGATACCAGCCTGCAGGCAGAGCATGACCCATTACCCACACAGGTTTTTACCTGTCTAGTTGTCTGCCTATTCAGACTGTAATGTATCAAATTAAATATAAGAAACAGGGGGAAAAGGCTCACTAGGGTCAAGATAAAATGACATTCTCTACTCTCCCTTTATACACTGAATATTTTTGTGCCTGAGGGTAATCAGGTTGGATTTTTATATTCTCCTACAAGCTGGCGCTGCGTAAATCCAAAGCAAAGTAATCAAGAGATGTTTTCAAAACACATTTCAGATTTTCATAATGTTTCATTAAAAAATGCGTGGAATTGGAACTTGCTAATTGCATCTTGAAAGGCATATATAATAAAACGAAAATCTGACTACACTTAGCGAAGCAGTGCAGAAGAAAAAAAAATTAATTCATAGTAATCCAAGACTCAGTTGACTTTTTTTTGCAAATGACTAAGGACGCAAATCCAATTAGACATCAAGGTTGCCTCCACACAAAATATACTGTGCTCATTTATTTTGACAAGTGAGTTTTTACTTTAATTACTTACAACATAATTGTAAATTGTGCTAATAAATCAGGGATGTGTATCTTACTACAGCAAAACTTCAAAGTAGTATGAGCTCTCACTGCAGCTTTCTTCTATTAAATCTTCTCTGCAAAAAGCAATAAACAACTGGATTACAGATACATGAAATGAGACTTCACAGCTACTCCAGAGAAGAAAGGTCACAGAAGTTTTTTATTATTTTAGAGTGAGGGAAACAAATGACAATGTGTAGAATGTGTACTAGGAAGTCAACACAGTAAACAGACAGTGGGAATAGCCTGATAAACCCTGGCAGGGAATGGGACAGGGTGGAACCACAGCCCTTTGTGTCACAGGGTGATGGGGACACACCTGCTGCCTTTCCCTATTGTATCCCCAAAAGAAGTGGGTGGGGCAGGGCAGGGGACATTTTGTCACATGACATAGTTCATTGCTCTGACTGGACCACCTCTCTGCTTGCCTGGATTTCCTTTGTGGAAAACAGAACCCTCCAGAGGCCAAATCTGGCCTAAAATATTTACCTGGATCCAGATTTGCCACAGTGATACCACTTGGGTTTTGCCTTTTTCCTTTATATGTTCTCTGTATTCTTTACACATATATTTTTTTAACTCTGTCACCTACTTTATTAGTAGATATTTTTCCCAGTACTTTTCAATGGCCTTTCTCTACGAAGAAACACAAAATTCCAGAGCTCCAAGCCCCAATGGGTACAAGCCCCTGTCCTATCTTGGTTCTTCCAGGGAGCCAAGGCCAAGAACAACTCTTCGAGATACATTCTCATGGACCAAGTCCAGCTACTGCTGAAGGAGGGGCCTCCGGAAAAGGAGCTTGACCTGGTAGCAGGGCGGGTGGGAAATTGCATCACCACTTGTCCTGTTAATTGGTGCTTTTTATCAATTATGCTAATTTCCTAAAACCTATAAATGTGTACTCATCCCTGAGGGATGGGCTTTTGTGGACATATTTCCATAACTGCCCCTAAAGGCCTTCATTAAATACCCTCTTTTATATTACTGCCTTACTAAAATCATCTTGAGTTTAATTTCCAGGTAGGGCAAAAGGCAACAATAGAACTAATTTCAGGCATTGGGAAATGGTTCAAAGTAGACCATAAGAAATGTGGCTTCAGTCCACCCTTCCTTTCACAACACTCCATGTCCTAGACACATTTTAAGTAGGAATTCCATAGAATCATAACATCATAGAATGGTAAGAGGTTGTAATGGACTCTGAAGATCAACCCATTTTGACGTAGGAAGGGAGATCTCCTATTAGACCAGGTTGCTCAAGACATTATCCTACCCTGCCTTTCAACTCTTATAGGCTTGGGGCATCCACAACCTCTTTGGGCAATCTGTCTCACCACCCACACAGTACAGAATTTCTTCCTCATATCTAATCTAAACCTATTCAGTTTGAAAACATCCCCCCTTGTTCTTCACATGCACTTTAAAAACTCTCTCTCCAGACTTCTTGTAGGCCACACTAGGTACTGGAAGGCTGCTATAAGGTCACTTTAAAGCCTTTTCCTCTCCAGCCTAAAATATCCCCAACTCTCTCAGCCTTTCCTAACAGGAAAGGTGCTCCAGCCCTATGATCAACTTAGTGACTCTCCTGTAAGCTCATTCTAAGAGAGCCACATCTTCCTTGTGCTGGAGTCCCAGGATGTGGACAGGCTATTACAAAACCAGACTAGAGAGGGACAATCATCTCCCTTGACCTGCTGGTCACACCTTTTGATGCAGCCCAGGATGAGGTTGGTTCGCTGGGCTGCATTCATACATTGCTGACTCATTTTCAAGTTCTCATCTGTTAATGCCTCCAAATCATCTTCCCCACAGCTGCTTTTAATCAGTTCTCTGCCCAGTCTGTATTGTGCTTGGGATTGCCCCAACCCAGGTGCAGTATCTTGCATTTGGCCTTTTTGAAATTCATGAGGTTCACACAGACCAACTCTCAAACTTTTCAAGATCCCTCTGGAACTCTTTTAGTTTATCTTAAAAAATGGTATTTTGTAATTAGATTACTTCAATTGAATTAGGTGAATTAATATAGCTATCACAGTCATGCTAAGCAAAGAGAGAAAAGCTAGCTATTTTGACCCATAATCCTCACAAAAATACAATTCATACCTAACAGAAATAGTTTCTAAAGTGTTCCCCCTTTGCATTCCATAGAGTCATAGATAATTAGTAACCATGACATGAGCTGCTAATAAACTGGATGCTTCTTTTTCTCATTTTGTTCTTGCTCACAATTTGTCTTATCTGGGCCTAAATCACATTAGAGCAGCAGAGCTGCAAAGGAACACTCTGTGAATGGCAGATACTTCTCAATAAAGTCAAACTGTTATAGATAAATGTGGCAAAAAACTACCAACCTGTTCTAGGAAGGAGGAGGACACAGAGAAGCCTCAGTGGAGCCTTTAGCATTTAACTAAGCAGCCAAAGGGAAATTGTAGTCATCATATTGCAGCACTCCCATGCCCTCTCAGCAGTTTCTCATGGGCAGGCCCTCACAGCACTGATTCCTCCTTCTTCACTGCACAGCCAACAAACTCCAACTCTCTCCTCACAACCAGCTACCCCACTCTTTTGTAGCACTCGTCTGTAGCTGTGGTCTAGTAAGGGCAGGCCTGTTCCTAATCTTTGGTGATTAGTGCAGCTGCAACTCCTCAGGGGTGAGACTACATTCGGCATTATCTTTATTTTCTTACATTCTATTCCTCCACAGCAAATGACACTGAAGACCATACATCTGCTGATGCATTGGTCTCAGAAAACATTGTATAATAACAGCAGTTTAATTTACAAAGACGAGTTGCTTCCAAGGAAAGCAAAGGGTATGCAGAAAAAAAAACCCAAACAAAGCCCGCCAACCAACCAACCAACCAACCAACAACAAAAACAAACAAACAAAAAACCAAACCAAAACCAAAACAAACAAACAAAACCACAAAACAAAACACCCAAAAAAACAACAACCAAAAACCACAGAAGCTGAAAAAGGAGGTTGCTATAATGGTAGCTGCAATAACTGAGTATGGATTTTCTGCTACAAATAAAGCAACAGTGGAAATAGTACCCCCAGTACAATGTAAAACTAAGTAGTTCTGGCTAGGTAAACTTGCTGCCTTCAAAGAGCAGATGGAATTGGGAATTGGTGGATAAGCATTTATCTTTCCTGCACTAAGGTCCTCTGAACTTTTCGTAAAGTTAGGAACTGGCATAGGAACATAGGCAAGTATGTGTTTACCACTATGAAAATGAGACCAACAATCCTGATTATCTGCAATGCATATTAAATGGTAGCCTAATCTCTAGTTCTGTTTTGAACTTAACTGTTTCCATGAAAAACTTGGCAGGACTAAGTCTAGTTGCAAGTATCATTTATGTAAACCAACCAAATAAAATGCTACTTGATTTGGGGGTCCGGAGTTGATAAATTTGTGCCTTGGATTCAGTAGTGCAGTAGAACAAACATAGCCATTATGTTTTTATATGAAATCTGAAATATTAAGTGTGTAAGGGATCTGGATTTCTATAATGTCAAAAATGCAACTCCTAATTCAGCATCAAATACTGTATATCCTTTAGCTATTGAGCTCTCCACAAGGTCAAGGCTCTATAGTTGATTGCTGTGAATCCAGACATCAACATATAATCATGAAATAACAGGTGATAGCATATGAAAATTTTGTAATATTTATGGTATCTTAACACTCTTAATGACTACAGACATTAAGCTAGGAGTGCACAAAAGAACTTCATAAAAATACACGCAAGAAGTAAAATCTAATTAAGAAAGGAAATCTTGAGGAGCAGGTAATGATCCCCAAAATAATGTACCAAGACGAGATAATTTCCTTCTCTTTGGGGGTAGGGACAGAAGCATTGGCTTGAGATAGGAAAGAGAGGTAATAAAGGATACATCCCAACTTCTGTTCCAGTTTCCCTGTCAAAGGGCACGATCACCTTGATCTTGATTACTAAAAATGATCATGAATCACAGCCATCAATGTTAATAAAAAAACAATACTCCCATGATTCTATATATTTATGGCTAGTTTAGGACAAATTTGCTAAGTAATAACTGTTCCATCTAGGTGCTGATAATACTTGTTAGTGATTAAGTAGCAAATAGTAATGTGTATTGTTAATGACTATCAGTCCAGCAAAAAATTGCTTCCAAGTTTGAAACAGCTTGATTTATCAACTCTTTAATCTCTACCCTCAGAACAATCTTTAGTTCCCTAACTGATGTATAAATCTATAAAAACTGAGCTGCAAGAAACTCTATTGGCCTTTGTTTTTACTTTAACTATGTGCTCTAATGGTCAGTGGGAGAAAATTTATGGTTACTATGCAACCTCTGCTAAGGCAGCACATAGCAACGAGGTTTCTGATCCATTCATCATCACCACACATGCTTGTCTCACAAATAGCCTACCAACAGCTTGCATGATTACAACTAGTAAACTATCTAATGCCATACTAAACTTTTCATTGTTTAGAACATTATGCATTTTACAGAGCAATCCATAATCTCATGAGGATCAATATTTTCAGACTGACTGCACGAACCTTTTAAAGAGTGCACTTTAGCATGAGTGTTCTCACTTTGGCTAAGATAGATTCAATTTCTCTACTAGTTACTGGTACAATGCTGTGGTTTGGATTTTGTATGAGAATAATATTGATAATGCAGTGATGCTTTGCTGTCCCTAAGTAGTTCTTACTCTAAGTCAAGGACTTTCCAGGTTCCCATGCCCTGCCAGTGAGCAGGTGCACAAGATGCCGTGAAGGAAAACAGCCAGGACAACTGATGTGAACTGGCCTGAGGGAAATTCCATACTGTACAACACTTTGGCCAGTATATAAACTGGAGAGGAGTTGTCTGGGAGGCACTGATCACTGCTCAGACTGACTGGGCATTGATGAGCTGGTGGTGAGCCACTGTATTGTGCACAAGTTTTTTTTTCCTCTTGGGATTCATTTCTCACTCTCCTTTACTCCTCCTCCTCCTCCTCCTAATATGACTACTATTACTGTTGCTATTATAATTATTGCTCTTATCATATTTTATTTTATTTTCATTATTAAACTGTGCTTACCTTAACACGTGGGCTTTACCTTTTCCTTATTCTTGTACCCATCCCACCAAGGAGTGAGTAGTGAAACAATAACGGTGTGGAACTTAGCTGCTGCCTTTGGTTAAACCATGATAATTGGAAACACGGGGAGATACAGATGTACACTGAGAGTTGGTTTTTTCTAGTTCTTCATCCACAAGAAGAATAGTTTAACAGAAATGTCTCAGTACTATCTTCATTTTCTGCTAGTGATCCTTACATTTTACAATCCAAATCAGCTTTTTATTAGGCTGTTTCTATGCTGAGAGGTTAACTGCAGTATATTCTTTACTTTAAAGAGTACCTGATAAGCAATTCTTATCTTTCATTTAGGATGCATTTCAGTGTATCACTTCACTGCTTTGTCAAGGGTTAAACAGGATAAATATTTTAATAATGTCATTAGGTATAAAATAGATATTTTTACAAATGTGAAAACCTGCTAAGATTTTATTGGTTGAGACTTTTTAATACCTGCTGACCTTGAACCACAGGGCTCAAGACCAGGTGGGATAGGGCTTTGAACAACCTTCTACCTGTCTGGTAGAAAGTGTCCCTGCTTATGGCAGAGGGATGGAGTTAGATGATCTTTAAGGTCCCTTCCAACCCAAACCATTCCATGATTCTATGACCTTTTTTATTTAAACAAGATAACTAATCCCTCTCATCCTTGTATGATTTCTTAGAAAAGACAAAGAAATATGAAATCGTTTGATATGATGGTATTACAAACAGATTGGAATTTAATTGCAATAAGAGCTTGATTATATTTGTAGCAATATTATTAGATCATAAATGCATATCTGTCAGATCATTGTGTTCTTTCACATGGAGCTGAAATGCTATTTCATAGTAAGAAGTAGTGTTCCGAACATTTGATTTATTCTTTTGTCAATTATGTCATGGAAATGAAAATCATGACAACAAAGATACTACATTTTTTGATGAACTTTGTGAAGGAAATATGAAGAACTTCATAATTTTGCTAATGTAAGAACTACTGCTTTGACTATATAATACCTAAAAAACCCCAAACAAAATACCTCCTAAATTAAATTAATTTTAATAAAGATGATGTATGACAAGTCTTTCTCCTTGGCATTTCTTTTGTGTTTACTCTGCTATATTCTGACATCTCTAGATTGAGCTGGACCACTGACTGCTTGTTAGGGAATTATTGAATCAGAAGTATTTGCTGGCTAGAAGCCCTGCTTGTCGTGCAGAACAGAAAAACAGAACTTTGAAAGCAAGTAAGAGATGAACTCTTGAAGATAACTGCCAACATCCTCCCTTTCCTGGGTGTATTGTGAAAGGCCAGACTGCCTAAAAAGCTTTGTAAAAGTCAATGCCTTTACTGCAGAGTTACTTCAAACTTTGGAAGTGAAAGGTTAGTTGTTTATGTCAGACAAAACTCACAGTGTTACCAGACTATTTCGGAGCTGTTGTTCACCCTAGTCACTTATTTTTGTGATGCTGGGATTCCAGATTTGTGTGGTGGAAAAAAAAAGCCAAAAGAATCTCTTGAAAATCTGCTGTTATCAAATCAATAACTGCCGGCCATAGCCAATTTATAATAAATGCTATAGGAATTAAGCACTCATTTTCACTGGAGTTATTCAAGAATCACCTGGTGTCAGCCCTGACCAATGTGCTCTAGTGTGGCCTTGCCTGAGCAGGGAATTTGGACCAAATGACCAGTAGTGGTCCCTTCCACCCTAACCCATTCTGTGATTTTGTGGTTTTCCATTATTTTCACATTTAATAACACGATTACTCACTTATTTTTTCTGAATTTGTAAACTTGTTTGGGCATAATTTTCCACTCCACTGATAAGCAAAATGTTTTATAAAAAATTAACAGTAATAATTGTTGAGTCCAACTGGAGAATTTTTCTCACAATTTTATGCCCTGTGGCATCTTTCCCTCCTAATCCTCTTTGAACTGAACAAAGTCCCATTTTGTCTTGCTCTCTTCTCTTCTTATGTAAACTTCTCACTTCAATTAAAAAAAAAAATCAGTTCAATCCCTCTGATAAATGTTTAGTAAATAAGTAAACAATCCTTACAGTCTTCTAAAGACACTGTGTAGCCTTGGACATCTTTACGCTGTCCAAACCATCTAAACAGAAATTGTATAAAGACTGCAAATCACTTAGAACTAAATGGAGACACTGAAAACACAGGCAATTTTCAGTATAAGCAAATGATGTTTTAACCAAAATGAAGTCAAAAAAATGGAAAAGTCTGAATGGATTTCCTACTCAGTTATATAATTTTTAAAAAGAGGCTAAAAAAATTGTTTTATTATAAGATTACATTATTGCAAATTTAAAGGAAAAAATATGACATTTCATGATTTTACTATATCTGCTTGAGCTCCCATGCCTATCAGGTGTTTATATCTACTAGTTTAAAATGTTGTTTCGAAATGTTTTTTCTAGTCACACATATCTATTTATATGACATTTGCAAACACTAGAGCCAAAAGGTGACCTGAAGAACTTATTTTGTGGAAAAGTCATTAATAAACAAAGAAAAACACTGTTTTTACATTAAAAAGCATAAACTTTAGAGCTGAGAACATACCATGTCTAATTTTTAACTTGCATGAACTTTAAAGCTGACATTGACAATCTAGTTTCCATTAAAACAAAAAAATGACCTTGAATGCTTGCTCCAAAAAAGGCAAAGAGAGCAGTGGCTTTTGGAGAAAAAGAAACTTTAATAATCCAAGTGATATTATTAAGTCTTAGAAGTTACAACCCTAATAAACAATTTTGAAGGAATTATCATACGCAAATGCATCATATTTTATCCCAGGGCCAGATACACTGCCTTGATTTTGAAACCCGTAACAAATATGGTTTTTCTCCTTGTCTCTGTGCATGACCTAAAGTTATTATTTCTAACTGATTAACTCTTCACAGGTCTGCGGGTTAAATGCAAGCAGAAGCCAAGTGTCAACGTAGTATCCTTTTGTACTTGTAGAAAAATGTCTTTCAGGATCTTACAGCACCAAGTGCTATATTAATAAAGGACTAAACTTAGCTGTTTCTTGGGGTTTTAAAGATTTCACAACTCATTTAAAGAGATATCACAAATGAGGGAGCAGAAAGTAGATCAGTACTCACAGTATTTGGCATTTAATGGCATGGTCAATTCCATTCACATATTTTACTAGGAGATTCTTAAACAACTTTCTTTTACAGAAGAAAAAGCAAGACTTTTTAAGACCAATTGTGTTTACTTTTTTAGTTCCTTATCAAAGTATAGAGTCCACATTCTACTGTTGTTTGGGCATAGCTGACTAGTTACATTGAAACTAACTTTTAAAATATTAGGTTAATACTGATCTTTAGAAGAATATTCATTTTGGTTTATATAAAATATTTTTGTGGCAAAATACAACAAATGCTTTTTAAATGACCAAAATTATTTATAATTAGTGAGATGTCATTTCTGTCCTTATATACTGACAAGACCTCAATTTTTTGGTTTCTCTCATCTTGACTCCCAAGAACACTTCAATGTACAAATCTTAAAAAAACTGAGAAATGGCAAAAACCATCAATAAAAGTACCAAATAGAAATGAGAAAAAAGAAGAGTTTACAGCAGTAATAATTAGGATTTAACATTTGGGAAAATTGGAGAGACAGGAAAGGAGCACAGAAGGAAAGTTGTTGTAGATAGCATTTTTTGTGAAAGATTTTTTGAAAACAACAGCTGTAGGATATTTTGAAAATAATATCCAACATCTAACATTACTCCATTGGTAGACATATATAGTAACATAACCAGTACAAATATAAGGCCCCAGAAAACTCACTCAATGGGACGCTTAGCATGGCTTACAGTTGTTCATGGACTCTGAGCTAGACACGCAGCAGAAATACCTTCAAGATATTCTCAAGAGGTCAAAGCAACAAAAAACTTTACTGGCAACTTCAGAAAACCAAAAACCTGCAAAAGTTTAGAGCAGCACTCAATCGACATAAAACAGTTCACAAAGCATTAACTTAGTCCACTCAAAACTTCAAGCTCATTCAGCTTTAAGTTATTCAAAATTCCAAGAGGAAATTAGGAGCATGAAGAGGAGAAAGACAGAAAAGATACAGCAAAGAATAAGTATAGCTATCATTTCTGGTTCCAGAGGTGTTTTACTGACAGAAATTCCATGAGGAGATGGGATCAAGATGTGGTCACTTCATGCTTCGTCCTAAGCACCCTTTGGCTTTCCTGGGCCCTGCCCCCAGGTGGCACTTTGGTCATTTGGCCACCGAGGACCCGGGATAGGGGCTCCAGGGACAGGTGTGGAGTGTTGCCTCTGGTGTGCCGGGGATTGGTGGCCACCGCAGGGATGGGGTACGGGCCTGGAGAGAGTGGAGTGTGCAGAACAGAGCATCAACTCACCAGGGCATGGCCCGATCTGTCCTTTGTCCCACACGTATGCACCCAAAATGTTTCAAGTCAGCAATCCTTCCAGTCTCTCACAACAAGTAATAACAAAAAAGGGCTTATGTGTGTTAGAAAAAAAAAGAAAACCAATATTGGCCAATTTGGAGATGGCCTGCAAAAATATTGACCTAATATACAAATTGATTAAAACAAAAAAAGAGGGACAGAGAAAATAAATTGTACAGTGGGGCAGTACAATTAATAAAAGCCAAAATTAGACTAAAGAAAGTGGATCTACTGAAGGAATTGACTACTTTCTTTTAAAGCAACATTCTGTCTGATAAATATGTTAAGGTTAATATATTTACATTGTTGTTACACATTCTGTAATATATTTGAGTTAGGAGACTTATATAATGCAAAATCAAATGGTAAATGCTTGGTAGACTTAAAACTGAAAATACAGCTGCAAACAAAACATTGTAATTGAATTAATTACAATTTTATTCTAATTAGGTTTTGGCGTCTTGGAGGTCATGATTTGATTTTTTTTTTTAATTTGCAAACTCCAGAAAGAATATAATTGACAGGGTCATGGTAGATGATCCATAATTTAAAAAAAAATCAAACCAATAAAACACATGAAAATAATTTGCTAATTTGATGAAGAAAGTATTTTGAAGCAATCAAAAGAAATAATGCTTTCATGAAAGTTGAATAGTAGTTGTATATTTCTTATGGAGGGTTTTATCTTCAGAATCAGTGAAGCGATTTCTCTGTATGATATTGTCACTTTAAAATAGTTATACTGGAGAGCAGGATTCAGCTGTTTATTTGGGTTCATGCAGCTTCACAGTGCCACTTTAAATCCCTTGGTAGCCCATCTCTCTTTCATCTATAACTTCAGAAGAGTATGACCATGTATCCTTTCTTATCTACCAATATATCACAGATGCTTATTCATCATGTCAAGCAGCATTGCATATTTCTGGTGAGGTTACTAGTTCCTTCTCCATTTCTTAAGGCAATATTAATTGTATTGACTGGTTTTAAATGGAATATAATGGTTGCTTAAACACCTGGACAGTTCAATATATTGTAAAGTAATAATATAAAGTAAGAATGAGAGAAAGGAGCAGTTATCACATATGTTCTAATACCTTGACTCAGGCTGAGAAAACATGGAATGACAAGTAGTCCAACTGAACTGGTATTACTCAAAGAGAGTCATAGGTAGGGATTGAAGATTACCTCCTTATAAAAGAAAATCTCTGTATTATTTCTGCTTTGAAAGAGAGAACATAAAGTCTGGTAAACTAATGGGGTTATGTCTAGTACACTTTCATGGGCTAGAGTTAATCAGAAGTGACTGTCGAAACTGAACTTAAAGTCAGAAGGACAGAATCTTTAAGAAACTTACAAATCCAGTGTCAAAACATTTTCACCCAACAAAAGGCTAAGCTAGATCATAATCACTGCTGACAAGTGTGAAATTGAAATTATACCTTTTTTGAAATGTTACTTGTAAAAGCATGAAATTGCATCCTTGTTTTGCAATCGGCTCAATGCCATATATGAAGAGTCCAATTCATCGCACACTAGTCTTTTTTGCATAACTGCCCTTTTATAGATGGTTTTAAATTTATTCTTTTGACACTTGAACCAGTATCTAGAAACAAAATTGAAAAAATAATGACTAATTTATAATAGTTTCAGAGTTTTTTCTTTGCTTTTGCATCTGCAAATTATGGTAGGAGTACACGGACACTGATTTTGCCATCTGTCACTGTGCTAGAACACTCCAGTTTCCACTCAGTGGAGAAAAATATGGATCCTAGTTTAAATTCATTTTGAAAATAAAATACTTATTCTTGCTTGGAAGTTGGAAGTAGTCAAGTGGCTAATACACAGAGTGGAGATCAGGGAGGTATGGGCTCTGGAGTAGGTAAATTTCTTTTTGGTCTTCATTTCAAACCAGCCTTCACTTGCCCCTCCCAAAACAAGGAGGAGCAAACTGGAGCATGTCTCACAGAGACACGTCCAAGCAGACATGAATAAACATTCACATACATATCTAATATAGGTATCTATAAATATACATATGCATAAAATCAACATCTATAAACAGCATATATATATTAACTAGGTTTGAATAAGGTACAGCAGGGCTGAAACATCTCACAAGAGATGCTGTGTAAGGACTCAGTACTGCTATAATAAATGGATTCTAGTTAATATAATTTGAATAGTCTATACAAGGAAATTTTGACTATCTAGATTAATTTCCCCAGCACTGTTACTTTCCCTTAGCATGTCAGTCAATAACTAGGGGTTGGTCATTTGTGACACAATCTCATTTCACCTTGTGAAAATATTTATGGTCTGCTATCTCCTAACATTTTTTTTTACTATTTAGATAACATTTTTAATATAGATGCTAATTTCTTGACTATTTTTGGATAACTCTAATTAACTCTATTTCTCTTCATTGAACTGCAAGAACTACTACTATTTTATTTGCTCAGAATGAGACATTTCAATGAAATATTCATTTAAGAAATTTAGTTCAAATTGATTATGTACTTTAAATTCCTTATTGTAAGTAATCACCTCTACTTTAGTCGTTGTCACATAGTGTAAATATAATAAACCTTCCATGACAGAGCTTAGTGACAATAAAAATATGACTACAAACATATCCTTTAAAGGTGTCATAGGAGGAAAAATAATGTATAAGTTTAAGTTATCTAGGACCTCAGAAATCATTAGGGTTTTGCAAACTAGAGTGGGTTGGATATATCTGTTATATGAGATTTTCTTAAGCTTTTAAAAAGGAACTTGCCAGATTTTCACACAGTAATTGAAACACTGCTACAGATGCCAAAAAAATGACTTTAAAAGGCTTTCAAACTTTGCAAAAGCTTGTGTTCTTTTTTTCAGTAATGTTAATAAGAAAACTTATTCATTTGGATCTGTTTTTAAACTATGACTTTCTGGTTTGCTTTCTGATTTCTTTCCATTTAGGAAACAGTTCTACAAGTGTTTAAGTACTGGGCATGTTACTTTTTAACTGAGTTGATAGATTTAACGATTTTTTTCTTTCAGAGAAAAAACCAAGAGAAGGAAATGTTCATTGTACATTAAATGCACATTATTTTTTCTTCCTCATTATTTTGTTATTTAGAAACTGTTTTTATCCTCATGTCTGTAATAATTAACTTATTTCAGTGGAAATATATAAGCTTCACTGTTTTAAGGGAAAGCGCTTAATACTTTAGAGACATTGTTGAGACTGAGAAACAATGCTTGGATATCGGAAATTAACATCAAGATAAAACTTCATTGATAAATGTTCTGTTTGTCTGAGGATATTTGTTCTAAGAAAATTCTAGAAATCATCTCATCCCAGCCGGCACAGATTGTTACTTTTCAGGTTGAAAAATTCTTACCAAGTGCCTTCACCTGTGTTTTTTACGTGTTGTTTAAGCCCATCAAGCACCACAAAAAGTATGTTTGTACTCACAAGTAAGAGTAGTGGGTTGACCTTTGCTAGCTGCTAGATATCTACCCAGATTGTTTCTCATTCCCCTTCTCAATAATACAGGGGAAGAAAATAAGATTAAAAAGCTGCTAATTTGAGATAAAGACACTGAGGTTTCTTACCAACTGCTGACACAGGCAAAACAGACTTGACTTTGGAAAAATGAATTTTAATTTATTGCCAACAAATAAACATTTGGTTAGAGAGAGAGAAAAAAAGAAGACAAAACTCTGGATACCTTCCCCACAACCCTCAACCCCCTTTATCCCCAGACTCAGGCTGACTCCTTTATACCCAACTCATCTGCCTGTCCTCCCGTCCCCTGGGAATGAAGGTTCGTGGTCAGCAAAACTTCCTTTCTGCCACTTCTTTCTCCTTGCACTTTTTCCCTTTTATAGTGTGACCCTCCATCCTTCACCATAAGGATGTCCCATGATATCACTTCCCCCAGTTCCTATCTTTATCTTGACCCACAAGATCTTTTGTCTTATTTTCTCCCTTTCCTGTTGAGGAGGGGAATTGAGAGACAATCAGGACGTCTATCTGCCAGTCAGTCAAGGTCAGCCTATTACTGAAGACAGTATTTTGCACTTCATTATGTTAACATATGTTTTGTTTTCAACAAGTCATTTACAAAATTGAAACAGTTTATGGCAGAACCACGGAATTTGCTGAGCTGGGAGGGACCCACAAAAATTATAGAAGTCCAGCTCCTGGCCCTGCAGGGACATCTCCAAGAATCAGATCATGTGCCTGAAAATAAAATGTACCTGTAAAATAGATGTGCTCAGACAGAGCTGTTTTTACAATGAAAGTTATGGTAAAGCAAGCAAATAATATTCTCTAGTTCTTGTCCTGTATGAAGGTTAATTTCTGGAAACTCAATCTCATTAGCTACTAATCAACACTATGGCAAACAAAAATTTTATTTCCTCTAGATTATGGACTCTAAAACCTCAAATGATTGGGACAGTAAAGCATCATATTTTTCTATGTAAGCCGGCAGTTTCCAAAGGTTTTGATTTACAAGCCTATGATTCAGAAATATATAATCTGTGCAATGTGAAATCTTGCCTGTTTCATTTTGCCTGTTTAGATCTACTTGAAGTTCAAATCATTATACTGAGGAGACAAAGGAGTAATTTAATTAGATGCCATAGCTGAATATCCAAAATAATTTTTAAAAGTTCTGGTTTAATATTTGCATTCATTTTGTCAGCCAGTTCCAAATTTTGTTATCTTCAAACTTTGCAGTCAGGTAGCTAGTTTTTTGTTCAATTCAGACTACAGAGAGGCATTAAGAATATTTAAAATCCACAATATTAATTTATAAAAAAGGTATTGTGATCAGATTAGACTGCAGATCAGATAAATTATTTTTACAATGAAAACAATTAGCACAGTATATCCAACACAGGCAACTAAATACAAACAACCAAATACTTTGTGCTGTAGGTACCCAGACATAAGTGCAAGATGCTTGAAAAGTGATTATTTAGTCATTTAAAGAGATTCAAGAATTATCTGTGTAATAAATACAGTGATGTAGACATAACTGAAGACTTCCACAGATAATCTCTGTCTTGCCTTAAGCAGCCCAACACCAGCAAAGTGTCGGGTCCTGCGCTTGGATCACAACCCCATGCAGAGCTGCAGGCTTGAGGATGAGTGGCTGGACATCTGCCGAGAGGAAAAAGGACCTGGCAGTGTTTGTTGACAGCCAGATGAACCTGAGCCAGTGTGTGTGCCTAGGTGGCATGTTGGCCCATATCAGAAATAGTGTGGCCAGGCCAGGCCAGGACCAGGACAGTGATTGTCCCTCTGTACTTGGCCCTGGTGAGGCTTCCCTTCAAATCCAGTGTTCAGTTCAGGGTCCCCCAAGTCAGGAAGAACTTTGAGGTGCTGGAGCCTGTCCAGAGAAGGGTGACAAAGCTGGTGAAGGGTCTGGGGCCCAAGTCTTATGAGGAGCAGCTGAGGGACCTGGGATGCTTAGTCTGGAGAAAAGGAGGCTCAAGGAAGGCTTTAACATTCTCTACAACGCCCTGAAAGGAGCTTGTAGCAAGATGGGGGTTCAAGTTGTGCCAGGGAAAGTTTAGATCAGATATTTGGGAAAAAGAAATCGCAGGAGTTCTAAAGAATTGGATGAGATTGCCAATTTGTTGTAATTAACATCCCTGGAAGTGTTGAAAAAAGCATAAGGGTATGGCACTTCAGGACCTGATTTAGTGGTGAGCATGATGGTGGTACTAGGTTGATGGTTGGACTTGATCTTAAAGGTCTTTTCCTACCTTAACCATTTGATGATTGCACTATATAGTTACAGGTTAGATTGAAGCTCTGACATGGTCGCTTTAAGATATCTTTGATAAAAAAAGAAGGAAAAAAGAGATAGTTTTAGGATTTTTAATCTGACTAATGTTAAATGTTTATTTTAGGATCATATGAATTGCATTCTGTAAGGGCTTCATTTAAAAAAGGAGACTTGAGAATGTCATGTCTTGACATTTGTGGCTGGCTATGTGAGTTCTAAACAAAGCAACTGATCCATGTGGGGAAAAAAAAGAAAAGAAAAAAAAGGATAAAAGTTGTATTCATGAAAAAAATCACAAAAACATTATCAGCAAGACAAACATTATTGAAATTCCTAGCATCCTAGATTTTTAAATTTACAACAGGGTTTATTTTGGTTATCATATACAAACTGTATGAAAACTGTGTTGTGCCATTGACAGTTATTTGAGTATTTAAAATCCAGATGGAAAAAGCAGTAACACCTATGATGCTTAAATACCAAAGTGAGAATATATGTAAAAAAAATCAATCACAGTTATCTAGGTACTTGTCCATGATCAAGGATCATATTAAAACCATAGAAACAGTAAAGGGTGCCAGTTTTCTCAGGGAATAGTACAGTAAACATGAAATGCAGCTGGTTTCAATATATTCTTTGTGTTCTTCATATTTTAATTTTTAATATTAGTTTGATCTGTGCTCATCTGTCTTACTAAATTGTCTTCATTTTTAAGTGGATTTTTTTGTTTAAATATATATTAATGATCATAGATCTTCACTAAGCAGACATTTTTTCCTTATTTAATTCTTTTCTCTTTTTGTGTTTGGTTCATCATGTCTGTTTTTAAGGTCATGCAGCACATTGTGATTTGAGCCCACTTAATTTTCTGACTTACTTTGTCTTGGATTTCATCACTTTAATCTTCCCTTAGCATGTCAGGACCTATCACGAGTTTTAGATGTCTCCTCTTTCTTTGTGTCCAAAAAGTGTTATATTATAGTTAGAAATGTTAACCTCCCTGGCACTGGGAGAAAATGAGAGAGTGAGAAAAAGAAAAAGAAAGAAAAAGAAAGAAAAAGAAAGAAAGAAAGAAAGAAAGAAAGAAAGAAAGAAAGAAAGAAAGAAAGAAAGAAAGAAAGAAA
>JAXCLO010000001.1:68713047-68748599 GCA_035583995.1 Arremon aurantiirostris
GAAGAGAAGAGAAGAGAAGAGAAGAGAAGAGAAGAGAAGAGAAGAGAAGAGAAGAGAAGAGAAGAGAAGAGAGAGAAGATCATCTTTAGAAGAGAAAGATGATCTTCCTTGACCTACTGATGGTGTTTTTACTGGTGCAGCCCAGAATACTATTGGTCACCTTTGATGCAAAGTGATCTACTTGCAGCAGTGGAGGAATTCACTTGCAATATATTGCTATGCATCTGGAGTAAAAATATGAGTTATGGAGTTTTGTCTTTGATTTTTTTTTCTATTTTACTGAAGTAGGTTTTATTGTAAAACTAAATAAATCATTTGCTTAAAAAAAATTTGAAATTGTCAATTAGGATAAATTATCCATTATATTAACAATTAATTTATTAAAGAATATCTATTAGTAATGCTTTGCAGAAAACAATGCAATTAAAAAAGACAATATAAACAATTCATTATATCTTAGATTTAACCCAGGATGTAAATTAGTAGTTCAGGCAATTTACCTCACTTGCACACATTATTGGTTCATTAGCATCAATATCCTGTCTTTGGCAATGTTGCTGAATGCTGATTCACAGAACCACTTCAGCCAACAACATTCCTAATTTATCTAGGCAGCTGTGCTATGCTTTTTGTGAACAGAAAACCACTTTATGCTATATATAGGGATGAATAATGTCTTTCTATACAATGTTTGATCCTCATCTTTTAGAGCGTGTCATCACAAATTCCAATAGTTCATAAAATTAGTCAAAAATATCATGCAGTAAATTGCAGCCCCAAATCCATATTTTCTGAGATATATATTTAAATGTGTCAAGCAGATTAAAAAAAAGAATGGGAAGCAAAATGATAATAAATAGGTTTTATTGTGAAAGATTCTGGGAATATTCTTTATTTTACTTGGTTTAGAAGGATTAGGGGGGAATGGAGTGTCTTGACTAGTTAGAACAGGAGGCTTTTAATATCACTGTCCCAGATGACACAAAAATAAAAGTCTTGAAGTTTAAGTTTAGATTATGCAAATGTTTCTACCTTTTTTAACAAGGAAAGACAAAAGTCAAAAAACATTTCATAATATGTACTTATTACTTGATATGAATGAAGTAAAGAACCATTAGCATTTTTAACAGATAGTTGTAATTCAGCCGCTAGTACAGGAAGCAATACAATAGCAGAGAAGGATTCTACTATCTGTAATAAGTAAAAACAAGCAAACAAAAAAAAATAAAAATTCCCACAGAACAGAGGACTAAAACAGACTTCAGTAATTTTTTTCTTAAGCTTTTATCTTAAGAAATTGTATTTCTTAAATGCTGAATGATCTTTTTCCACTGAAACTGAGAAAAGTCAAAATCTCCATGTGGAAAAGTAAATTTGATTTCTGTCACAGTTATGGTTCATTTCCAACACAGAGACTACAAGTGCCTAGAATAAAAGGTCATGTGATGATTCTCTTGCAATTTAACTGTTAACATTATCGGTAGTGGTACGAAGCTTACATTGTAAACCAGTATTTTAGATTTTTATTACATCAGCTGATTTTCTGTACAAAGTCTTGTCTGTTGCTTATGACTATCTCTCTTTTATTATTTATTCACAATAAAGTGTAACAGTATGCTTGCACTTACAATATTTTAAACTAAAAATTCCAGAAATTAGTCATGAAATTACACAATTCTTTGTGAAATTCCTATTTCTGAAGTAACTGAGAAAGCACATTTCAGGTACATATAGTAAGCTTGCAATGATTGCCAAGGAGACAATGTCTGAACTAAAATTATTGAATTTAGACATCTTAGATTTGGCTTTTTCAAACTTTAATCCTTTTCATTTAATTCATTTTCTATAACATTAGTGAGGTAATTAAATATAGTTACAGGAATATCTCAGTTTGCACTTCAATTACCCATTTACAGCACTCTTTCTTCTACTGTGTTGGCCTTTCAATAGTGAAAAAAATAATAATTCAACTGCTAATTGAATGTAAATTTCTAGATCATTCAGTGTTTGGTAGGCTTTTTAATGGCTTAAATGGACTGCCCATTTGCAATAAGGTTTAATTTCCTCACTTTTGAATTTTTTAGGTACTATGATTTGCTCTTTCATTAAAAGTAAGGGAAAATTATACATCCCAGAAAAAGGAAAAACGAAATCTCATGGAACTTTACACTTTTCGGTTGAACAACGAGGAAGTAGGACGAGTAGGCTGGATGTCTCTTAAGAAACTAGACACAGGTCATAAAGTATAGATATGGAACTACTAGGAACTAAAACAATTCAACTTTTGACTTCTATGGAGTTATGAAGTTTATGAAAGAAATTTACAGATTAAAATACTGTAGAAGAAAAATAACTATTTAAAAGAATAGTATGTAGCAAGGTTTGGAGATAAAAGTTACATCAGAAATATAATCAAAAGAAGAAAAAAATTAAAACAAGATTATAGAAAAAATATAAATATAATCCAAAATCAAATTGATTTAAAGGGTGTTATGTATTTTGGTTGTTTATTTTTTTCAATTATTATTGTTGAACTTACAGTCCAGGACTAATTTATTAACACTAATGAATTTAGATTTGCAATATTCCAGTAAAACAGTGTCTAAGACCTTTACAGTGTCAGTCTCACAGAACATAAACGGTGCTACATTTTCAAATCTTTCTTTTTTTACTGGAAAAAACCATGTATCTCATCTCATATGTATAAAGTTTTATGACAGAAGCAAACTGTGTGAAAACGATGGCTTCTTCAACTGTGAACACGTAAAAAATGTGTCGGGGTTTTTTTTTCTTAAGTATTTTTCTATTTCCCCTATAATACTTTAATTTAAAAATGAAGGAACAGTAGTGTATTTATATTCTATTAATTGAATCCAGTTTGCAGTTTACTAGACTAATGTATGAGCGCTGTATGCCTTTGGAAAATTCTTGATTTGATTCATGCTCAGCCTGTCCTACAGGAAGAAAAAGACTCTCCATTTTTTACTTTGCAAAAGGAAAGTCAAAAGACAGACTAGATACTGAATGAGACAAAAAATAATCTCTGTGTTTATTAAAAGAAATCCAAATGTCCCAGCTTATAAATTTATTAAATAAGAACAAGTTATTTTTCCTATCACTAATAAATTTCAATACCATACATAATATCATTAACTCTCCTAAATAATTGCTTACTAACTAGGTTAGTTTGTCTTGTAAATACTTGTTGTTAGATCTATCTTAAAGATATTTTAAAATTAAAAATAATATGTTTTAAAATACAGTTCTGCACAGCTATTTGTTTTTGTCCCATAGTGCCTGAATGTAGATATTTATGCTAGGTTTAAAAGCAATTGTCTGAGGCACTGACTCAGCACACACCTGAGATTAAGCTAACTAAACAAGACAGGAGAAGCTGCTAGACACAAAAGGAGAGATTACTGGAGGTCATAAATAAAAGAGTGAGAAGTTTACAAGAGTTACAGATAGCACTCTGAGGTGCTGAGTGGGTGGCTGAGGGGGAGGTTTGAGAGAAGCAGCCAAACATCCCAGGCAGCTGAATGGCAGCGGAGCAGCAAGGCAGGCAGTGCCTCAGTAACTCCATCTGCGACACTGCATAAGGAAGGGAGGGTCTAGGTACCAGCACTAGGTAAACCAAAGTTGGCCACAAAGTTGGAATTAATGGACTGCTTATCTGGGAATAGAAAAGGGCAAAGAAAGAGAGATATTAATAGAATGTAAAGTCAAGAAACAGGAAAAGGAATGTTAAGATACTCTCATGATTTAACCCCAGCCAGGAACCGAGTACCAGACAGCTGCTTGCTCACTCTCCCACCAGTGGGGTGGAGGAGAGAATAGCATAATTAAGGGTAAAAAACTCACGTGTTGAGATACGGACAATTTAATAGGGAGTGCAAAAGCTGCACACACAAGCAAAGCAGCAGGGCCACATCACGCACAATGGTTACTGGGAAAGACAAATACCATTGCTCCAAGAACCCACCTTATCTTCCTTCTTCTTCCCTGTTTATATGCTGAGCATGATGTCATATACTCCATACCACATGACATCATGCTCAGCATATAAACTGGGAAGAAGAAAGTAAATAAGGTGGATTCACACCTGACCCAGTTGTGTCTCCTCCCAGCCTCCCACACATCCCCAACTTCATCGCCAGCATGGCAACATGAAAAGCAGAAAAAGCCTTGGCCCTGTGTAAGCCCTGCTCAGCAATAATAAAACCACCCATCTCTATATTATCAACCCTGTGTCCAGCAGAAATCCAAAACACAGCACCATACTGTGAAGAAAATTAACTCTACCCCAGCCAAAATCAACATAATGTAAATCAGGTGACTGGTGCTACTTGGGGATCCCTGACAACCATTCCTGTCTTACGCCTGATCACTACAATCTAAATCAGAATAATAACCCAAACTCAAGGCTCTGACCATACCATATGTTTCAAATCATCTTCCAGAGCCAGAGTGATCCACTGTGCTTTCTCTAGCTAGCAGGACCAGACAAACTGAACGTCCTGATAGTAGTGTCTCTGTGTCTGATTTGGGTCAGATGCCATCAGCATCCCAGATGCCCACCCCTTCTGGATATCTGACGTGAAATGTGCTGGGAAATAAAACAAACATTGAGATGTTTATACATAACATTGTCACAAGAGCAGTCTGTGTGACTAGGATAGCTTTAATATTTTAATATCCCAAAGGAAGTGGTAATAACAAATCCTATTTAAAATATTCACAGTAAGAGCAAGTACTAATAAAAATAATTTATTACACAACATTTTTACCATATTTTTAAGGGTAATACATTTATGAGTGTATTTATAGACTTTCTGAGCGTTTTATAAGAATTGCTAGAACATAACTCAGTATGTTGGTAGGTGAATGTGAACTATTGTTTACTGCATATTGCCATGTACCATCTCAAAAGGAGAGGGAAATGTAGAGGTGATGCAAGATCTTCTCCCTTTACACTAGACAGAAAGAAAGTACTGTCTGTCTTCATGAGACTGTGCTGTTTCTTGTGAAAGAATATCAAAAATGTGTGTGCTCAGAAACTCAACAGCAGGAAACTCTCTGAAACAGCGTGTCAGCAGTCAAGTTCTCCCTCATGTGCCTTCTGGGGTATTTTGCCCTGCATGAGCACTTTACAAAAGTTTTTATCTTAAAGCACAGTAGTCCTTGTTCCATGTGTGTGCAGTTTGGCTATTGCCAGCAGCTATTATGGTGTTCTGAACACCCCAAGTAAGAAATATTGATTGTGTTGATTATAGGAGAAACTGTTCAAAAAAACAAATTTAACATTTTGAAAATTAAATATAGAGGTTTTCACCCAGGCAGTGCAGCTTACCACTCTTAGGCTAACATTTTAGTATAAATGTCAAATTCTTGAACTCTGTATATTTGTGGAAGCTAGTGATAGGAGAAAAGCTAACAGATAAAAAGAGCATGGGGATGAGAAATGGATTTTGGCCGGGTGGTGGTAGAGAAATTTGGTATTGAATCAATTATTCTGTTCCAAATTATATCACAGTTCAAAGAGATCCATCAAATGATGGGGAGGTTTTGATAGCACATTTATCTGTACCTTCAGTTTCAAACCCCTTTGCAAAGAACAGATGGAAATACAGTCTAAAAGCAGGTAAGTATATATTTTTTGGATTTTAAAACGTGACCTTAAAAAAATAGAAATATTTAATTGATTTAAGTATGCTAAAAACAAACTAAATTTCTGATGAACAGCTACATTTATTTAGAAATTACAGATGTCCCTTTCTTTTAACTTGCAAATGAGAAAAAGAAATACCTTTTCCTGGCTAATGAGCTGGATTATGACCATAAGATTTAATTAAATTATTAGAAAGAACAGTAAGGAAGATATTTTCCATCTTGAAAGTAAAAGTTACTCTTCTGCAAAGCTTAGGAACATAAAGACTGAGAGATGACATCATCACAGTTATGAGTACAATCAGAGACTAAGCACTAACCAGAGAAAAAATAACATAGTATAAAACAAACAGCTGGAATAATTTTCCCATCAATCTTTCTGTTGAATTGGAAAGATCTGAGTTTGTTCCATGGACTGTCAGACGGTCTGGGGCACCGAGTTTGTGATGACTGGCTGAGGGAGCTGGGGGTGTTTAGCCTGGAGAAAAGGAGGCTCAGAGAGACCCTCTCCCTCTCTATTAACTACCAGAAAGGAGGTTGTAGTGAGGTGGGAGTCCATCTCTTCTCTCAGGTACAAAGTGACAGGACAAGAGGAAATGGTCTCAGCTTGCCCCCAAGAGTGTTTAGATGGCATATTAGGAAAATTTCTTTACTTCAAGGGTTGTCAGGCATTGGAACAATTTGCTCAGGGAAATGGTGGTATCACAATCTCTGGAAGTTTTAAAAAACCCATGGATGTAGTGCTTAGGGACACAGTTTAGTGGTGAACATGGCAGTAGTAAATTAATGCTTGGACTTTATGACCTTAGAGGCCTTTTCCAGCTTTTGTGTAGCTATGATTCTATGGCTATTACATTGGACAGGGTGTTAAATGGCCCAATTTCAGATTACAGCGAGTGAAGTTTTTGTTGGGGTTTTTTATAGATGAGCTCTACTTTACCATTTTATGTCAAGATATCTGTGTGATAGTTACCTGCATATTAGAAAGGTAATGCAGCATAGACTTCATGTATTAAACATGAAACTCAAACATCTTAAATTTATAACAAAAGAATGAGTGGGTAAGGAGATATTTCTGATTTGGAGATGTTTTCTTTACATTAGCAGTCAGAGTATTTGCTTTATTTTCCCTTTATTATCAGCATGGGCTGAAAATACTTCCCTTTCTGATATTAGTCTTTTATGAGTGATTGATTTACAAGATGTAAAAATATAGTTATACATATTTTGGGTAAATATTTCCTTTTATTTTTTTGATAAATGTTTCCTTTTATTTATTAAAAATATATACTTTAATACATGGAAAGAAACCCCTTTCACTAATAGCAAAAAAAGTAAATTTGTTAGAATAAAAAAAATCCTAAAATAAACTGCGTTTAATTTCTTTTTACAAAATATATTTGCACATAATTTTACTGAATTATTTTCATTACAATGGTTTGATGGTTTTAATATGTATAATTTCTTAGGTTATACTTTTTCATTAGACATTCTGCATTGAGCAAGTTGTCAGAATGTAGCTGGCTTAGTCCCCTGAAGAGTGTACTTGACAAACAGAAAATTCCTTTTTACAAGACATTTATTGACTAGATCAGATTCAAATTAGCTGATTTTAAACTTCTTGTTAGAGGTGCAACCGTTGACCGTCAGCCTCAGATATTCTATTTTGTGGTTATGGATTTTATGACTTCACTGGATTGGTCAGGATTTTCTTCTTAGCGGCTCATATGGGGCTGTGGTTTACACTTGTCACCAAAACAATGTTTTAGCTATTGCTGAGCAATGCTTATCAAGGCCTTTACTGTTTCCCAGTCTGTTCCAGCAGTGAGTAGACTTGGGGTGAGAAAAGACTGGGAGGGGACACAGATGGGGCAGCTGATCTCAACTGACCAAAAGGATATTCCATACCATACGGCACCATACTCAGCAATAAAAGCTGCAAGGAGGGAATTTTTTCAACACAGCCATTGTTCAGGGCTTGAATGGATATCATTGTGCTTGTGGGAAGTGGTGAGTGATTGCATTAGCATCACTTGGGAATTTTCCTAGGGGCTGGTGTGCTGGGCTATTTCCCTCCCTTAATCTATTAAACTTCTCAGTTTTGCTCTTCCAATTCTGTCTTCCATCCCACTGGAGCAGAGTGAGTGAGCAATTGGGTCAGGGATTATCTGCCAGTTGTGGTCAGGTCACCACAGTCACAAAACAATAACTGTCCTATGGAAATGTCCAAGCAGCTGTTTAACAAAATTGACAGAGCTTGCTCTTCTTAGATAATTTTAATAAGGCTCAGCGAGAGTCTGCATCTGTGCTTTTTGGGAAAATACCACCCCTGTCTCAATGTTGGTACCACAGATCAAATCTTGATCAAATCCAAAGTGAATGAAACCCCTGTCATTGATCAGCACTGTGAGATACTACTTACCTGTTTGTCTGCTTCTGTCAGAAACAAAGTCAGATAAGGAAAAAGTGTCTTGGAATATTTCAAAATAGACAGATCATTTTCTCTTTTAATTGAAAATGTCCTAGCTGTTTAGATCCTTCTGCCATTAAAGTCATAGTACTGAAAATCTGATAATGTCTGAAAATCTTGAATTTTTTATTCAATCTTTTTAATTAAGTACAGCATTCATTACTGGAGACCACGTCATTGCAGAAAAATGCCACAATATATTCTGTACTCTTCTAATTACAAAAAATATCAACGCACATGTGACAAATGAAAAAAATCTAGAAATCTTTGTAACTCATGAGCACTGGCGTTATGCTTTCCACGTTTCGTTTGCAGTGCTATAGTTAGAAAAATTATTCTGATTTCTGCTAACCATCAGATTAGAAAAACAGCTCCAGAACTGTTCAGTTAAACCAATGGATTTGCTTTCTTCTACTAGGACTTGGAATGTAAACCTAAGAATATGTCCCCTTTGCTTCATATCTTTTTTTAAACTTGATTATAGCCTGTGGTAGATTTATCTTTCTCTTAGTTTTCCTTAGCTCATGTACTTTTTTCTTTATGCTTTTTTTTCCCCATAATTTTTTTCCTTTCATTATCTGTGTAAATAATAGGCTAAAAACAAAAAAATGGTCCTGGAAGACAGAAAGCCAACAGAATAATCATTTTTAAATTTAAAATGTTATGTAATTGGTTATATATATGTATATACACATACACACATATATACACAAATATATAAGGCTTTCAAAAATGCACCTCTCATATTAAAAAAAAAATCACATTTTCAAATGTAAGATATTGATTTTACAATCATGACCAAGAAATTAGGAAAGTATATATATGTTTTTGTGCCTCCATTGGCCTTCTCTAAAGGTGGAAATATACACAATAGCTAAAAAAGCACTTTAATTAAAAGAGAAAAAGAGAAACAATAAAATCTTCTTTCTCTTTTTTCTTAATTAATAACATCATTTAAGATTTAAAAAAAACCTGTCAGGATGAAAGCAGAAGTCAGTCAGAATCTATAATATGTTACTAAAAAACAAGGGATAAAAAAATCTGGTAAACTAATAGACAAAGACTGAATCCTGCATTATCATTAAAAATAATCTTCTGGGACTGATTAGTGTGTCATTACAAGAGAATTTGAACTTTTTTATTCAAACAGAAAATACAGTCAACTATCAGACAAAATTACATTCAATACCAGAAGATTATTTCCATTCTGTACATGTATATTCATTCTTGAAGTGTTGTTTGTAAATTACTCTTCTAAATTCATATTCTGACTGCAGAATTTAGTAGGATAAGTCTACTCCAGAACAAATTCATAGCCTTCTCAGAATGGCATCACAAATTCAATTTAGACTAGTGACAGTCTGTCTGTACTACACTTGAGTATTGTGAGAAGTTTTCTCTATGAGAAGAAACTAAAGAAATAAATTTGGCTTGCAAATTTCAGTCCATGTTCTAATTGAAAATTTGAAATTGAAATAGATTGTGTTCCTTATTTAAGCACAGCAAATTTTCTATTAATAGGAGTGCTTCTAGACTAAATGATCTTTCCTTTCATCAACTCTACTGTCTGTTCTGCCTTTCTCTCACCAAATTAGCTCATTACAGTATACAGGATTTGGTACAAGCAAATTCAACTATATATATCTGTCTTTGAAACATAAATTTTCTGTATTTTTCCTAAGGGAAATGATTTAACAAAACTTCTAAATTGATTGTAAAACATCTTGGTGGTATACATAAATTCATCACAGAAAAAAATCCAACTGAATTTTTTTTTAATTCATTCAATATATTTTTTGTATATACCTAAAGAAGCAGTACTAATATAAACTGGAGGGAAAGAAAGGGGACAAACTATTTAACAGGAAGATTTATTTTATTTTATTATATCATTAATTTCATTTAATTTCATTTCATGTTTTTTATTTTCTGTCAACCTTATGAAGTCCATTATTCAATGCACTCTGAAGCACCAGTGTCAGGCTAAATAGAGTAAATGTTTAGTTTAAGATTATAGTTCTTCAAACATAGATTGATAAAAAAAAAATCTCATACATATATGTTTATAAATTGCCAGTGCTCAAATTCATCACTTCAGCGAAGATGTGGGGCCTAACCCTGTCTGGAAGAGTAAAGGACTTCTTTCTTGATGTCTGTATGAGTAATCTCATCACAAAAACAGTCCCCTGCTCTCCTCATGATAGTGTCTAGCCTAGGAAAGCAGTAAAGCACAAAAACCTTCACTCTCTGGTCCCTTCCTTGTCACACAGCAGATAAAGCTCTGCCTTTTATGACATAAATCAATAATCCAGCTGCAATAGTTAGTCTTGTTAGTAATCTTTCCATTATACAGAGAGCATCTAACCAGAGACACTGGAAACATGCACAGTCCTGGTCGTCCAGACAGATATTTACTCATTCTCTTTCCATGATTTTATTAAATTGTCATCTGTCTCAGAAAGACTGTGACTCTCTTCTGAGAATTTCAGCCTGTCATGTTAGCACTGCTGTCAGTTTGCTTTTACAGCAGTAGTGATAAGGCTGGACTTCTGAGGCAGGTTTTAGGTGGCAAGGGAAAGGCAAGCAGTGGTGGAAAGCACCATGATCTGAGTGAAAATGTCCTTGCTTGCTTCTCCATGGTGAACCCTGGCAAGCCGTCTGTGACTACTTATGATGGATAGACCACTACTGGAAGAAACTGCAGCAGATTGCACACCAAGAAGGTGCACAAGGCTGGAGGGAGTTAGTGAGTGGGAAAGGATGCTCCAACTGTAAGGAGGAGCTACGTGGTTGCAACAGCACCACAGAGCCTTCTACTGTAAGTTTAGGAAGGTTTCAAGTTCAAGAACCCCATAACTGATATCCAGACTGTGCTGAATATTTTGCAAGTGCTCAATCTTCCAGGGACCTGCACAGTGCCATCCAACACCATGGCAGGGATTACATGGTCGTGATGTAGAATTTTTTCTGCAATGGCTGGACCTCGACTACAGAATTCTTCAGTCCTGCTGGAAGATGAAATCCTTGATCAAGTTTGAAGCTCTTGGTCAGGCTGTACGAAAACAATGCAACTTTATGGCTAAATCTGGGATAAACCTGTGTGGGCTTGGCCAGATTTCCATTTTCTAGAACATTCTTCATGTTGGTTCTTCACTGACTGGTCACATCTTACCAGCTGTCCTCCTACACCTCCTGCTCTCACAAGAAGCTCTTAATGGTCATCTCTCCACAGTGACCTAGTATTTTAAAAGTTTGTCCTGTGCAGTTCATTAACTTCTGTATGGGAACAAAAGATTCCAAAATCCCCCTACAACTTACTTTTTCTTTCTGAAATTTTACTCACTTTGTGCAGTGAAGGGTTTATCAATAACCTAAGAAGAATGTACCATATCAAAACTGTTCTGGGGAGTTCTTCCCTGGGAAAGATCCCACCAAAAAGTCATTAAGTAGTGTCTGCCATGGGTTTTGGGATATTACTTTATTTAACAAAACACACCATTAACATTTAAACAAATATTTGGTGCCTGGCTTTTTTTCAGCATTATCCACTGCATAAAACTTGGTCATGATTTCTAATTTGTAATTAATTTTTCATTTACATTGATCATGCAGTTAATCTCCGTTAGTTTTAAGCCTTTTATGATTGGGAAATGCTTAGAACTACTCAAGCAAGAAAGTGTTTTGTCCACTCTTATCACAGTATGAAAAAGACACAGCAGTTAATTTTATGTTATTGAATTATTGCACTGTGTTTTCTAATAAAAGAGTAGAAAAAACAGTAGAGTGCATCAAACTGGCTGATGAGAGCTCAAAATAAGGGTGAGTAGGAGCAGAGCACCAGAGTTGAGTAATTTTACAAATTATTAGACTCTTTATGAATTGATTTTAGGAAGAAGCTCATCAGTATTGATGTCATGGATAACCAAAGACAGAAAAGGGATTTGGGCAAGGAAAAGATGAATCTAGGAGGGTAGAGATTTGAATATCCTTGCAAGGAACCATTGGAAAATCTGTCAAGCCATTTTGCCTACTTCACTACGTTGGACAACTACTACTAACTACTTGCCAGGAGAGAAGGCAAGCACAAATGTGTTTTATTTCCACAGAAAAAATGGAAGAGGACATTCCTACCTGTGTCGTTGGTCATTAAATTTTCTGTATCCCTCCAAAAATTACAGAGAGAAATCCCATTTTGAACTAGTCAGGACCTGGAAGAGATAAGGATTTTACATCTCTAATTACACTATGTCTTTTTAAAAGGACTGTACACACCAGAACTTATGTGTGTTACTCCATATGTGATTTATACTGATGAGACCTTACAGGAATTATCAGTATACAGTTTTATTCCACAAGAGTTTTTCACCAAAATTGGAGTTTCAGTTTGGCACGTGAAAGTCTTCATAAACTTCTAAAATTTTTTCGTGCATTTACTCATCAAGTTATTCTACACTTCTTTTTAATAATCTGATCTGTTTAGGTATTTACTCAAGTTCCATATTAAAGCGCAATCAGATGTTGAGATGAGACTAATTGCAATTTTATGTTTAATGAGTCAATCACAATTGCATTTGTGTAACTGCAGTCTAAAATATCTCAATTGCATTTTGACAGATATTCATGGAACCAGATAAAAAAACATTAAAGAGAAAATAGTATGTAGCTTATACACTGAACTCTGAAAGTTAAAGAGAAATCATTCCTGTTTGGTTTTTTTTTGTTGTTGTTGTTTTTTTGGTTTTTTTTTTTTAGATTTTCTTTTTGTTCAATCCTTGGTATAAAAAATCATCTATGTTTCTTTTTTCTGAAGATTATATGAAGATGCTCAATACTTTATCTTATCTTGATTTTCTCTCTATTGATAGGATAGTCTATATGGATTACAAAAAAATTAACAGCATATTTTCCTCTAAATGCAGATTAGGGTTATTGAAACTATACATATTTGGATCAAATTTGGTACTGAAAATGGACAAATATACAAAGAAGAAATACAGAAATTTTCTCATCAAATGATCTGCCAATAGCTTAGTATCCTGAGCTTCCCAGTTTCTAAGGATTTTGAAAAAAAATCTGCTTATGATCTGTAAATAAATTAGTTATTGCATTTCAATTGAGTGAAATATTTTGTAGAATCAAAAATATTCTCAGATAATTTTCATCTTCTCTCAGGAAAATACAATTTAAACAGTTACAAAACTTTTACTAATGACTTTTCCTTCAATCATAAAATAAAAGAAATACATTATCTGCACAATTTTAATTAAATATTCTTAGGTGGGTATATAGCAATATATCATATCAGGGCATACCAATAACTAACCATTGAGGCTCAGAAGGACTATTCATGACAGATGTTTGTGCCTAACTTCCCTAACCAGAACATGGTAACAGCTACATGCTTCAGACAGTAAACCAGAAATTGTAGCAAAGAATATTGGCTCTGGCCTGTAGAGAAATACCAAGGAGGCAAAACTGCCTTAAGTCTCATATTCCTAAATTATTTAAGCCTCTCGCATTAAGAGTTCTCATTAATCAAAATTTACTTGTATTGCCTTTGTCTGACATAATTTTCTTCACAGTATCTGTGTTCTGGCTTGACCTTGGCAATGCATTGATTTTTAAGTCCAATACCTCATTATGGTAGTGAGGTCAGAAGACAGAATTTAAAGTGCTAAATTACATTTAAGGTGTATTTGACATCCATAACCTTTTTAATGTCTTCTATAATTGCAACAACCAGAAAAAAATTAAAAAAAAAAAAAAGGATAATAAGGATAATATCTTTCTTTTTCCAAAACCTACATTGCTTGGGCACTATGTGATAAAAGGTCTTTTTAAATTTCTATAAACTTCTTTTGAATTGTATTATTTGCATGTAAGCAATAGTGAGATATGGGGTAATACCATAAAACTTTATCTTTTTTAGGCTTGAATTCATCTGGGATAATGACTGCAAAAGCACATTTCTAATCATCCTACTCTGACTATAATATTTTGGCTATTTTCCAAATGGCAAGAATAAATGAAAAAGAAAAAAATAGTGGAAAATATCTAAACTATAGTGAAGAGGAGCTTTTCTTAATAGTACAATTAAGACTTTTGGTCCAGGCAGGGGAGTAGAAGATGAAGGAAGGCTTCAGACTGAAGTGAACACCCTAAGTAAAGATGGCTTTATCAACACCTGACTGCATACCTGTCTGAACTTAAATATTCCTCTTAAATCAGCCAAAACTAATTTACTCAACTCAGTAGATTTTTGGTTGGATTAAAATATAAAATTTCATTAAAAAAAAAATAGTCATAAGCAAAACCAGTCTGGGAACAGCTCTGTAAGGTTCATTAGTGTTAAAAGAGATGCTAGGTCGTTCATATAGCTTCAGGGAGTGCCACAGTATCTAACCAATATGGAAAACATATTTGACTGCACACCTAAATATGTAAGATGTATTCATCATCTTTATGGGGAAAGTCATATATTTAACACCTTATTTAACAAACTTTGGACAAGATTATTTAAAATAATTGCTGAAGCTGCACCTGTAGCATCCTTTTTTGTTACTTTACTTGGGGGTATTTGTTCAGTGAAGATAGATTCTGCTCAGTATTGTTGCAGCTCAGTAAATTCAATCTTGCATAGGGAACTGCTGTAGAGCAAGATTTCCCATGCAAAAGGTGTCACATTTTCTTTCTGTCCCATATTGCTCTGAACCATCATGACATCATAAAGATAAATCTTGTGGAAGTCTGATAAATATGGAGAGTTAGATTGTGATTGTTAAACATATTTGTTCCAGGAAATTGTCCATGCATCCCAAACAGAAGCAGAGGAGTTCATTTATGAACTCACAGGACAGCAGACTTGCTATGCCCACACTGGCCTTTAATCTTGGCTGTCAACCATATAATGCCTCTCTAAACCTAAGACACAAGTTAGGTTTCTTGAGTAAGGATTTGTATTTTCTCATTTAAAAGTATCTAGGATAGTGGGGGATAATTTTAGAGCATATGAGAGTGATAACTTTCATTCTACAAAACTGAGGTTACCACCTGCAAGACTGAAGTGCTTTTATAAAAGATTGTTTGAAAATGCTAAGGTGCCTGCGACAGGCAAAGAATCACATTTGGTACAGCCTCATTTATAATATCTCTCAGAAGTGATCCCTACAGTGAAAAGCCCCTGAGGCACATTTGGCCATTATCTTGGAGAGACGATTTTTGGAGCAGCACAAGGCAGAGGCAGGCAGTGAGCAGGAAGCAAGTTGTAAGGAAGGAGTTTGTCTCTCAAATATGCTTGCCCATCCTTTTTTTTATTTAACAGAGTAAACAACCACTCTGCATTTTTAAACATCTTGTGCATAAAAGTGTTCAAAAAACATTGCATAAGATATACTTAAATTCTGATATTTTTGTCATTTTGGTAGAGGAAACAAAACAAAAGGCATCCAATGGAAAAATGAAAATGTAATTTTTTTTTTTTTTTGAGAGCCACTGAATAATTTCTTTTTGCATTTGGTGACATATTACAGCACAGAAGGTTGTACACCTTATTCTGGAATAGTTTTCTGCTCTGTATTCTGCATATGTTGTTCTGACAGCTCTGATTCCTTCAAAGTAAACATATCTGAATTTATAAAACAAACTAATAAAATTAGTATGTTAATTACAATTACAAACCTCAACAACATTGTAAGAAAAGCAATTTTAAAAATTTATAATTAGAAATTTAACATTTTGGGAACACCAAAATAAAACAGATATACAAATGAAACCTTTAGACCTAACTGGTAGTGAAATATTATTTGAGATCTTAATTTCTACAATTTTAATTATGTATCTCTTAAATCAGGAGCCTAGTGAAGAAAAGACTGCTTCAATTCCATAAGCCCATATTAAACAAAGATGAAGGCTGAGCATGAATTCCCAATGGACATGTGTAGAGACGAGCATATAAAACACAGACCTACAAAAATGCACTGCTGATCACCCCAGTCTCAGACAGACACATAGATAGTTCACAGGAACACAGCACAAACAACCTCTTTCTTCTCCCCTGTGCCACTCATGGGGATAATGGCCAGTTAGGGGAAAATATTTATATATAGATTGTGCAACATGGATCCCTTTAGCTCGGGCACTTGGTCTGCCCAGTGGTTGCTTCTTCTTCCCAGTCTCCCCAGCCTCTGGAACGTGCACTGTGCCCCTGTGCTGCAGTCCCACTACAGTTTCTGACACAGGCTCCCTTGTACCCACGCACTAACACACAAACAGACACAAACATGGGCACTTTGGATCCCTCCAGAACCAGGATCTCACACACAGTCCATCCATGTGCTGGTTCTGGATCTCTGTTCTTCCACTTTTGCCTCAGGTACAGATGGACAGACATACAGACACACAAGTTCATCTCAGTTGACCTTTTGCCCAGGGCAGTGTTTGTCTGTCCAACTAAGTTATTTGGCTTCCCTTGCCTGCCCAGTACCACTACACTCTTCTGTGTGTAGGGAGATGATCTTTTTATTGCATAACCATTTTTCTTGAATCACTTTATTTTAGCCACAAAATAAAGTGGTTCTTGGTTTTTATACTAACAATACCAGTTATAAATGACATGTCAGTGTTGTGATGCGGTTAAAATAGCAGCAAATTATTTTTGCTAGGAGAAAACATCTAAAATATTGGATTAGTTTAAACTTTACTGATACTTAAATAAATAATGCCATGCTATATTTTAAATTAAAGAAGACAATAATTTATGCAACATTAAACAGAGAGTCTGCAGGTGGATTATTGTAAAAAAAATAATATGACTTTTAGGAAATTACAGGTTAATACTGAAGTTAAAAAAATACTTAGAACTTGTATAAGTTATCAGACATCAGTTCTTGCAAAACTTGTATCAGGGAAGCTCGGTATATTTGAACTCTTTGTTACACCATATGTCTAGACAAGACCATCAAAATAGAGATAATGCATAAGAAGACTCTGTATGCTGGGAAGCTAAAAAAAATACTGTTCTTTGAAATAGATTCCTCTGTAAAAATAAATAATAAATAGAAATAAATTATTTAAATAAATATACAGATGATTCACTATGGAATACCATGAAACATTTCAGAGAGCAGCAGCCTAGTTAAGCCTCTTCTGTGCTGACTCATAGGGTACTCTACAGCTTTTGTTGCTGTGAAAAAGAAAAGAACAACCTACAGCTCTCAAATGTACACATATAAAATGCAAGCAAATAGAAGTAGTCACTAAAGGAGGAAGGAATACACAGTACACTACTGCAAATGAAATGTGTGACTACAGAACAGATGTTTATGCATAGAGTATCTAGAAGACAACAGAGGTGGCATAATTTATGGTAACAAGAGCATTTGCATAATTCTGTGTCTTCCTGAAATGAAGCAATATCACAGAACTGATGTGAAACACGTGTCATTACAGTTTTACTGTAAAGTGCTGAGAGAAGGAAGAGAAGGCAGACTCTGGAAGTCTTAAAAGGGCAAATGGAATATCTTTAAGATACTTTTCATGAAAGGAGAAGTCAGCCTGACATTAAGAAATTTTGCTCTTCTTGCTTTACCAAGGCAGCAAGTCCCACAGTACAAAATTTCGACTCATATAGTTGGAATGAATGAGGAATCTGCAATTTCTTCAGATCTAAAAAATATTTTTTGGGTCTCACATTTCCCCAGCCTATGAGAATACAAACTTCTATCTAAGTAGCTGCTGGTTCACAGTAACTTCTTTAGAAAACTCTGTCGTTGCAAGTGTAGGTGGGTGTCCTCTTTTCTTTCCCATGAGAAGAGATTGAGATAGCAAGCAACTTTAACATCTGAAAGTCTTTGGTCACAGACCTTCCTCCAAATGAGAGTGACCAACTCTGATTTGTCTCTTTGTCCATTGTCCTATTGCCTCTCTCTCTCCCTCCATTCTACTAAGTAATTTCACATGCATTAAATGAGGTACAGCATCTTCAATATCTTGCAGAATACCAAGAATGTTAAAAAGGAAGAGATGATGGTTACAAAGAATATCTGGAAGGCAATTGGAGGTAAGTCACCAAGGGTCACTGGACACAAACTCTCTGGGGCATGAATTATATGACAGTGGGCTTGAGTGGGTGGTTATTTTTTTCACATTCAACTAAGGTAATGAAGAAAAATCCTAGTACCAAGATTTTTTTTTAAACAATGGCTGCTTCAATAGAAAAATCAAGAAATCTGGCACAAACTCAGGGCATTTTCATAAGCCTGCATCTCTGAACATCAGGAAAATTATCCCACAGTTTGTTTCACTGCCTAATGTTATCACGGGCACCATGAAAAGGGCCAGTGTATGCCACTGCATTCCTGCATAAGACAGGCATTGAACAGCATCCACAGCACCAAGCCCACTAAAGATGCAGCTCCTAGGCAGCTATGCAAGAAAAGAAGCACCTGCCAAGGGTATCAAGGTCGAAAAGACCAGATCAGACTTTTAATACATAACATCTATTTCATTATTATATTTATGTTAGTAATTTAGAATTATACCTTCCTGTATGTGAAGTTTTGTTGTCCTTACTTTGCTTATATTATTTAAAAGTAATTTTAAGAGCTGCCTGGTAATTAAGTTCTTCATCTTGTGGGCACAAAGTTATGTAGGATCCTTTTTTCTTTTCCCTCTTTGCAGCTTTTGTGACAAAAGCAGAGACAGTTGTTTGCTTTTTAACTGAATTTTTCTTTGAGCACTCTGCTTTAGTTTCACCTTGGTATTGTCTGAAAAGAAATGCTTCTGAGGTTTCAGAGTATTTTTAATTGGCTGCAGAAAGTGAACCCTCTAAATTTTTCTGCATGACCAGTAGACATCCCCGAGAGAAGACAGAGCTTTTAGTGTGGGGGACTGATCTGGACTGATGAGTGCTAATAAACATAAAACATCTGAATGATCTTGCAAATAAATGCACCAGATATACAGTGATGCATATCCAAGGTGATAGTCTAATTTATGTGATATGCTCTGTAGTGTTCAGGTGTAAGTTATACTGAGCAGTAAATTCAGCATCTTGAAATGTAATGCTGATTTTTTTTTTTTTTTTTTGCTTTCATACAAATTCTGCAATGATGTTGCTTCTTATTCCATTTTTCCTGCTACCTTCACAATGGTTGTGATTTCTTTTCCCAACTATTGTTCATTGGGAAGTCCAGGTACAAGTCTTGTGGTCAGTGTTGTATTGACATTGCAGGGGCTTTAACAATATGTTTCCATCTGGGTCAAAAATTCTACAAAAGTAAGGCAAGTCAGGTACATCAAAAAAACCAAAAATGTTGAAGTGGCATAGGTAATTAAAACTTAATTACAAGGTTTTACATGAGTACAAATTACTCCACCTTGTATTTAATGGAATATATTCCCTTGGGTTTTCTTTCAAGACACATTAAGATTTGACCATGACTTTCCATACCACCAAGATCATTATGCCAGTTTAGACATGGCTTAGCAAAATCCTGCAAGGCTACCCAAAAATAAACCCACAATTTAATCAGGTTATCTTGATTGTCGGCAACCTTTTGTCCTCCCTTTTGTAATTAGACACCAAATCCAGTAAAATGTAACATAAAATCTTAAACTACTTTTTTACCTTTCCATTATCAGTAAATGTAAGACTTTGTCAGTCACAGGAACTACCTCAGGTCATTACACATCTATGTTACATATGCTATAAATATTTCTTCGGTTCTGTAAATGTAAATTATATAAATACTTATAAATTCTGGTTACAGATTCTGGTTTATAAATATTATAACTGTTCTGCCATATAAATCAATGTAACCATATGAAATTTTATTGTGCTTTTTCATTTAGTACTTAGAGATTAAGTTTCTCTCTTTCATCTGGTGTGAAACCTTAAGCACCAGGAATAGACTCCAGGTTCTTCTTGCTTATCCACATGAATAATTACATTGTGATCTTGAGAGTATTTGATATCTTAAAATTTGGAGTAAGACTGTGCAGGGTACAGACTGAAAGTAGGAAGAATATTATTCTTCTGCTTTATGATTCTGGTTCTTCAGCAAAGACTATAAAATAACTTCTAGGCAAGTAAAATACAAAAAAGTTAAGGTTTATGATTCTATAAAACTATTTTAGGTTTTTTTTTGTTTCCTGTTAAGGCTTTAAATCTGCCAGACTAATAAGAGTTTTAAAATTCTGCAATTGTAGGTGAATATATACCTACACAAAGCATATATATGTATACGCTTAATAATATAAGAATATCTGTACTTTTATCAGCTCTTGCTGTGGATAAGGAGCTTGAGAATTTAAAAGAAAACAATAAGAAAATAGATGGAGCAGACAAAAAACAAAAGGGAAAAATGTATTTTTATGCAAAATCATGGATGCAGAAAGGAAAATAGAATTTTGCATATTCAGTGAGTGAAAAACCCCAACCAACCAAACAAAACAATGTGTTCTTTTACTCTATCCTCTCTGTAGCAGGTTCTTTTAAGTATGTATTACACTGGGAAGTTTCCTTTCTCACCTTTACATCATCTCATCTTCATGTTTTTTTACCCATAATGTTCTCATCTTCCCCCTCCCTAAATAAAAAATATTTATGATAAAATCAATTTCTTAGGAAATTTATGTATTGACAAATTTACTTTTATTCCACACAAGAAGAAAAAGAAGCTTGAATGTCTCCCACTGAGATCTTTTTAGGAATCTCTGTTTATTTTCCTTTATAGTCAAAATACTTTGAACATATCAGTTCTCAAGTGTCAGAATATTGCAGAAATGTGAAGAATGGAGGAAAAAAGCTTATTTGTGCTTCTGCTTTCTAGACTTATCTAATATGTCAGTATTTGGTTGTTAATTTGGTTGTGCTGTTAAAAAAATACAAGACACAGGAAGATTTCTGAGATATAGACTGAGTGTTAAGTAGTGATCACTGTGATTCTGTAGTCAGGTGAAGGTTTTTTAACGAAGTTTAAATAAAGTTCTTTCAGGACAATAACTCATGTCTTTGTACAGATACAGGCATTTCAAATGGAGTCTGGTTCTGTAACATATTTAGGTTTATTTATGTATGAGCTCAAATTTCCAGCAATTTTCAGTGGTTTGCATTGGTTTTTCAGTTTTGAGATTCAATCTCATTCTCCAACATGCTAATCACAAAAGTTGTATCAGGATTCAGAGGATGGAAATTATGGTATTACAGTCAAAAAGAGTTACTCAGCATCAGAGGAAGTACACTAGAACTCCTGATTTTCCTAGTGCAGTGTTTCGTAGATGTTTTCTTATTAACGATCTTGATGTATTTTAAGAAATAATGTATACTAACAGATTTTGCCAATGAAACTGCCTTTGCAGGAAAACCTCTACAGATTTGCTAATTAACAGACTAATGTACCCAATAACGATGACTACTTCAGTTTCTGAAAAATCTTTTTGTACAAGTTCCCTTAAAGGATGTCAGTATCAAGCATATGTGACTATATTTTTTGCAGCAGATGTCTTTTCATATATTTTCATTTCCTCAGACATTTGGGAGATGAAATAATGTACAGGTTTTCCTGTATGGACATCCTCAGGTAACATCTCCCTTTAAGATATGAAACAGAAAAGATAAATTTATAATAGTAGCAATTATACTTGCAAGTCTAGAAAACCTTCAAGTATTTTGCATTACATGTTCTTCATGCAGCAATTCCTGTTAGCATAATTTATGCTTGTTTTGACACAAGAAAGAAGGAAAACCAAAAAAGAGGAAAATGTGCAGATAAGAAGCAGAAGCTTTCTAGGCAAACTTTACATGTTGATCTGATATATACTGGATTTGCTGTAATTTGAGGAATGATCTTAGGTGTTAGTTTGCATTTTTGCTCTAGGGGGATTTTGATTAGATATTGTAAGATATTAATTAACTTTTATGTTACTGACTCATCTAGCAGATTTTAATTTAAAATATGTACTTAGGACATGAACTAAGACAAAAATAAATTAACCTCATTATTTCACTTCCACTGGAATCATCCATGGGTCAAGGTCATGGAGTAAGATACTAAAATTAATTTTGTAGGTGATAAAAATAATAAATAGATCCATTCAAATCACCACCATTAATTGGAATTTGCCAACAGTCCTTGACCACAATTTCATTCCACTTTTAGAGACACAGTCATGTCATTCACAGTTTACTAATCTTGACAAGATCTTCTGGTGTGAAAATCTAAAACATATTTTTAATAATTTTTGAAAGGTTCTGCCTCTTCCTCTCCATTCAGCACAGGAAGAGAGCAGATACTGTCAAGTAGTTTGGTACCTGGCTGGGAGCAGCAGTGCTATCCTTCCAAAATCCCTTCTCTAGTCAGTGAAGGGGTGGGACTACCTGGGAGGATGGAGCCTCTAAGTTTTCAGGATGTCTCAGAGTACTGAGAATCAGAGTGGGGAGCACAGTGTCTGTGATTTACCCCCATAGGTAGCTCAGTGCCACACAGCTCACTGTCCCACAGTGGGCCTGGTGTCTCTTCTGTCTCTTTTACTGCCCTAGTCAGTGAGGATACTGAAGGAAAAAGGGATGCAAAAGAAGTTGGGAGGGGACACAGACAGAAGGCCTGATCTGGCCAAAGGGATATTCCATACCATATGGCATCATGCTCAGATTATAAACTATGGACAAGGCTGGCCAGGGGATGTTGCTTAGGAACTGTCTGGGCATGAGTCAGCTGGCAGTGAGCAATTCCATTGTACATCACTGTTAGGGAAACATTCCTGTCTGACCATACAGGAGTCATTGCGGCAATCACACCGGCATCACCTGAGCTAGGACCAAAGACCCTCCACAACAAACTGTGAAGCGGTCTTGTACCGGCTCAACCCCAGGTTTCACAGAGCAGAATCTCAGACATCTGGATCCTTAATATAATTTAACTGCCATTCAGAAAGAAAGCAGCATCTTGAGCTGCTGCCTTTGAGGAGAGACCCTAAACAAAGGAGATCCCAGGCTTTAGACCCTCATGGTCAGTATGTGGTAAAGCCTGGGGTCTTCCAGCTGAGTGCTCGGCTCCTGCTGTGTCAGCCTCAGTGTTCTTCTCCACAAGTCCTCATACCAGAGTGCTGGCGCTGGCTCACGGCCTCGTCTCAGGCTTCAGGCATCCAGAACTCAACCTGCAGCTCACACAGCTGCTGCACATTGAGCCAAATGTGTTTCTCAGCATTCAGTAGTTTTTTATATTATAATTCCATTATTATTACTATGGTTTTTTCCTTGTCTATCACATTAAATTGTCTTTATTTCAACCCATGAATTTTACTTTTTTTTTGTCTAATTCTCTCTCCCATCCAACAAGGGGAGGCGGGTAAGCAAACATCTAGGTGGTGTTTAGTTATCTGATGGATTAAACCACAATAATAGGTCAATTTTAGCTTTATCTCTAGACACTATGAACCCATGTATTATTCAGAAGGAATTTAACACTATAAAAGTTAAGAAGGACAATGCTCAACGTCATCTAAGAAAGCACTGCCTGCTTGTAGTGCTGAAAGAAAATTACCATGGCTGCACTATATCAAATTCTTATTTAAAAATTGTTGTTGCAGTTCTTGATTTATTTTCTTGTTTATCAATACATGGAGCATCGCTTTCTCTTCATAGAATCACAGAAGCATTTAGATTGGAAAAGACTTATCATCAAGCGCAACTGCTAACCCAACACTTCTGAGTCCACCAATAAACCATGTCCCTAAGCACTGCAGCTACACATGTTTTAAACAACTCCAGGGATAGTGAGTCTTCCACTTCCCTGGACAGGCTGGTCAAGGCTTCACCACGTTTTTGTGAAGAATGTTTTTCCTGATATCCAATCTAAACCTCCCCTGGTGCAATGTGAGGCCATTTCCTCTAATCCTGTCAGTTGTTACCTTGGAGAAGAGGTTGATCTCCACCTCGCTGCTGCCTCCTTTCAGGCAGTTGTAGGAGTGATTAGGTGTTCCCTGAATCTCCTTTTCTCCAGGCTAAACATACCCAGCTCCCTCAGCTGCTCCTTACCAGACTTGTGCTCCAGACCCTCCACAAGTTCTGTTGCCTTTCTCTGAACTTGCTCCAGCACCTCCATGGATTTGTTGTTGTTAGGGGCACAAATACAATACTCAATATTCAAGACAACCTCACCAAAGCCAAGAAAAAAGGGATAGAAACTTTCCTAACCCTGCTGGCCTTTTCTGTGCTCCTATGCAGCATTTCTAGCCCAAAATCTCTTTTGGCAGACAGGCTTTGCGTTCTGTCACACTATGGATTAAAAAAAATATCTTTTTCTTTCTCTCCTTTTAGATTTTGACTACTTAGCATAATTAAATTCTTTAATACTTCAGATTTTACTTTTAAAATCTGTTCTTTTTTAGCCTAAGATTCCTTATGTCTAATGTCATGATTACAACCTACAAGTTTTTAAATTGGATTGTCAGAACATGCTAATTTCAGAGTTATTTTAGAATTTCTTCCAGATGGAAATCTGTCTTCTCCCACGTGACTTCTGCCAACCTGAGCTAACTATGCTGTAATGTTATTTTAATGAAGAGAGAGACTTTTAATTGAGCACCTGGGTCCCCAAATGTGTCTGATTTTCACAAATTGGGTAATATCTTGACCGGTTTTGAAGATATACTTGTGTAAAAGAGGCTTTAAAGAATGTGCAGACTGAGTAATCTGCTTAGCTTTTTTATGAAACAAATTCTTCTAATAATATTGATTTTTTTTGTAGTTCCATCTTATTTAGAAAAGTTAATCCAAACTCAAACAACTATCTTCTCTATATCCTATTCTATCCCAATCATGTTTACAGAATGTTTTAGGGTCTTAAAAATCCCCAAAACTCAAAACTGTACCAAGAGAAATTTTGTTCAAGATAGAGAAATTGACATAATATCAGGGGTTTACTGTAGTCCGGTATCTGATGCAAAGTATTGTACTTGCAAATCTTAAAGTTGTGGTGCATAGATTTAGCTAAATCATCTTACGTCTATGAATGTTAAGGCTTCTTACATATGACATCTATAGTGTATATATGTGTGACTTTCGTCCTGCAAGACTATAAGTTGCTTTTCTCAATGAAGTAGCATTGCTGTACGTTTGATTTATAAACCAGATTAACTTCTCTTAGGGAGGTAATAGCATTATTAGACCAATTTGATTTAACAAGGAGTTGTGTCTTCTATGGATAAATTTTCTCTATTTAAGAAACAGAAAAAGCTCCTTTCAAAACTAAATGCATGCGCTGCCACTAGTACTTTATGTTTAGCTTGTTATTTGACTTGTAAGATTTGTGGTTTAACCACCACCAGCAACTAAGTACCACACTTCTGCTCACTCACCTCCCTCCCTTCCCCTGTGGGATGGAAAGACAACTAGGAAAAAAGGTAAAAACGTGTGGTTTTAGATATGAACAGCTTAATAACTGAAATAAAATGTAATAATCATTAAAACAATAATAATAACCATAATCATGAAGGAGAGAGGGAGAGAGGAATAAAACAAGGAACATTAAGCGATACACAATAAATTGCTTACCAAGCACTGAGTAATGCTCAGCCAGTCCCTGAGCAGCAATTAGTGGCTCCCAGCCAAATCCCTCCAGTTCAAGGACTGGACATGATGCCTTACAGGATATGCAATATCCTTTTGGTCAGTTTGAATAAGATGTCCTGGCTGTGTTTCCTTCTGGCTTCTCATGCACCTGCTCACTGGAAGAGCATGGGAACATGTAAAGTCCTTGACTTAGAGTAGCACTACTTAACAATAGCTAAAATATTGTTCTGCTATCAACATTCTTACAATAAATCCAAAATGCAGGACTGTACCAGCAACCCAGAATGAAACTAATTTTCCCAGTCAAAGCCAGGACAGAAAGCATAGATGACAAAAAAGGGTAGGGAACAGGGAAGGCACTACACATCATAAAGATAAATCATACATGTAGAAACAAACTTGGGTGCATGTCCTGGAAGTGAAAGCCAAACAGGGTTTTACTGCAAAAAGAGAATGAAAAGAATTTATCATTAACAAACAAATTTGTGGCATAGCCATCATGTAAATAACTCACCTGATAGAAGTTACTGGTTTTGTAGATTAAAATGTTTGCTGCGTTAATTGCAAATGAAGTGATAGGAGTAATCTGAAACTTTAGACATTCTTACAAGCTCTGGGTAAAATGCTTTATTTCTGAGTTTGTACGTTCTCCAAGGAAAATACTTTAATTAAGATACTGGAAGCCTCCAAGCTCCATCAATTTTAAAGGCACAAAGCTGTAATATCTTACACATTCACACAAAGATATAAAAAGTGTGAAATCCTCATGTGGAGAATATAAACAGGTGCAAATCCACTTCAAATGTAACAATTAAATGGTAGGCATCTATTTAACTACAGGTGACATGCAGTACAAGATAACACATTATAATAACCACTTTCAATGCTAATGGTTTGTCATTGGTTTGTACATGTTATAAGAAAAAAATAAATTTCTAGGTTGTTACTAAGAAACTGTTTAGGCAAAATTCCAAGAGGTGACTTCAGCAAATTTTAATGAGCTTTAAAAACAGAAACCCAAACTAATTTGCAGGAAAGATTATTTTATTGAAACATAACTTTTTCTTAGTTTAAAAGAAATTTTTTATTGCAAGACCACTAATATCAGAAGATCACAACTCTTTAGAGAAAAATTGTAACACTTTATATACTAGAATTTTTAATGAATGATTTAGTCAGATTTTATTTCATCAAAATGCAACTAAATTTATATCTGTAGGTATGTATAGAAAAATAATCAGTATTTTGTCATAATAAAGCCTCATGAAAAAGAAGAAGCGTTATGAGAAAAATTCTATCCTTTTTATAATTCTGGTCTCATGAAGTGATACTTAACACAAGATAGACCTGAAGAATTTTATGTCATCATGTGAGCAATTTTCTGTCCCATTAGATGAATATCTTAGACTAAAGACTCTCTTTAAAATAAATGTGGACTTATCCGGAGGTCCTAATATAGTAGCCTAACTCTGACCTTTCATACTGATTTGTGAGAGTCTTGAGATTCTTATTTTGCTGCAAAGATGATTAAATGAGTCACCTTTGAATCAACATGTCTAGTTATATGATACAAGCTCATATGGACACCCACAGAGGAGTTCAGAGATACAATGCCGGGAGTGGGCACCAAATCAAGTTCTGCCAGGGTTCAGATCCATCCCTGTGGGAGCCCCAGACAGACCACTCTGTGAGTGAGCCTCTAAGGGTGAGAGCAGAGTGGGGTTTGCCTGCTGGGAACCAGGAGAGATTCATGTGGGTGTCCTGGGGGTCTGCTTGGTACCCACGTACCTGGCATGGGGCTGTGCGCTGTGTACCTGGTGTATAAATTTTGATGATGTGCCTCTGCAGGGCAAGGAGAGAGACTCAGTGATGCTTCTGGGTAGCTCCCAGCTCAGCATATTCCGTGCCTCTGTGGTATGTGCGCTCTGTGTGTTTGTGCTTGTGTCAGCCTTCCTGCTGGTCAAACCTGGAGCTATGGCAGCCTCACCTTGACCACAGTGCGTTTTCCTCTAGCAATATCTATATTTTCCTCTAAAAACATCCATCTGATAAATTAATAAGATACCTTCTAACATCTTAGCAACACCTTATGTGTGGTGTATCATTGCAAAACTTCCTTTCAATAGTTTCTGTGTATCTGAGGAATGACAAATTTGTTTAGACAAATGACAGAATTTAAGATTGCTTTACTATAATTGAAAATAACAATTTACTGAGAAGACAATCAAAAGTAAGTTATGAACAGATATATAAATTACAGTCTGATACAAAGAACTTTTATACAATTCCTACTCACTAGTTTTCTTCATCTTGGTCTTCTACTCCATGGCTTTTTTTTTTTTTTTTTTGAGTATTAGGTTCAAATGAATTTCTTACTTCAAAGCAAGATTCAATCAGTCCAGCAGTGTTGCTTAAGCTTTCATGTCCACACCAAGTGAAACTGCCAGCAGCTATTTGATACAATTCCATAATAGAGCCATTTTGTTTCTAAATAAGGTTTCTGTGCATTAGGAAGTCTGCTGAAGGGTTTCAAGCCTGTGAAAAAATCACAAGCCTCAGAAAATTAGCCAAGTTATACTTTTCCTAGCTAACAGCACCAAGTGCTAAAACATGGTTAATGACTAAACTACTGAAAAATAATCCAAAGCAAAAGAATAAAAAGAGGTTGGCACTGAAAATGAATCAATGAGTGAATTTTTTTCCTTTCTGTAGGAGCTGTTTGCTACCTGATTGTACAAACACTGTTTGGGGTTTTTCTTTCAGTAACTTTTGAAACTGATATTACTTTCTTCCACCAGACTAAGTCTGTTTTGATGGAAAAATATGATTTCTATGCTTTCTTAACACTTCATGATCCCACCAATGCATACTTGTTCCAGTATTCTTAAGTGCAAAATTGCTTTTCGGCCAATAGAATTTTTTTTTTAATTGCCTTTTTAGAAAGATTATTTCTGAGTGTGCCAAGTTCAGTTATTACAATATAATGCCAGTAATGATTTTTCCATATTATTTGTTTTATGCCAAAAGATGTCAGATTTCTGTTGCCTTTGCTGTGGGTTTTTTCATTTATTTTGTCCCTTTTTAATTCTGTGTGACATTCTATTATACAGAAATACTAAAATCTCTACCTTCTCTTAGCTCTAATTTTCTGTAGGAATACACAATGACATATCCATATTCATATTTGAATGAACTGCTTCTGAAAATGTATGCCAATAACATTTTCAAAGGATCAGAAATAAAGACCATGAGTATCTTTTCACAGCAATTTCACAGCGAGACTTACTGTGTCTCTGACTGTCCATTTCTATGTATTTCCTGAGTAGCAAATTATGCCTGTCCTCAAATAGATTTCTGATAATGCAGTTTTTTGTGAAAATAAGAAATGGTTAGGAAGAATAGGAAATAGTCAAGATCAAATTAATTTTCACCCATGACCTCAAAAGTAGTTGATTTAATTAATTTACTGAATTAATTTAATTAATTAATTTACTGAAGCATCACAGCTATTCTCAGAATTTTGCCACATAAACATGGAACTTACTGGCTTAAAGTGGAAAAAAAAAGCTGATCTGAAATCAGGGCATTGAAAGCTGGCAGAAGTGTCATAAAAGTCCAATATCTGTTCTAATTAACACCCTGGAAGAGTTATTTAGATGTAGCATTTGACATCTCTTGGACAATTTTGCAGAAATCTATTAATAAAATAGGTTTTGACAGATCAAATAAAGAATTTGATACTTCATATAATGCTCACATCAAAAACTCCATAAACACTTGATCCTCACTAATTCAAATGGATTTATCAAGTAAGGCCGAAAGTCTGAACTGTCTCATGTTGTTGCTGTTTGTATTTCTCTGCTCTGCAGCCTGCAATATCATCCACAGTCCCTCCTGTCTTAGCTCTAGCATAGCTTTATCCCCTTCTTGCTGTAGTTTCTTAGAGAAATACTTTGAGCATTGCCATTGTTGAGACAAAAATTGTGGTTGATAGAGTAAAATAGTAACATAAAATGTTAATATTGAGCATTTCAAAATACTCTTTAGACTTACATCTGAAAACTCCTTGAATGAAAGCCAGTCAGACAAGAGGCTTTCTAACTTCTGGCAAATGCCATTTTGATTCAAATACTTCAGGCTTAACGCGACAAAGTGGTGCTGGTCAATGTTATAACACAGTATTATTTCAAGGAGTTAATTCCTTTCTCTGTTGTTGGAAAGGGAACTCCTAGGAATCAAAAGGGCAATGTTTAACAAAAATCAAGAACTTTTTTTTTATCATGGTTTTACCCTTCTTTTTAAAACAGTTTAAAAATCTGGTTTTATCGTGCTTCCTCAATCATTAGATTCTCTTTTACTAAAAGCACCAAAACAACAATCCCCTCCTTTGACCCTGTTACATTCAAAAACCAAATGAAATTCACTGATCCCCTTTCTATTCTCTGATGCAGTGTTTGTATATTTAGTGAACTAATGATCCCAATTTAATAGTGAGCTAGTATAACTATGCATTTCTTTCTTCAGTGCATTTCACAAAGCATGCATGACTTTTCCCTCTGCAATGTCTGCCACAATAATGTTGTTTGAGCCTTAACTACTAAGATACTTCTAAGCAGAAAAGAGGTAAAAACAGTATTTGCATGTGGCAATATCCACATTCCTCAAATAATTTTGAATTACAATTTTTCTTTCCCCTTTCGTAATTAAAAGTTAATTGTTATTCTGCACATTCTTTTAGCGAAGAAAGAAAAAATATGAAAAAGAAAAGGGAGATATTCATAGACTAGACTTCCTACCTTTGAGCTAATATTTTTAATTTCCAAAGAGGATCTCTGCTTCTTTTCTTTTGAGAACATAATGACTACTTATTGTGTTACCTGGGTCATGCTTCAGATGACTGAATATTATTTTGCTAGAATATTGCCATCCACCTTCTTGTATTTAGGACTTCATATTATTGGCAGGTTCATGGTACTAATTTCAGAATTTAAATTTTGAATTTTCAAAAGTCTTTCTTGGAAGTCTGGCTATACTATTTACAGAAAAAATGGTTCACATGAGTGTTTATATATAGCTGACTTCAAATGGTTCATGACTTAGATATGTGTCTTTACAGATCCCTGTTTCTGGTTTTGCATCTAAGTGATTTTCCCATTAACAATAAACACATATGCAACTTGTAGAGTTGAACTTTTAATTTTGTCTTTGAATCATTTTTTTTCTCATAAAATTATTTTTACAATATTCAGCAAGTGTTCCTGAGGTAATAAATTCTTACATCTCCGTTTACCAATCTAAAGCATGCATCTGTAGATTATTTTCTTCAGTGGTCTATTATGTAATCTATGTATGCAGGTAGGAGCAGTTATGCATTACTTCTTAGTTCCTTATTTCTAAATGTGTTTATTCCTCTTCATTTTATTACAGCTAGCTTGTCTGTTTTAAATGCTTCAAATGCTTGTAATCTCTTCTGGCTTGGTCATTCTATTTCTTCGATTTAGAAGTCTTTACACAATATTATATTTAATTATGTCACTCTGATTAAGAGAATAAAGTTATAATCAAGGTAATTGTCTTCTGCTACTTTCAGTCTTTAATATTTTTATTTTAAACCCAAACCAGGACTTAAGTAAACCCATGGTTTAAAGCTGGTCTAGTGCTTGTAACTTGTCTTTATTTTTTTTCCTTTATTATCAGGTAAGCTAATTTTTTCTTTATTGCTTTTTCATTTGTGCTTTTGTCTGTTTCATATCTCATTGTCATTAACAAATCCTTTTACTACATTTATTTCTTCATTGCAGAGTTTTTTTTTAATACAACACTTCATAATATGCTAAATACATTGATGGAAAGTGTTCTTTATCTCTGATTAGTTTATATTATGCAATCACAGCAGTTATTGAAGCTGAAGTGCAAATGAATGGAGATATTCTGAAAAAACCAAATAAATAATAAACAGAAGGTCAAAACTTTAGTTGAGGACACACATGCAACTTACATTTTTTCAGAACAGTGAGAGTAAAATTGCTTTCCAAAATTCTTTATATACTTCCTAGCAATTGGAAAGAGATTCATTATTTAATTTTGGCATAAAAATTAAAAGAAAAAAAGGACAAAGCTTATCTTGCTGTATCTCAATAGATATCCTTATCTTTAGAAAATCATGCAACGTTGTATATTTTCAGTGCTATTTTTAGTCATTGCAGAAAAAAAAGGAAATATTTGAACCTTAATATGTAAAAGAATCTTCCCGTATTGTTACTTGTATGGTCATTGCATAAAACTGTTTCTGATTTTTTTGAATACAAATAGAGAAAAGTAAGTTTGTAAATTTATTCTAGGCCTAATCAAAAATCAGAAAGAAGAAAAGTTTGAAAAATATGAAGTCTTTCAAAATGGATCTTTTGGTCTTATGATTGAAATTACAAAAAAAAAAAAAATGTTAATCACAGTCCCCAAAAGCTTCTAAGAACCAGAGTAGATTAGTGAGACAAACTGCAGGATTCATTGAATAAATTATGGGTATATTAAGCAAGGTAGCATCAGTAATCACACTTATTCAAGTTTGCCACCTGCCTAGTGATTAGCTTCCTATGAGCCTCATCATCATAATGTTTTAATAAGGGGTTTGGATGAAAGTGAAGTTGTGGCTTCACAGCTTTTTATGGGAAATTGCTTCCTACTGATTTTGTGTAGCATGGAAGAAATGACATGGGTATAACAATATTATGAAGCTTTTTTCAATTGCAGTTGTCCTATGGGTTATTTCACTGGGGTGAAGCTCCAGTTCAAGGTCTTTCTTCCAGAAAATAATCTGATGTAGTGTACAGTGGATATGTAGACCCCCAGACTGGGAGAATTGTTTCTCATATTTGGTGCCCCTAAATAATGTCTCTGGATAGGTTATTTTCCCAAACCAGAAATAAAATTGTTCACAGTTGGTGAATTTGATGAAATTGTAATTAGCTCACTGTTTTTGAAACTGAGTATTTTAATGAACCCCTTGTCTCTTAGCAACTTCAAATAAAATTCAGCTGCCATGTGAGGTTTCTGAAAATCCATATGCACCCACTTATCACAACCAAGTTCTAATGTTAAGGTCCCTGCATTTCCCCACAGAAGACACTCTACCCCACAAGCAGCCCATAGACCCATAACAAGACTCACGGACTTAATAGTTAAAATTTCTTGCTTCCTGCAGATCTCTACAGGCTCACAGAGCCATAATATACTCCATAATGTATTCCCACCAGGCCTGCAAAAATTCACTTGTCATAATGCACCAAGGATACAAGTCAACCAAAGCAGGTTTGTGTTTCATCTTACATTTTGACCTCTGAAGTTATACTTAAAGAAAAAGAAAAATTGAAATGCAAGGCGCTTTTTTGTTTTGGAACCCATTTATGTTTTAATATTATAAGGAGATAAACAGGCCTAGCCCAAAGGATTTGATCTACAGAGAGCAGCCTTCCATGTGAACTAAAAGACTCCTTCCACCATTTAAAAGGATTAACAAAGATCAGGACTGTTCCAAAGGGTGGCAGAGGGACAGTGCAGACTTCAAAGAGACAGCAAAACTCTTATTGTACAGGAGTAATAGAAAAACAAAACAACACCAGTCACTATCACAATTCAAACCAGTACAATATTCCTGGAAACTAAGAAGCATACATAGTTTTTTTTATGACTTTGGATTTCAAAAATCCCATTTTATGGATTTAAAAAAACCCAACCAAATCCAATAATCTCTAGATTTTTAATATTATTTTTTCCCCCATTTAGTAATCACAAGTTTAAAAAAAACAAGTAATTTTTGGAGAAAAAGACTATAAATGGAAAATGCAGACTTACTTTGTTGCAGCAGATCTCAGTGGTCCATCACTGACTCCTTGAAGTAAGCAATGAAAAAGAAAATAGCTTCTGATATCATGTCATCTGTATTAAAATATGAAACAGTCGACTTTAATTTACTCTTTGAGAATCTGAGAGACACGTGATTTGACTGGTCTCATTAGGAGATTTTTGGATTTTTTTAATAGTACAGGCCCACGGGTTTTTTAGGGTTAGCAATTACTTTACAATCTATAAGTAGTTTTTTGTGTTTTTGTTACAGTCCAACCACATTTGCTCTACCAAAACATGCTATGGTTTATTGTTGCCTGTTACTTTAGCAGATGTCACAATGAACAGTACTGAAATTCATACAGCACGCTTTCCACATAAGATCCCTTTTCTTTTATATGTTACAAAAACACACTATTTGAGGAAAATTATAGATACCATCACTGCGTTTTGAAAGAGTTATACTATAGGCTTTAGGATTTTTTACTTTTATTTCAAGATCATTAGGGCTTTTTCACAGTTATGTCATGATGAAACTTACTATAACGAATATGTGTAGTAAGTAATTAAGAAATGTGAAGGTTTAAATTTTAACCTGTGAAAATACAGAAAGCAAAAATCTTTATGCAAAAAAAGTAGTGTTTAGAGGATATGACAGAGTAAATTTGGGAATTTGTAAGAGAACACAGGAATCTTTCTTACTCCTTTATTAATATATTGCATCATCTGTCCTGACATTTCTGGAAAACTGGGGCCTTCCCCTTGGGACTTGACAACAGGTGTTACAGAAATTTTTAACAAGGCTCCTTGACCCCTGCCACAGCGCATTTGTGACGCTCTGATCCACCACTGTGCCTTTCCCTCACAGATGCAATACTGTCCTCCTCTCCTGGCTCATAGAGCATCCCTGCTTGCAGGCAGCATTTTCCTCAGAGATGAGGAAGGGAGTGAGAGAGAAGGATGAGGGAGGAAGCACATTTTGGTCCCAGTTCTTAACTAGAATGTTTAAATCCAAGGATCAGACTGGCTATGAATAGCAAGGGAGGGGAGCAATGGAGCTGAGAAGGGACTATGTATCTAATGCACAGCTAGATGACAATTAAATAACAACAAAAAGGTCAACATCAGTGCCTAAAATTTTTGATAGTATGTGAAATAGTATACATCTGGAATCTTAATGCTGATAATATTTCAACATATATACATCACAGATACGTGTGATGGTAATTCCTTATCATTTTTAAAAGGTATTGCTATTGGCTTGTTTATGTGTGTTTGTTTCCAATTGTTGCCCATCTCAGAAATAGAGGAGCTGAGGTTCCATTACTCAATTAGAATAACCAAGCAAAGGATATAAATAACTGCAAGCTATCAGAGGTTTCTCCTTTCTCCAAAATATGTTCCAAAATAGATATTACCCTCTCACATTCTTTTTTTATCATCCATTTACTCTGTGGAGTTATTTATAACTTATTGCCTACCAATACATTTATTATCTGCTGCTTCCAGACATGTATGGGATGATATGTCACATCTTTTAATATAACAGAAATCATGATTTCTGCAAGAGAAGAGATCTACCCATTCTTGTGTTAATACAGATGCCTTAATGACCCTACCACTATACTTACTGCGATATAAAATAGCAAAAAAACATAATTTTAATACATCCTTCAGTCCATTTACCTAGGTTTTCTGATTTTCTTTTCCCTGAGAATTCATAACAGACATTAACTGATTGAAAATTAAAGGATAAATGTTTTGTTCTCTATTGTCATCTCATCGCAAACCTGCCACACCTTCTCCATGATTGCTCATGGGCAGCTCCCCACAGCACAGACTCCTTCCTCATCACAGCACAAGCCAAAAAGACACCAGCTCTCCGCTTAACCAGCTACCCCACTGTTTTGTAGCACGCATCCTCATTGGACACAGCTGTGGCCTGTTAAGGGCAGGCCTGTTCCTAATCTTTGGTGATTAGTGCAGCTGCAACTCCTCAGG
>JAXCLO010000001.1:68748699-68787266 GCA_035583995.1 Arremon aurantiirostris
GGAAGGAAGGAAGGAAGGAAGGAAGGAAGGAAGGAAGGAAGGAAGGAAGGAATATTTCTTTAAATATTGACATAAGACATACATAGCTGCATCAGTTTATGACTAATAATATCTCAGTGATGCAAGCTAAAATAACAGTTATTTCTCAGAAATAAAAGCTGAGTTCAGTGAAAGGAAATAATGTTACATGTGTACAATCACTGGGAAACACCGATTGGCATTTTCCCTTTTGACCTTGCATGATGACAGTGTTACATTCCAATGGAAAACGTTGCCAAGTCTCAGTTCAGCATAAAAACAACACTGAGGAAATAACAGTGTAGCAAACAAACAGAACTAAAAACCGTTCTAATATAAAAAAGTCATGCTTGGAGTGATCAGCATCTCTGAAAGCCTGTTTATTCTGTTGCCTGAAATCTGGCAGGCCCATGATGGATTAAATGTACTACAATTAAAAGAAGTGTTTGGGGCAAACTAGAAACGCTTTGTTTTCTTTTTCACACTAGGACTCAGCTGACTTACATACCACATCACAAGATGCAAGGATGTGGCAACCCTACCCTTCTTGCTGTGTGACAAAAACTTTAAAAAAAAAAGCTATGATAAAATTAGAAATAGAAGTCTTTAAAGCTTAATATTATGCAAGATACTCTGTAATAGAGGAATCTTTTTTTTTTTACACTTCAGTTTCATGATTTGGAGTTTGTGGCTGTCAGTTTACAGAAATAAATCTGAGAGAGTCAGATTTGCGTGGGACTTATGTGCCGCCTCAGCTCTCATAATGCTCTCTTTGCATTGGGTTGGAAATATCAGGCTGTTAACCTGCTTTTTCTGAAATAAAGAAATATCTTTTCTGAAATAAAGAAGTATCTTTTACTAGGAAACATGTAAGATTTTACCAGATTGTTGAAGATGTTAGTTGAAATGAATCTTCTAAAAATTAACCTCCTTTCCGTGCTGTGCTGTTTTCCCTTCTGAAAAGTTTTCAGACTCTGACCCCTGAGAAATTTTTGATTTCCCAAAAGGGACAGAAAATGAAGCCACTGTCTGTAAAAAAGAAGCAACACTGTCTCTGTACAACAAAAGTCAGACTTCTCTCCCTTTTTCACAGTCAGGACAAGGATACTGAAGAAATATTTTTGAGGGGGTCCCCCTGCACTTGTATTGCTACTGCCTGGGTTAGGAGCAGACAGATGAAGGTTTCCCACCAGCTCTAGAGGAGACTTTGGATCCAGAAAGAGATCCAGGAATATCTTAAAAAGCAGTCCACCTGGTTACGTCCATATTGCCAGACCAAGGCTGGCACTGTGCTTTTGCCTTCCCTACTGTTAAAGAAGTAAAAGAGTCCCTGGTATGAGGCCCTGATGAGTTCCCAAATAAATCTTCAGCTTAGCCCCAGAGTTAGAAAAAGCCATACACTATTTCCCAATACTAAGCTGGGATGTAGCAAACTTGTTTATGAGCCTTCAGTGGTAAGAACAAGACTAGTCCATGCCAGCTGGCCAGAGAAGATTGAAGCAAGGATCCTGGCACTGCTGTATTTGCAAGTACAGGGATAGCCCTGTGTTGATGAGACAAAATCTGTGGTGTTTACTACTAGGAATGGGATGAAATCAGCATGACTCCCAGCATTAACAGCACTTGTGGAAGAGCCAAGAGAGCCAGAGAGGTGAAAAACAGCTTATATCCTGTAGAACAGTAATGTTGATTTGAGTAGGGAGGAAAGCAGATGGAGTGAATGGATGTGCTGTTCAGAGGAGAGGGAGAAAAGAGGCTCCTTCCAGCACATTTTTGACATTAAAAGTCTGAAAAAGGAAAGATTTTCCTTTTTTATTTCTCAGTGTTTGCAGATGTGTTCGACATTTTCAGGATTCAAAATTCTTTTTTGTGTTCCTTTGTATCTTGGTCAACTACATTTCAGGGCTTTGGGAGCTGTTGGCATTACAGCAAACCAAGATGGGCTTTCCATGTTGTGGGCTTTTGTTATAAATCCAAAATGCTGACTAAACTCCCTCAAATTTGCCAATTCTTTTAGACAAACTATTGTGAGATATAAAAGGCTAATCAAACTGAATGGAAAGGAGCAAGTGCACACCTCCTAAATTATCATGCTTTATAATCTTTTCAAATGGATTTTCTATATGTAGACAAAGCTGACCATCAGGTTCAGTAGCAAAAATAAGTACTCTTTATTAATTTGAATTTACTGGTAAGGTTCACTGGCTCTACAGTAAGAAGACAGGTGAAATCCCAAGAAGTCAGGTTGACAAATTTTAATAATTGCTTTGTGTTGGAGGAGGGAGTGGTAATTTTGTATCATTACCCCTTTTTGAGATTATCCAATTGCCAAGGTTAAAAACCTGTTTCTATCACCTTTAAAATTACTTTGAAACAAATAAGGATTATTTCAATTGCACTTCTAAATGAAAAAAAACTCATTTAGACTCACCAGCTTTAAATTCCTTTCCTTTATCATTCTTAATACAACAAAGTCAAAAGAGGCTATTAAACACCACTCCTTCTTTAGGAATTCATTAAGATAGATTAAATGCTAGATTTTGACTATCTCATTTAATTAGAAGATAAATTTAGTTTTGGTACACAGAACCACTAAAGCAAATTAACAGCTCTTTCAGGTAGTTACTAATTTAAACCCCAAACCAGCAAAGATTTTGCATGTCCCTGAGCCCAAAATGATGTGGATATTTTCCTTTTACATAGAGTGAGCTGAATTGAATGTTGATTTTATCTGCCATCTACTTTTGCTGAAGTTTCATTTCCTGTATGAACCTGTTCTGCAATGGCATTTTCACTGATAAATAACACACTAGATTCTAATGAAAGGCAGGAGATCATCTTACAGCATTTCTTACTGCCTTATGAAATTATTGTTTCACCCATTACCTCCTTACCACATCTTCATTAAACTGCCACACCCATATAACAATTTATGACAACAACATATAGAATACACAAATTTAGGGAATGTAGAGACCCCCAAGCAAATTTTGTTTCCAGCAAGAGTCACAAGAAATTGACAATATAATGGAGATACCTTGGAAGTTTTGCTAAGATGGTCAGAGGAGAGAAAAGTCTGTGTCCTAATTTGCCAGTGCCACTTGTTTAGGCATCTGCTGTCTAGGTGGCAGCACTGCTTTGAACTCCTCTCTGCAGGGATGTCTCCCCTCTGCACCACGGGCAGAGCTAATCCTGACAAGTCTAAATCAGCTAATGATTTCACAGCACAGGAAGCCAAGTTGTGGAATGATGACAGACTACAACGTGCCAAGTGCCACAGGATGTGCATGTGGAGAGAAAGACGAACAGAGGCTTCCTCCAGAGCTGATCCAATTTCTTTCTGTCTAAAAGGGCCTGGTGTGGAAACAGTATTGAGAATGAATGTGTGGCTCTGTATCCAACATTGCAAGAGCAAGTCTGCTTTATGTGCCCTACCCCCAAAATCACACAAACACACCAATCACCTACTTGTTTGGTATTAATTTGCTTTATGAGGATTGACTTAACATACATATCCCAAGTGTCACATCAACCATAACCTGATACCTTCCATCTGCTTCACCTCCACAAAGATCCCAATCCAGTACTTGATCTAAGAATAATACAAATTGCAATAAAGTGAGATTCCATAAAAATAGCAAACGGACTTTGTATTTTTTCTTCATGTACCTCTAAAGGCAAAGATGATAGTGTTACCCACTCTGTGTCAAATTATACAAATATTAGGACACTCACCAGGATCTGGAACATATTCCACCTTTTGTCCTGAACCTGATGGAGACTCAAATCCACATCTCCTTTCTCTGAATAGGGAATCTAACTATGGGGCTACAAGCCATGCAGAGAAACTAATAAATGGCAGAATTATATAGTGCCACAGCTCCAGAAACAGAAGGAAGGAGCATCTGAACCCAAAGTAACCTGGTAGAGAAAGGATTTATCTAGGATGTGGAGAAAGTGGGGTTGAGCTCTCCATCAGCAGTGATCTGAATCCTAATTTTTCAATGCTTGAGCATGAGCTGGAATTATAAAGGAAAAAGCAAAGAGAACAATTCCATGTTATAATCTCAACTTTTAAAATTAAGAGTGTGCCCACCCTAAAGGAAAAAAAACCCAAAACCTGTCTTCAGGAGGAGACTTTTAGTAGTAAATCACAAGTAGAAAAAGGCTTTGTAAAAAGCAGAAAGACACAGAAAGACTCAGAGCACAGGCTGTGCCAATTCAGATGCTGTACTTGGCTTGGTGGTGCCACACCATGAAGTGCTAGTCAGTCTGGCTTTGAATGCCAGCTCAATGCAGAGAACCACTATTACCCTTGGGAAAGGAATGGAAAATCTACACCACCTGTGCATGGCTGCAAAGGCATCAAGGAACTCTTGAACAACAGTGCAATGAGGGAAGTTTTTGTCCATCCTTTGCTTTCTTCTCCCTCCTACCTTTCCTTCAGCCAAGACACAAAGAAAGTGCAGAGTCTTGTTCTTCCCCCCAAATCTCACTTCGTGAACCATCTGTTGAGCACTTAGGCAACTTGTTCCATTCACAAAGCATGCAGACAACCACAAAGTGTTCTCACCACTCAGTTAATGTTTTTTCTTACCTAATTTCATCCTAGAATTTCTGCCTTTGAAAGCACAGATATAGTGTCCCTGGATAATGAAATCAGGGACATTATCAGCTATTTATTTTTATACTGGTATTAAAAAGGCATGTGCTGGGTTGAATCTTATTAAATGATTTCTCTACAAGTTTGGTATTTACATTCTATAGGCACATGGGAAAATATTGTAAATATTTATAGTACTCTGGATGAGGAGACTTGAAAATTAGCAGAAAGAAGGTTTCCATACTGCAGTGAAGACTGTGAACATTTGCTTTCCTAGATGAGATGTGCCTATTTTCACTTTGAAGGCTTGCCAGGTGGTAAGACTGACTTAAAGCACCTGGCAACCATGAGTTCTGGTACATCTGAGCTGTCAGTTGGGCCTGCTCCTGTTGCCCACGTGCACATACTGGATCCTTCATGGAGCAACTTGGTATCCACCCAGCTAAACCTGGAAATGACTCAATGATAAAACCAGCTCAGGGCCTGCTCCAATAAGCATTATGGGTGGAAGCAAGCCAGCTCCCATCACCTCCACCTGGCCCAGCCTTCCAACCCCTTCCTAGCAGGCAGTGAGCTGTCATAATACATAATTCCTTATGCAAACACACCCTTGGCATCCTGCACAAATACACCAGTGTTTAAGATGCCTGGGAGTAAGTGGCTGCAAGGGATAGCTGCTGCATCTGTCATATCCTAGTGCTATAGATAGGGCCAGGCTGTTCGAGGGGGCGTGCAGCAAGTTGTAGAACACAATTCCCTGGCTGAAGAGGTGGGAATCCATCCTTAGAGCAGGTGGTGGGACCAGCACAGACACAATCATCCTTTCCCTGCTGGATCCTTTCAGACAGAGGTTGTGTGCAAGCCAAACCCAGAGAAGCTGCAACTGAGAAAAGTCTGGTCATGCCAACTACTGAAGCTTATTTGAAGCTCATTTCCTGCTAAGTCCCAGCTTGAGAACTAGTATCAGCCAGTCATGCACTTCATGCCCTACTTACTCTACTTGCTTGCCTATTTTTTGAGGGGGTTGTTGTTTGTTTTTATTTTAACCACTGATAGAGCCAGTGCTGAATGCTGTAGATCAGGTTTGGTTAACCAGCACTGCCCTGGGGCTTTGTGCTGTGTACAGATTCCTGCATCATGCACACCCTGCTTTTTCTTGTTTGGTGACTCCTCCCAGATTCATTGTCCACTTTCACCACAATGTCTGTTTCTGTTTTCTGTCCTCCTTGTGGTTCTGCCCAGATGCTTTATTATCTGCATTTTCTAGGATCCGTAAACAATTTTGTTATTTTTATCAACTTTTATTTTTATTTGGGTTTTTGGTGTTTTGGTTTTTTTTCCCTTTTCCTTATGTCAGCTCTGTGACTACCTGCAACCTATTGCATAAGAACACAAACACACAGTTCAAGCTTGGGGATTTTCTTTGATCATTAACAACTATGATTAGAATGATAACTCTGAACTCTACACAGGACGAGTAGAGTCCTACATCATCTACATTCAATAAATTGCTCAAAAGTCGCAATCTTTGTAGGTTTGTGAGTTATTATTCAAACAAAGTGACAATTTATTGAAAATTGCTTTTGGAATAAATATTTAAATTAATTATTGATAGTTATTCAAGTAATTTATTAAAATTCACATAAGAGCTATATTTCTTTATGCTTTTTACCCAGTGTTTTCTCCAGCAAACTTTTTTCTTTGGCAATTTTTCTCCACTCAGAACCAATTAAGTACTGACTTAGATATTGCTCACCATATTTCTTTGTTCTACAGACATCTGTCTGAAAATCTGATGACCTCATAATACTATAACTAACAAACTCTTTTCTTCTTATATTTATTATGAAATATAAGTATTTTTCTATAACTGAATAGATTTTTCATTTTTTTCAACAATTAGCAATTAGAATTATCATAAAAAGTAGATTAAGAACTTAAGCATTCAATAGATATTTTAATATCTATATTCTAAACATGTTCTCTAATCTATTTCACAAAGCCCATTTCATGATGGTTTCTTATTTAGTGGTGGTAAAATTACCTGAGATTCTTCTACAAGAAAATTAATTGTTACAAAATCTTTCTTACTCTAAGTGTGCTATAATCAAACTCTACTGACACTTCTTTCATTCCTCATTCATTTCATCTTTCCCAAAACAACTTCTCAGACAGGCTTTACTTTCACTTCACATTTCATCGACATTGCACATGACCCTATAACTCTTTCCACCTTGCACGATCTCCTTGCACTTATATTGGCCAGTCAACAAAAATCCCTGGAGTGGCAGCAGGTTCCTGCTGACCTCCTGTGTTGGTGGGTTCAAAATTAGGCATGAGCCACACACGAGCCAGCAGTGCACCTTGGCAAAAGATGCCAAAGATGGCCGACATCATCCTGAACTGTATTGGCAGGAGAAAAGCCAGCGTTTCTTAGGTTACATGAATAAGAGTGCCCAGTTTTAGGCCTTCAGTACAGGAAGCAGCAATAAACAGGGATGAGTTCAGCAGGGGCAACCAGGATGGTTGTGGCTGGACCATTAGTCCCATGAGGTGAGGCTGTGGGATTGGGCCTTGCTCAGTCAGGAGAAGAGATGGCTTTGGAGGGACATGACAGAGGCTCCCAGCACCTGCAGGGGTGTCACTAAGGAGAGGGAGCCACAGTGAGAGGTGTGAGGCTGAGAGGCAGCAGCTAGCTTGTATTAATTAACAAATTAATACAAAAGTGGTTCAGAGAGGGAATGAGGAAAACCTTTCTTCCCGTGAGTGCTGTCAGGAGGAGCAGGTTGTGCTTAGAGGTTACACCATCCCCATTCATGGGAGACATGACTGGATAAATCCCTGAGCATCCTGGTCTGACCTCAGAGATGGTCATGATTTCAGCAGGAGGTTGGGCTGGACCTCCCAAGGTCCCTCCTATCTGAATTATACTGTAATTCCCTGGTTACAAGGATTGCCCGCAGAGCAGCATTAAATATCACATAATACAATTCACATAGATCCCCTTATTAAAATTGTTCAGATTAGCACAAAGACTGCATTTCATCACTTGTAACAGTCCTAGCTGATGGTGAGATCTAAAGCTCCAGCTCATTTCATATACTCTTTGCTATTGTGTAGAGACACTAGAGCACATTCATGCTCTTGTTCTTTGCCTTCTGTCTCCTAGCAACTCCATCTGCTGCCTTATTTTGAATGTTGGAAGTACAAGTCAGATTTATTTTTTCTAGTTGGGAAAAAGCTGCTCCTTCCCCGATTCCAACATAGCTTAACACACAGTTTTATATTTAAGATGCTGGAATGCCTTTTGCACAAGTAAAGATGATTTCATCCTGCATTCTGTCATGGCAAGAGCCTCTTTTCCACAGATCTAGGCCATTTCCTTACCCATGGGTTCTTGACCACACAGGAATTTCGGTGGCTATTGGTATTGTCAGTTGTCTGCAAAAATCATTAATCCACCTTTGGTTTGAGGCAATGATTCTGTTGGTTTTTGTTATTGGTTATTGTTTGGTCTTTCATGAGCTATAAATAGACACTCTTGGCATCCATATTTCACACAAATCTCTCTTACTCATTCCCTGGCACATGACATATTTCCTTGCCAATATTTGTGGAGCACACTGTGAACTGAGTGGCGCTGAGGAGTGCGTAATAAAAGTGCTTATCCTGTACATGCCTGTCAGTTACACACCCGTTAAATTTAACTCATCCAGCTCCATTGGGATATTTTTATCCTTTACAAGTGATTAACCATCACAGCAACATAATCTCTAATCCATCCAATGGATAAAACTATCAGGTGATGGGTAGAAAAAAGGAGGGAAAAATCAGTCTACACATGGAAGATGTGAGAATGCCTCAAGGGAGCACCAAAATATTGCAAAATATTTCACCTTTCTTAAAACATTTGATTATTTATATGCGGAGGACTGACTTTTATTAACAAAGTAACAAACTGAAATGTAAGCCTTCTTTGTACCCTACAGAAAAATCATGATGACTTTAATGTATCTTCAATAGAATTGGAGCCAAACCTTTTGTTTTAGATGTTTCTGGTTCCTTAGTGTGATTTTTTCCCTCTTCAGTAGCTTCATTCCTTCGCATAGCTGAAATGTTTATGTCAGCCATCTCTCCAAAGCTCCCTCATTGATCTTTGCAACTCCTTCAGGCATTGCCTTTTCTGATATTAGTAAGACATACTGTTGGGCTGCTCATTTCTGGAGTGGATTCTGCTCCAAATTCGAAAAGGTGAATTAGGTGGGAAAAATAGTTTGACCTTAATGCATTCAGGTTAGATTGTACCCTAAAACAGAATCTGAAATGGGAAAGCAGCAAGTGCAAAGGCTACAAAGTATTTTTGATAAATATTGAAATGAATTTTCAGCTTTATAAATCATCGTTCCTTGAACTCTCTCTTTTGAGCTATAGGACTGAGTTGTGACACTGAAACCAAATTGGTGCAGTGATTGTAGCAGCTTTAGGAGAACAGATTAAAAGGAAATGCAATCATCAAAGCACATAACAACACAGGGAACTTCCCTTATACAACATACACTGTTTAGCTGTAGCACAGCCAAATTATTTATTTTTACTCTTTTATATATTACTCCTTATATAGAAGGGTGAGTTTCAAGAAAACCCACACAGCAGTGGTGTCCAGGATATTAATATTTAAAACATTCCCAAGCAATAGCTAATGGCCCATGGTTAAACAATACATATGATCATTGTGCTGGTATATAGGTGATGTCATCAACTATAAAACCCCACCTCATTCCCAAATTCCCATGTGGAAAAGAGGTAGAATGTAGCCCACCAGCCCTTTTATCTCCCTGGAATCTGCTGAGGCTGTTGTGAACAGAACCAAGAGTCGGCCAATTTAACAGAGCAAAATTTTGATGATGAGTTTATCCTCCCAAACATTTTGCCCATGACACAGTAATAAATAGAAAACAAACATGGAACACACTGGCTATTTGTGTTTATTTCTTCTGTAGTTGCCCCTGGAAACAATAAAATTAGCATGCAAAAAAGTATAATAAGATAAATATTGATTTTATTTGACCAAGAATATATAGTTTTGAAAACTTTAAAAATAGCTGGGGGAAAAAAAAATAAAAATTGTGATCTTTTTAAGATTTCTATTTTAATTTGCACAGCTGCAGTCTTCTATCATAATGAACTAAAAGAACCAGGCAAAAAATACCAGGCAACTGACACTTAAATCATATATGTCTTCTAGTTTGCAGCTCAGCATCTGCTGCATCATTTCTCAGATTTTAAAGAGGCTGGGAAGAGAGACCAAGGATAAGAAAAATGCATCTTTTCAGCTGAAAGAATGTATTTTTCAGTGACAAAGGACTACAGGCCATTATCCATTGCTACTATAAAATGGAGGGGCACTCTGAAAGTCTCATTTTAATTCAAAGAAAAATCTACCTCTACAATAGCAATTTGAGGGGAGAGGATGGTCACAGGGAAAAGAAACTTGATTCAAACATGTCAAATTTTCATGTTCAGGAAAAATGAACATACCCATTTTCCAAAAAAAAGTAATGTTACATTGCAGACAAGCTGTTTCCATGCAGGGGTAATATCTTCAGGTGCCTCCTGAAATCAGCTCAGGGAAATTGTTGTCTTTTGTACTCTGCGCTAGTTTTTAGTGCCAGAGTAGAGTTCTGCTTTCGAGGATTTCTTCCTTAAAATGAAAGGGCCAGGTTCTTCTCATACACTTACAGAAATTAGGGGAGAAAGGCAATAGAGAAATACCAGCACCGAAGCAAAGAAAGGATAAGAGACAAGAGCTTCAATATAGCTTTATTTATCACCCTTTCATTAAAAGGAATTAGAATTAATTAGCCCAGCTTAATTAGCAAAATTAAGATATTCCATGCATATCCTATTTAGCCTCTCTATTGTCTTTTCCCTACATTCTCTCTGTATTTGTCAGAGCTTCCATAAAGGAGTGTATTAGATGACTTTGGCCCACATCATTAACAAAATCAATATTTTTTAGTTTAGAATCAGATCAAAATACTGTAGCTCCAAAAAAAAAAAGCCATTTGCCACAGAGAAAGCCAATGTTGAGCAGCCAGTTCATGCTAAGGCAAATAAATCCCCAAAATCAGCAATCAGTATTTCACAAAACAAACATATCCATAGACTAGCAATTAGAGACTGGCACTCAGTACAAAAATGGGATGAAGTGGTGAGGTTCCCTTCCTACATTGGCGTTCATGGGCTGACCACGGGGGTGCTGCCAAGCCCTAACTAGTCTGATGTGGTCAGAGCACCAGTTGGCATGAAGTTTTAGGGAGAAACTGATTCACCTGCTGGGGCTAAAGAATGGGGATGCTTTTTCTTCCTCCAAACTTCCCACTGAAGAACAATCACCTTGTTTGTCAGCTCTTTGAGTCGAACAAGCAGAGGTATGGTCACAGCAGGAACGAGTGGCTCCTTCCAGTCAGGATTCACCACTGGGAAATATTTACTGATTCCTACAGATTAAAGGCACTTCTCAAAACTCATTCCTGTTTCTTAAAGTACATCTGAAGGGTACTGAGCTGTGTTACATGATTTCAGTTGTACTCTCCATGTTCCTCATAATCATTTCCATTTGCCACACAGTAAGAAGGTTGTTCTGGAAATAGGGAATACTCTCAATTCTTCCTGCTCAATATTTTTTACCTTGAATAAAACAACTAACTTGTGACAGGGAATGTCAGCACACAAATGAAGCCTGCTGTCCAATTAGGTTCATTACTCTGGATCCTAGATTAATGCAAGTACTGCATGCAGGGTCATGTTGCTGTCTTTTTTAAGACACCTTTCCCCCATGTGTCTTACTGACCAGCAGCTGTAACAGCTCTTTATCTGACTTGATGAGGTTTTATGCTTCCTCCTCAAAAGCCCTGATTCTGTACACACATGTACAACAAACACATGTTTTTGGGGTTTACAGGAACACCTCTCCTGGTGTGCATGGTGCTCTCATCCCATGGTGCGACAGAGTGAATTCCCTGGCCAGCAGTGTCTCTGCAAGGCACATTTTGTAACAGCACATTTTTCTGTGAATGCAGCCCCGGTGTAAGAACCCAGTTAGGCGCTTTTCAAAATGTTAGGCGCGTTGCTTGGATGCAGCACACAATATTTAAGAACTGGACAAAACAGACTTAAGTAACCTGGCCAAGAAATCATCTAAAAAGCAACATCCAGCCTACCATGTAACCCCTGTTCTGGACAAATACAGATGAAATGCTAATAAAGATGCTATTTTTTGCCACAAAAATCAATAAAACAAGCTTTCCCCATTACAGCTCATTGACAATTCACCCAGTTTCAACAGTAGATGTGAGAATTTATTCCTGAAAAAGGTTACTTTGCACATTGATTTGAAAATTGTGAAGCACAATCTCAAAACACATCTGAGAGTTTTTGCTCCCAGTATATCAGGACTTCTTATTCATCTTCTTATGATCATTAAAAAGGATGCCTGGGAATAAGAATTCACTCTTGCAGTGCTAAATAAATACCATCATTAAGGAATCTAAGATACTCAGCTTCAACAGCTCACTTTTATAGCAGTAATTTACTAGGTTTTCCTTATGACATAGCAGTATACTACACACTTAACAAAGATGTTCATAATCATTCAAATATTGAGACAAACCTCTGGCTGTTGCTATGATACAGCACTCGTTTTACATTCCCATTTGGGTTAGAAGAACATTTGCTCTGCTGTTTACTACAAAAAAGGCAAGACAAAAAAAAATCAGTGTTTTGTTTCCTCTCCTATTTAAGAATTATTTAAAATGACTCACAATACCTCTCACTTTGCCTTTTGTTAGAATTACAGCACTGAGACATCACATTAGGTAACAGCACTGAGTGTCCCACCTTATTGCTTTTAGCCTAATTATTATAACATTGAAAATTAATAAAGAAAATTACATGTAGGCTCATATGATGTAATTTACATCTCTGATAAGGGAACAGCCCAGAAACAGTTACTGATGGTTCTAATTTTCTCTTCCTCTTGTTCCCAATCCAAGATTTAAAAGGAGCTAGTAAAGGGGACAATCATGGTTTTGGCAGGTGTGAAGCTTGCAGTGGAATATTTTGTTGGCATTGCAGGTGAAGTGGAAAAATTAACAAGGAGAAAATTATTGAGTGAGGAAGACGATTAAGGGTCAGCCAAGGTGCTGCTCTTTTCTTCTTTTCATTTTTCTTATAATTGCATTTGAAGTTCTTGCCCCATGGTTTCAAGTAGGATCTGGTACTGGCTCTGTTGTATCTCAGAGTATTTCAAGCCCTGGTTGGGACTGAAGGGACCTCTGAGTTCATCTGGTCCAACCCCTGCTAAAGCCAGTCTATCAAGAGCAGTCTGCACACGATTGTGACCAGGTTCATATGTCTCCAGGGAAAGAGACTCCACAACCTCTCTGGGCAGCCTATTCCACTGCTCTGTGATGCTCAGAGTAAAGAAATTTGTCCTCATATTGACATGGAATGTCCTGTGTTTCAGTGTGCACGCCTTTTCCCTTGTCCGGTTACAGCAGCACTGAACAGAACCTGGCCCCACCCTTTCAACCCCCTTCCCCTGAAGATGTTTGTATACAATGATAAAATCCTCTCCTCAGTCATCTCTTCAGGCTACACAGGCCCAGCTCTCTCATAACAAAATTGCTCCAATCCTCTAAAATAACCCTCAACTGGATTCTCTTCTCATTCCTTGTCTTTCTTGTACCAGGGAGACACAAAATGGACACAGTACTCCAGATTTGGCCTCACCAGGGCTGAATAGAGGGGCAGGATCACCTCCTTCATCCTTCTGGCAAAGCTCTTTCTAATACTCCCCAGGATACCACTGGCCTTATTGGCCACAAGAGCACACCGCTGGCTCATGGACAGTCCGTTGTTCACCAGGACCCCCAGGTCCTTCTCTATAAAGATGCTTTCCAGAACAGATTATCCTGCAGCTATTTTAGGGCAGGATGGATTGTTTTGTATGTTCCTGAGATGGCCATAGAGTTGTTTTAAGCTGGAAAATTTTGTCTCTTCCCATACAGTCTTTTGTTCCACCTGAGGAATATATGCCTACAACTATATGGTATCATTCTGACTTTGTTGTGCTTTACATATTTTCCTTCTTCCATGGAATAGCCTTGCTTTTTTTACTTTTTTGTACAATTTGAAAGACTCTGGAGGGTAAAAAGACGTAAGCAACATGGTTATCCAGGCCACCACAGGAAGGAGAAAAGTCTGAAAGAGAGCAGTGGCCATAGAGAGGAATGAGGGAGTTCCCTTTTCACAGGGCCTCATACCTCTTTTCTCTTGCTATCTATTGGTCCTACCTGTCATTTCCTTGGAGCCTTTACAGATCTTCTTCTCCCATCTCTTATCCCCAGGGGATCCCACCACCTTCCTAGAAACCTTCTTCTCAGGAAAAACTTGTCACTGTCACAAGATTTGAGTTAGTTCTGGTCTTTAGCCAGAAGGGAAGTGGTGGCTTTGGAGATAAGGGAGTGAAAGGTCTAACAAGCATTACAGTGGAGAGAGGTCAAGGCTGATCATACAATTGCCTTGATTATATGGTGGTCATATGCAATTCCAAATTGTTGGATGGGCATTAATCCCCGAATTATATTGGCAGGAGCCATTGTGAGTGCCCGTGATAAACTCAACTAGAGGGGACTTTGTGGCGATTGTTGGAGCTCTTTGTGTAAATACAGAATTGAGTATTTCAACAAGAGCATCACAAATATGCAGGAGGACACTTAAATACATAGGAAATAATCCCAGGCAGTGGATGAAGACTTCTGTAGGTATAGCAGTGCAGCCACATGTCATATATTTATACTTTCAGAACAAAAGTGCTGTCTAAAATTGAGAAATTTCTGGTGTAACCATTCTGGCATATCAGTATGAGGTTCTTACACTGATCTGATTATACCCACCATAAATACACTGGTGAATTTCCAGTGCAAACAAGCCTTGTAGAGGAAAGCGCATTGTCTTCCATTACTTCCTGATGAAAGACTGAAATATAAAGAGAGCAGAGCAGCAGGTACAATCTGCCCTTTGGAAGGAAAAACGGCAATTCTGAGTGTCTGTCTTCCTCTCAGGCAAACACAAAGGAGTTGAAGGCAAGCCTGTTGTCGGTCTGTTTCAGTGCCCTCTGCCCCTCATTTAATTAATGCACAGCACTGAGGAAGAACTAAATCCTAGTTGTTTTACTCATGCAAGTGATGCCAGTGACTTGAATCAAGCTACCTGCAGGATTAGAAGTAGAAAGATTAAGACCTCAGAGTAGCAAATTCATTTCACTCTGTTTTCAAATGCAAATAGTTGCCTCTCAGTTGTCAGCTTGATTCATCTGTTGGTTGTTTAGCACAATGAGGCTCTGATTCTGCTCCCTGATTGTTTGTCCTAGGCTGCTCTCTATCACAAACATACTCAACTTCCATAGAATAATTGGGATGAAAGTGGAACAGTAAGTCCTCTGCAATTTTTAAAATATATACCAATACATACTGATGCATAAATATATCTCAAACTAGACAGAAAAACCTTCTCATAGAGAAAGTTCCATCAGTTGGATCCTTGAGGTTTTAGTTTGCAACATGGTTTTTTACCTATTTTGTCTCTTATGTGGACAAGTTCTTCTCACCTCTTGACTCCACTGTAATGCTGAGGGAGACACTGACTTGACAGGAAATATGGGAAGCCTCACACTATCTTACAACTCATGCCACTATCTGATGAAACCACTTCACAGCTGCTTTCATTAGAATGTCTTCAGCAAGTTAAATAAATTACTCAATAATAACTCATCTGTAGCCAAGAACATATTTTGATTGGAACTGCAATTTTAATATGTAACCTGTCATTTTAACATATATTAGTTATTTTGTATGGGGCACCACTGACAGATTACTGTTTTATTTAAATTATTTGAAAGATCCAGTATAGGAGACTGTTCCTGTACTTATCAGAAGCCTCACCAAATTATTCCTAGCTGTACAATTAGCCTGTGTTTATCAGAAGCCTCACCTAATTATTCCTAATTGCATACCTTTACCTCTACAGCTATGCTGAATCTTTCAAGAGCTTCTTTTTGATAATTTATTTGATTTGCCACTAAACCTCTGTTTTATCTTTCTACAAAAAAACCCCAAAACTCAAATGAAACCATTAAGTCAATGTTATAATTTATTTTTTATTTTAAAGAAATGAAAAATGACATTATGTATCAGTGAAAATTATTACAAAAGGAAAACAGTGATATATCATACCAAGGTGTTGAGTTGCAAAGAGAAGCTAAAAAATGAGGAAAAACCAGGAAAAGGATACAGCTTAGCAGTGCATATTAAAATGTTGAAACTGATTTTAAGAAAATATGATCCATTTGTCTGCATTTATAGTGTCTCAAAATTCTATTTTAAAACCCCCTATGGTTTATTTTAAGCACTCCTAACTCTGCAGCAAGGATCACTGTGTGAGTCTTTGCTGCTTATATGAGAATGTTCAGCCTTCTGAAACTAAAATTTTTTTGAAAAGTGGTTCTCATTAGAAGCAGTATATTTCTGTTGCCCTCATGAACTGAGGTGCTTTACTGAGTGTTTGGAGAGCAGGCTTACAGCTGCATTTGCCTACTCTGATTCTACAGAAGTCAGTACTCCTGGGTATGTGCCACTTCTACCTACAATTCTGACTGAGGAGCAAAAGCTCAAAGGCTGACACACTTTTCTGAATAAATATTTCAGGTCTTATTTCTTGAAGGTTTAAGGCTGTTGATTGTTTTTTTTTAATGTCTTGCCAGCTCAAACCTTCTTGCTTTGGCTTTATCATTGCATCGTCCCAAACTGGCAGCAAGGCTCATTTTAGGGAAAGATGCCTCAGAATACAGGAATCTAGGATGTGAAATCTTGATCAAATTTAATAAAAAAGGTGGGGAAAAAACCAACCAATTATCTGGCAATTCTGATTTTGCAGCAAGAAATACCTTGGATAAATTCATAACTCAAGTGCAAAGTCAAATATGTGATCTGACTTTAAAAAGTTAGAAGCTCCTGAAGGGAGGCATAACAAATATGGTAAAATTGGGATCTGACTTTTGTATTTAACATGTTGTGCAGGTTTTGGATGGGATAGAATTCATTTTCTTCATAGTAACTGGTATGGGGTTACATTCTGGATTTCTGATGGAAGCAAGAACATGATGTTTTAGTTGTTGCTGAGCAGTGCTTACACAGAGCCAAGGCCATCTCTGCTCCTTACTCCATCCGATCAGTGAGGGAGCTAATGGTACCCGAGATGTTGGAAAGGGACAGAGCTGGACAACTGATCCCAGCTGGCCCAAGGGATATCCCTTACTGTCTGGTGTCATGCTCAGCATGTAAAGCTGGGGGAAAAGAAGAGAAAGGGCAACATTTAGAGTGATGGCATTTGTCATCCCAAGTTGTTGTCATCTTATTGCAAAGTTCCATACCTTCTTGGTGATTTCTCATGGGCATCTCCTCATAGCACTGACTCCTGCTTCTCCACAATACAGCCAACAAACTCCAGTACCCTTCTTAACCAGCTACCCCACTCTTTTGTAACACTCATCCTTATTGGACACAGCTGTGGCCTGTTAAGGGCAGGCCTGTTCCTAATCTTTGGTGATTAGTGCAGCTGCAACTCCTCAGGGGTGAGATTGACTTTTGCACTATCTTTATTCTCTTACATTCCATCTCCCCACAATTCTCAACAAACAAAATCTCATCATTAAAATAAGGATATGAATCACAAAGTGGATTGACTTTCGTGAGTTTGAAGCATTTTCCAGGTATCAGATGTGTTGTATTTCATTGCTCTTTAGAAAAGTATGTTTTCATATGTACAGCTTTACAATTCAGTCTGAAAATGCATTGCCATTCTCCAAGAGGCAGAATACTTCATAGTAATATAAGACATGATTATTACTAGTATGTAATAAAACTTGATTAATAGTACAAGATCTTAAGAATACAGTTTTGACCTTTAAAAATAATATTATAAGTAAATATTTTTACTTTAATATTTGACTATTTACTCAGATAAATAAAAACTTAGGTCAAAGAAATGTCATTAAAAAAATCTGCCTCCTTCTTCTGTGATCTCAGTTCAACCTGTAGAAAAAATTAATTAAAATTGCCACAACCACTAATTCTGTACTTAGAACTTGTTACATTTTCAAAGGAATTGATACACAGAATAATGATAACATAAGGATCCTTGTCTGAAATTAGAATGCTTATATTGAATTATATTCTAAACATTTATTTAATTATTTTAGATGAAAATTTATTGATCTGACAGTGACCAATGTCATTATGGGTATGGACAAGTGATGAAAAATGGATTATATAGTTTTATCAATGATTCTTCGACTATATCTACAAAATAATGATTGAGAGGAGAAGCATACTATAAATTTGCTAAACTATAAAAACAGTGGCAAAGTTTATTATAGCCCATAGATTATCCAGTGGGGGAGAATTATGTATTACTGCTTCTTCCATAAGTAACAGATTAATTAAACTTCAAAAGGTCTTGGCATGTGGGAGGCAGTGAGACTCTTGTGTTTTGAAGCAGTGTTAGACGATCATAAAACTCAGTATTTAAAAAGGGTTGGTGTTCATGCTGCTTTTAAAATTACTATATCCATATTAATAGCATATCATATGGAAAAATATGTCCAAAATATTTATCTGGATAAAATCCATCAAAGTTTTAAGACTTTTTTACAGTACTGACTAATTTCTAATGCAAGTTTATTGAAATATATGTTGATAAAACTGAATAAGGTTGATCAGGCATGCATTTCTCTGTCTTATCAGAGTAAATACCTGCCCTGTGATTTGATTGTAACCTAATTATTTTTAAAAGTACTCCTAAATTCATGCAATATGGCATTGATACTCTGACTGAATAAGGGAATCTAGAGACAAATATAGCAAGTACTTTTCAGATTTATACATGTAATCTTTAAACTTGTCTTTGAAAATTAATGTTAATAAACCTTATTATCAAAATATCCAGGAAATCTTAATGTGCTTACTCTTCCATCTGTCAGTATGTACTGGACATTTTCTACTGATTTAAACAGAAGAAAATTTTAAAATAATTTCAACTGATAACACAAGGACGCTACAATACTTTTACAGGTTTGCTCATAAGAATTTCCTTATCTGTCAGAGAAGGGGGATGAGTCATGTATTGAAATTTATTTTTTGTTTATTCTCCTAATGTGTCTATATAAAGACCCATTAGGAGAAAATGCTTTTACATGTTATTTAGTATAAAATAGGTTTTTTTCCCTACTTCTGCTAATACTTTTCACACATAATATTTAAAGTTTATGAAAAATAGGGAGTTATTTTTTTCTGTGAAGGTAAATATTATATTAATTACATAAAATTCCTATGTAACAGTTTCCTCTTTCTCAGATCTTTTTTTCCTTTTAAGTTACTATGATAAATATGTAAATGTAAGTAAAGGTAAGCAGGACTTGAGCAATATAGATTTTTATATTAATGTTAAAGAATGTATACAAATTTTCATTTCTAAGGAAGAATTTAATTGTTTCAGACTTCTATGTGTGGAATAAATGTTGCAATAGTCTTTTTTTTATGTACCTTTTGTCTTCTTAGTCTATCCTGAAAAAATTACAAGTAATATTTCATTTTAGGATGTATCTTCAAATCAGTTTGGGTTTTTTTGTTTGTTTGTTTTTAAGTTCTTATAATCTAACTGCCTCCAAGTAGTTAAAATCTAGTTTAGAAATTGTTTTGGTAGGTGTTTTCAGCTGGTTTAATGACCAAACTGCTGAAAAAAGTCTGCACTGCCAAAATAATACTTAGATTTATTTTTTGAGTACTTGAAGATAATTTAGAATTAGTTAATGTCAAGACCCTTTCAATTTGCCTTTTATATGTCCTTCTAAGTGCATGAAGATACTGATTATCATCACTTTGGCTAACATCTTGTTCATTGATTTTGATTCTTTGAGAAGTCACTTAAGTTTGCAACATTTTGGACTCCAGAAAGAATCAACTCCTTGTTGAAAGGCTGAACAGAGTAGGCTGATGTTACTCATGTTTTTGCATCACGCCCATAAAACTTTTATTTATATATAACATGTTATGTGTCAACATTTTGTTGTTTTTCGACTGTTGCTCTTCATTTGAGCAATTGTTACACATTCTGGAACAACAGATGATAAATCAGAAAAGACACGAGAGGAAAAATATTATGCATACATTAACTTTTCTGTAGCCATGCAAACCAGAAACATCTAGCTATTAAAGCAAAATGTAATAGACAGCCAGGATGAGCTGAATTTTTTTATAAGTAATGTAATATTAATTTTGAAGCCTGATTATACCAGTGATTTTCACATACTTTCTTGAATAAATTTGCATTTTATGTTTAATTGAGTTGCAGTCATTATGTTCATTGCTATGATTTTGTCTTACAATAAAGACAGCTATAGCAAAGAATTTTTTGCTCAAATAACTAATGTTTTCATATTTTTGTATTGCATTTATATGCCTTTATATTTAGTGAATTCTGAACATTTAATGTCTTTGTTTAATTTGGAAAAATATGCTGAGCAAACAAACTGTTCTTGAGCCACTCTTACTATTAGTCTTAGCAAATAAGGTTCTGTGCAGTTAGAAAACACTGATTTTTTTTTTAACTATCAGCATTCTTGAGGTACTACATTAATCTATGTAACTTCAGTTTCAATTTCTTTTCAAATAAAGACTGCAAAAAGATATTGAAGCAGAAGATAATTTTTTGCCTTTCTCCATGATGTGGGCTTTCTTTCTCTCTTTTTTTTTTTTTATATTTTATATATTTTCTTTAATATAGTCATAAGACAGGGACGAAATTAAGTGATTAATAGGTGCTCTCTGGCTCATGCTTCACTGAGCTCTAGCATGAATGTACTGTGTCTAGGACAGTGAAAATATGCACCTGAAACCCAGAAAACACATTAAAACCTTTAAAAAAGGGTTTCAGCTTTTCATGGAGTCTTTCTCTCACTTCACTTACAACCTCAATGTGGTTAAAGGTACAAAGGACATTTTATAAGCAGCGCAGTAGAAAACTCTTGCCAGAGATGTAACATCACTATCAAGTCTAGCTGCGTGGGCTTCCTGGAAGTAAACATACAAGACAATTGAGATATCTTGGTCCAGGCCACAACAATGAGATTAAAGGGTTTTGTGCTTTCAAATCTACAGACAGTACACTACAACTTTGATAAGAACCAGGTTTTTCAGGGGATCTCACAATTTATCAAGACTTACATTTTAAGATCTAATTGAAGATAATAATTAAGTGACTTAAATCATTCAAATTTCCCAATATACATTTGAAATTGCTGTTGTGACAAACCTTTTAGAATGACTGAGTTTGGACAAAATTAAAAATAACACACTTTGAGACAATATGTGAAATTAGAAGAAGTCTTACATATTTAGAACTATTTAAATTGAAAAGAAGTGCTTGTATATGGATACATACTTTAAGTGATGAATGGGTATTCAGTTTGATGCAGTAGATATTCAGACTGGGTCATAGGTCCTCATATGTAGATGTGTAGATGTTGCTTTAAAATTAGTAGAGAGAAATTAGCACTTCTATAACATATGCCACCTTCTTTTAAATTCTTGCCAGAATTCTAATTTTTCTTATTATAATTGTTTATTTCCACTGACTGTGGAAACACACACCTACACCTACACTTTTGGTCACTGAGGCAAGAAGAAAACAAATCACAAAAAGCATATGTCTTCTAGCATGAGCATCTATTATATAGACAGTAAAGTGTATACACACACAAACAAATTTGTCTTAGTATTTAGCATATGAATATAAAACGATATCATACTACAAGTGTAATTTGATATGTAATGTGAAATATGTATAACATGATATTTAGTTGTTGAAAAGACACCTAGATTGCAAATAAATTCTCTTAAAATCAGAGAAATTACTTGAAGATGCAGAATTAGCTGCAAAAGTTGCCTGTGGAGATCACAAATTATTCCTTCAAAAGAGAATTATTTTGTGAGGTTTTATTCTACTAACTTCAAGAAAAAAAAGTCTGAAAAATCTATTTTTCCCTAGAGATGGTACTGACAAAAAAAAAATCCAGAAGCAGAGCAGTAGAAAGAGTCTGTAAAAAATATGTACTTTGTTACTTACAAAAGTAACAACACCGATTTTTTAAATAATTGGAACTTCAGCCCTCATATCTGACAGCTCAGCACTCGATTTGCAAAATTTCCTCTGAACTAAATTTTTGTGAAGGAGAAGAAACCTTTTCTTCCTTTTTTAACATTTTATCTGAATAACAGAGTTTCAAAACCATAAAGCTAGAATGACCATGGAGACGTTAAAGCAAGAACATGATTTCACATAGAAGTAGTTCTTATGCAGAGGGAAATAATGAATTTCCCTGAGGCCGAATCTTGGGTTGAGAAGCATTTTATTTTCTTTGAAAAAAGCAGTTAAGTATTCCCTGATAAAATCAGATATATTGACGCTTGTACATTTTGACGTACTCTTTCTACCACAAAACACAATTTATTTGTTGAGTCTCCTTGAGATATGATGTAAATCATGTTGAAATTAAATTTTAGATTGATTACTTTATATTGCTTCTTTCAGTAGCAAACAATTCTAGTCATCTATATACAAAGTAAAATGGAATATGCTCAAATAGAGAAATCAGGACGCTGTTATTTCTTCCATTAGGGCAGGTATGGAAAATTAGAGACTACTGCATTGTAGGCATAACTGGGAAAAAAATTCAAATAATGTATGCATCATATTCTATTATCCAGTTAAATTATTATAAGTAAGTGTAAAAGAAAAATAAGATTATTTATTCACCTAAAGAATTAACAAATTCCACAGACTTTTTAATCAATATTTACACTTTATCCCTGTCTTGAGGAACACCAAGAAGAGATTACTATTGTATTCAACAGTCCTCTGTAGCGGTTTTCTTTTCCTCTTGTGTAATCTTGACATTTTGTGTTTATGCTTCTGTGGGATCTTCCATTAGTTCTCTCATATCTCATTAATTTCATTCATTTAAAATTTATTATCGCTCTTTCACCTTTCTTTCTTCTAGGAGACCCTGTCTCTGGTAGTTCAGGTATAAAGTTACAACAGTATTAAAAGCCCCCTAATTTATACATACATATAGAAACATGTGTGTGCTCATAAACATAGCTTTATTTTAAGAATAATTTCTGAATTCTACTTTGATGACAGTTTCTTTTTATTATTTTATTTCCTAATGCCTCCTTAAAAATTGATTTCTTACACCAGGAATGAGAGGAACAAAGGGTTAGATTAGAGGAGAGAATAATTTGACAACTGAACAATTTGACATAATGTTGATTCATGACTAGCAAGACTCCTGGCCTGAAAGAGAGGAAGAAAATTTGTACGAGTTGGTTTCAATTTATATCCATATAAAAGAAACATGAGATTCATCTTCCAAGGAGTGTCTGAGGATGCTCCTGCAGTCATAAATAATTCTATACAGAATTGGGTAGTTACAGATGGAAATTCAATCCCTCAGAAGGGGAGTATTCATTAGTTTCAGAAGTCTTAAAATTGCTTGTTTCAACACTTGGTAAGCAAAATTCTGTTTAAACCAAATCTATGTCTTTCCAAATACCAATAAAATTTGCCCTTTCCTGAAATATTTTAATGGAAAACAGAGACAAAAATGTTGTAACTTAAGCTCAAGCAAGATTCTACCATAAGATTGAATTCTGAACATTCATTTTGTTTTTTGAGACTTAACAACTTGCATAACTGTGAAGTAAATTATGTTCTAAGTACACAGTAGAGACAATATAGATAAAATTGCATCAGACTGTTGTCAGTCAAATGTCTATTTAAATAGTTAAACAAAACCTTTGTTATCAATATACGAGAAAAATAAATTGTGTTTGGGTTTCATGTATGTAAAGATATATACATTAACGGCATACAACAAAACAGAGGTGTTGTGGGGATTAAATGTTTAGTAACTCTAAAGTATAAGAATATTAATTTTAAAATTTCCTGAAATTTTCACAGAACAGGTAATTTCCCTTCTAGAAATTCCTTGCTTTTATTGAACAAACATACCCTTGTTATTGTTGCTGTTAGAGTTTACTGAAGCATGTTAGATTGAAGAAAGCCATGATTGTATTTTATTTAAAAGTAGATGCAAATTATCAGAAGATTGGTTACATTTATTTAAAAAATCTGTTTAAATGTAAAGATATCTATTTAGAAAGGTCTACTGTTATAAAAGTTTTACTTGCAATAGGATTTGCTAAACTGACAATGTGTTCGACTTGTTAGCAGACACATTAAAATGACCTGAGGTAGATCCTAGAGTGTGAAAGAAGAAACCTTTAGAATCAGCTACTACTCCCAGCAAAGGATTTTTGCTCTTGTGACTTCCCATACAGACCCTTCTCAGAAAGAAATATCAACTGTAAAACACACCACAAGGAAGGCAGAAGAGTAGGGATGAAAAAAAAAAACCGAAGACACTGATAATAGGAATTATATATATATTTATATACATTCATGTGTTTATGAATTAGATATAAAACTCATACACATTTAAAACACACTATCTATTCTAACTACATATAATTTCAACTGTGTTAGTGGCATTTTGACTGTAATAGTAACTGGTTAGATTTGTAAAGATTTTGATAGGACTAAAAATAGACAGGTAGGACTTCAAGCAACCTGTTCTGTAACTTCAGAGAAATAAATTGGTTATATTATCCCCTGAACAAAATCCCTTTCTATCATTACTAGCGTGAAAAAATAAATCATCTGTATGTATACATGCCTAATGGATGACAGGAGTATTAAACACCTGGTATTTTCACGTGGAACTGTCTGAAACAAGAAATGAGGGTGAGAAAGACTTTAAATATATATTAAGAATTTTTAGAGCATAGAGAAGTGGAAGGTAACTATCTTTCATTGCATTCAGGACTAAGCTGACTAATGTTTTGAATGATTCCTTCATAAGAAATCCCTTAATACTGAAGACATGACAAGTCTGTACTCCTTATGTATTATAAATATTAGAAATGCAAAAATTCCATTTGTTTTTTATAGCCTAACTAGGTAGGATGGTGTGAGGATTTATTTGGTGGTGGTTTTTTGTTTTTGTTTTTTTTTTTTTTGTCTTATATAGTTAAGAGACATAGCAGGTAAAGTAACGGATGTGAAATTACAATTGATTTGTCATTTATGAATAGCAGAAAGACTAATTGCGTGAATAGTGTGGCATTGAAATGATTGTATGAAATACAAGTATTAATTTTGTAATGGTAACTAGGACACTGCAGTTGCCAAATATGTCTTGCCATCAAGGGTTAGATTAATGGGGGTGAGGCTAGGTCTCATATGGAGACGATAGATGATTAAAAAAAATTGTGGTCCTGACAGTTATAAAAGGAAGAAAATAATATTCTCTATATACATTCTAATGTTTTATTTCTGCATTAAAGAATTTTAATGAATGTTACATTGTGGCATATTTATTTTATCTGAGAAGAAGACAATGGTGGGTAGCACAGAAAATGGACCTGCAGGGAGGTGTTAAAAATACAAAGAATAGAAGGGGTATGAGTATGTACAACTGAGGAAATTTATGAAAATTAAAGAAAAGCAGAGGTCTCTATCCAGTTTAAACATAGAGAAAAGTGAGGTTCTAGTCTTGAAATATTTTCATTCAAAGACATAATAACAGCCCTGAATGCAATAAATTGAGTTTAGAGGAAGTAGGACCAGAATTGTTGATGAAATCCACACCAAATAATTATGTGAGTTTTGACAATTTCTATGGTATCAGGCTTCAGTGCTGTATGCATGCTGTTTCATTTTAATTAGGGATGTCAGGAGGGAATAAAATACACCCTGCACTACACCAATATTTCTGGGGCTTGATACAAAAGGAAACTTGACTGTGGCGGGCTGACCTTGGCTGGCTACCAGACACCCACACAGCTGCTGTCCCACTCCCCCTCCATAGCAAAACAGGAGAAAAAGGGAGCTGCTGCAGTATGGGCTCATCATGGGCTGCACTTCCTCCAGGCCATGTCCAACTGCTCCACGACAGTCATCCATGGGCTGCAGGAAAATGCTTCTCCAGCACCTGGACCACCTCCTCCCACTCCTCTTCCCTAGAGCTCACAGGGCTGCATCTCAGTTGCTCTTCACTGCTTGTGCAAGGACGGGCTTGAAAATTGGTCAAAGAAGCTTAGGTTCATGGTCAGGTTCACGGGGTAGTGCTTGGAGAGATGGGTGGTTTGCTGGGGTTTATTGATAAGGGGTTTATTGATAAGAACGGTAGACGTTTGGGTTGGATAATTAAAGAGAAAGTGAGTTGTGAAGTGAGCATGATAAAAAATCAAGGACTAGGGTTTAGTTGAGGCATACTCTCAACTAAAGAGGGAGGGAAGCCCTCTTTCTTAGCAAAACAGCATCTCAGTTGCTCTTCACTGCTTGTTTATAATTTTACCCTTTCTTAAGCCTGATCTCCCGTAAGTCACACAGACGTGGCTGAGGGGCTCAGTCACACCTCATGGCAGGTCCAATTAAGCTGGCTGGAATTGGCTGTGTCCAGGCTGGGACAGCCCTTGCTGCTCCTCACAAAAGCCTTGCTGTCATCATTGCCAACACCTGGGCACCTGCCCCACTGTAGCAGGATGCTCTGTCTGGAGTGGGGATCATACAGCTTGACAAATCCCCTTTTTGCCAGGCTACCAGCGGTGAATGGAAAAAGGAGTGTCACGTTGCTTTTGCTGTTGAATTATGCTGGTAAAAGCCTTTCTCATCAATCCAAAAGTTAAAGACCCTGGGGAGGAGCAGTCTCCTCATAGACACTGGCACCAGTGAAGATGTGGCAGACCTGATGAAATACCTGATAAAGGAACCAATGAGTAATTTTACTGATAACTGATCTAAAGATGCTTAGCTGACATATGACTGACAGTAAATCACTTCATACTTTATACTATAAAAGCTCTGTCCCACGTTTTAATGATAGGTTTTCCTAACATACCCTTTCTTGGGGTGTGAGTATGATGGTATGGATGAGTAACATAAATATCTATATAATAATTGGGGGGGTTTGTTAACTTTGATATATGTAATTGCTTCAGTATTACTTTAAAATAGTGCACTATAGCTACAGTTATTTGTAGGGTGCAATTAATAATTCTGATTAAGATATTTTAGTCTAATCATTACCAAAATCAATTTAATTAAATAATTTATTTACATAAGTATGTTTGTTTTGCCGTTTTCAATCCTGAAAGACAAAGTTGTATAAAGATTTAATTACACCTATGTAATCCTTTAGTCATAAGCCATTGACTAAGTCTGGGGCTAAGACTGGATCCAGGCACACCCAAGTTCCTCTCTGAGAAGGTGGGCAGGAAGTAAGGGAGTCCTTTCTGTGCCTTGTGATTCGAGGTAAGGACTTGTCTAATGAACACTGTGTTAAACTCCTATTCTGCCTGTGATTCCAATATATTGACACAAGGTACTGGGATTAATATTGCTTGCTGACTGTGCTTCATGAATCACACATGATATTTTTTTAATTGCATGCACCAGCAGCAAAGAATTACATCAAAAACTGATAGTCCCATTCTAAGTCCTGCATTCATTTGATCATTATTTGATATTACTCTTTGTCTCATTGGCTCTGAAATAGTCAGTTTCTGAGGAGACAAATGTGAAGAATAAGATACCACTCTACTTCTAGTCAGAAACAGAAATGAAGCATTGTATAATGTATTATTTCAGCCTCTGGGTATTTCTTGTGTGTGATGACTTCTTTTATTTACAGTAATTTCACTTTAAGGGCTAAGAAATCAGGGCATATAAATCAAATAATACTCAAACCACTGTTTGTATCAACATCCATAAAATTATATTCCTGCAGAGTAAGAGACAGTGATGAAGTAAATATAAATCCTTAATACACTTGAATTAATCCAGCTGATATAAGAGGTTAGGCAGAAGTGACGTAACCCCAGGAACAAATCCTAATATAAATTTTGTCTGCTGATGTCTGTTATGGTTTGGAGGTTTGGGGGTTTTTTTCTGATCATAATGTAATAATAATAAAATTACTATTCTTCAGTCTCACTTTTCTTACTCCAGTGTTGGATGGTATTCTTGTGACCAAAATCAAATGCAGCACTGCTTCATTTGAAATGAAAATATTAAACGAAGCAAAAGAACCTTATGCCACACAGTCTGTTTTGTTTCACAAGTCAAATATGTTTTGTTTAGTTTAATTTTCCCTTTGGGACTTCATTTTAAGAAAAGGGAATATTTACCTTAATCCTGAAGTTTAAATATCCATATGCTTCAAAATAGTATTTCAACATTGTGAATTCTCAGTGTTAAGAAAACATAAAAGAAATCAGCTTCTCAAAAAGAATCGGCTAAGAATTTCCCCCGGAAATTACCCTGGAGAATCTGCAGAATCACGATGAAAGTCCATATGAAAGAATAGAGACAAAATTTACTTTTTGAACCCTAATACCAACATGGAAAACGATAGAGACCTAGTTATTTGTCAAATAATGAAGAGAAAAACCCCAAAACATCATGAAAGTAAGACAGATTTTAATATAATTCAAAAATCAATTTGCCTCACCAAGGTAAAACAGGTCCTTTTTCAAATCTTATAAATAGATGTGATGGATATAATAAGCATACCCTCTGAATGTTTTCTCACATGCAAATGATGGTCAAAAACAAGTGAAAAATACACTGAAGTACTGACAATAAAAAACATTACATGTAAAACCCATGGATGGGAAAAATCACAATATAGAACAACGTAACACTACTCAGGAGTTAAATTAAAAAAATATCATTTCTACATTTCTACTCTGCAACATATTGAGAGTAACAAAAAGAAATATTTATCTTCCCTAAAAAAAACAAGAAAAAAACTATCATAGGAGCTACTCCTAGTCCTAGGAGCAATATGGTAGTACTTAGAATTTGGATATATTTAAGCCTTGGGTTTAAGTAAACCTCTGACAAAACATGCCAATCCATTCATAACTGCTGTTAAAATGTTTCTTTACCAGGTCTGATCCTCAGGTAATCCATCTACATTCAAAGCAGAGCTATCTACTCGTCAGAATGTATGTGCTTCATCAGTTGGAAATAGAGCCACATAAAACAACTACAAGAGAGCTACCTAAAAGAAAATAGATCACTAAAAGAAAGAAAAGGGCAAGCATCCAGTCTGATACCATCTTAGCCACAAAAAGCTCCCAGATTTACAACCTTTAAAACAACTTCTGAATGCAAAGGATGGAGATCTAGAGTATCTGACAATTAAAGAACTAGGGTTCATTTATAGACCATTCATTCCAGTTTTTCAATTTACAGTGCTATCTCGGCTCTCCTGTACATAATGCCTGAGACTGAGGGGGGGAAGCACAAGAGAGGGGGATGTTTTCTGTCTCCAGCAGTTGGGGAATCTGAGATGAACAGATGGATGTTACTGTATTATTTTTTCTATTTCAGTATCTACCTAATATAGTGATTCTGCAAGCGGTTGAAAAATAAGACAAAGATGGATTTTAATCTGTCAGGGACTACATAAACTGGGTACAGCTTGGGTCATTTGTAGCTGCTGTAGTCTCATAGCCAAAATATCATCAGACTTGTGATTCACCTTCTCTGTACCATTTCCTTTGCCTCTTCTGCCCCCAAAAATTTTTTCAATTAATTCCCAATTATATATATTTAATTTGTTCTACATTTAATAGCTGATCTTTATTCTTTCTTCAAGTGTTTGTAAAAAAAAAATCCATTTAATATTTAAAATTTAAAAATGTTGCAAAATGTAAAATTTTACTAGTCTTTTATTTATGAGATAAAAAGCTTTTAAGTTAAAGGAAAACACATGTAGCATATTTACAAGCAATTTACAATTTTAGTTAATATATTTATGAAAACACTTCCATTTAAAAAACAGAGAAACAAACACCCCATTTCAATTTTTGTTTATCATCTTCAGAGGAGAGAAGGATTAACAGAAAAGTAAAGAAAAATGAGCCTTCTCTTTTTCTATGTCATGCTTTATAATACTGTGGGTTTTATTCATGAATTTTTAAGTCTCTAAGTAGCAAATTACTTGCAGGTATCTCTGCTTTAGAATGATAAAGAATTTATGTAGAGTGCAAAAAATATTGAAGTCAGGAAAGTATGGGACTGCAAGAGAGTGGATTTTTTGTTTGCAATATTTCTAGCACATGAAGGGAAGTTATAAGGGATAAATATGGATTTGAGGGTAGTTTTCAGATCAACTCCATGCAAGTAGAGAATAGTTTCAAAAAATCCCAAACACAAAAGAGGGAAAGGAAACCATGGTTAAAACTGCATATCCCTCCTTCTCCCCACGCCCTACTTCCATAGACAAAGAATTAATTTTAGTGCTTTGTTGGTTTTTTTTCCTTGACATTAATGTACTTGTTTAATTTTGTGTTGCTTTGGTATTCTGCACAATCATATTATAAACTTGGCATTCACCCATTCAAAAGTTAGTTGTAATTAATTTAATCTCTAAAAGTCAGCTTGAGGCTCCACACATTTAAATTCAAGTCTGCAAACAGGTGACAGTGTTAAGTACCACCATGTGAGTCTCATTACTGAGCAAATGGATTTAGTCAGTATAGCAGAATTCAGGCAGATATTCAGCTCACACCAAAATAGACAGCACACAGCAGACAGAACAGGATACATTTGTCTAATTGTAGTAATTTAGTGTCACTAAAAAGTCCAAAGATCTCATTTTTTTACAGCGCAGTTACATCACCTGTATAAGTTTGGCAGATGGAAAACAGGACTTTTGGCAGACCCCAGCTGGAATTCTACAAGAAAATTTCTGAATTACCTCTACAATAACTGGAAAGATACGAGTGCTTCAGCCAACCAACTCATTCCATATGGAGGTGAATGTCTAAGGGAGCTATCATGAGTCATCCTCTAAAATGCCTACATCATGGAAAAGAATATCCAGGGAGTTATTGAAAAACTCCTGGAGGACAATGTAGTCATAAGTCATAGCCAAATATGATCCGCTTGTCGAACGTGATTTCCTTCTACAACAGGGTAACCCACTGAGCTGATCTAGAAAAGCTGGTAGATATAATCTTTTTGGATTTCAGCAAAACTTTTGATACTGTCTCCCACAGAAATCCTTCTTGATAAGATGTGTAGCACTGCTGAATAACTGTGCTATGTGATAGGTGAACAACTGTCCCAAAGGGAACATCAGGCTGGTGTCCTGTGACTCATGGGGCTCCACAGGGCTCCATCCATGGCCCTGTGCTCTTCTGTACCTTCATTAACTTGAACACAGAATTCAAAGTGCTACTGAATAAGTTTGCCAGCAAATAAACTGGAAGGAACTGTTGAGTCCCTCGAGGGCAGAGAGAACTCAACAAAGTAGTGAGATGAGCAGTCACCAACTGCATGAAATTTAACGTGGGCAAGTGCTGGATTCTGTATCTGGGATGGGGCAAACCCATATAGATCAAGGAACAAGAGGCTGGAGAGTGCCACTGTGGAAAAGGACTGGATTTGAAACCACCTGAGGGACATGAGTGACATAAGTCAATAGGACCCAATGAGATGCCTCTGAGGATCCTGAGAGAATTGGCCAACGTAGCTGCCAAGCTATTCTTCATTATATTTGAAAAGTCATGGTAGTCAAGCCAAGTCTCCAGTGACTGGAGAAAGGGAATATTGCTCCCATTTATAAAAAAAGGATGAAGGATGACCCTGGAAACTACTGACAAGTCAGCCTCACCTCAGTGCCCAGAAAATTCATGGAAAAGATCCTGTGGGAAGACATGTAGAAATACATGGAAGGCAAGGAGGTGATTTGGGACAGCCAACATGGCTTCACCAAGGGCAAGTCATACCTGACCATTCTAGCGTCTTTCTGCAGTGCAGGTTCTACATCAATGGACAGGGAAGAGCTATAGATGTCATCTACCTGGACTTTGCTAAGGCCTTTGACACAGTCCCCACAATATTTGTAGCCCTAAATTAGAGAAATATGAATATGATTGGTGGACAGTCTGGCTGTGGCCAGAGAGTTACAGTCAATAAGAGAATGTCCAAGTGGAAACCAGTAACAAGTGGTGTCCCTCAAGGCTCCGTAGCAAGACCAATACCCTTTAGTATCCTAATCAGTGACAGGCAGTGAGATTAAGTACACCATCAGTGAGTTTGCAGATGATAATAAGCTGAATGGGGTATTGTATTTACAGGGTGCCCTGTAGCAGGAAGGAATGACAAATCTGACTCCATGTTCTCAGAAGGCTAATTTATTATTTTATGATACAATATTATATTAAAGAATGCTATACTAAACTATACTAAAGAATACTAAATAAAGGACACTTACAGAAGGCTAAAAAGATAATAATGAAACTTGTGACTCTTTCCAGAGCCTTGACACAGCTTGACCCTGATTGGCCATTGAGTCAAAACAATGGCCAAAGAAACCAATGAAACAACCACCTGTCAGTAAACAATCTCCAACCACATTCCAAAGGAGAAAAACACAGGAGAAGAAAATCAGATAATTATTGTTTTTCTTTTTCTCTGAGGCTTCTCAGCTTCCCAGGAGAAAATCCTGGGCAAAGGGATTTTTCCAGAAAATATGAATGTGACAGTGGTGCATTTGATATGTTTGAAGGAAGTAATGTCATCCAGAGATGCCTCAGCAGACTTGAGAGGTGCTGCACTTAGATCAAGGTAATCCAGTGGTAATCCAGCCTGGGTCATGAACACACTGAGAGCAGCAGTACCAAGAAGGACTTTATAATACTGGAAAATGACAACCTGGAACCAGCAATATGCACTTGTAGCCCAGAAAGCCAACCATATCCTGGGCTTTACAAAAAAAATTGTAGGCAGCAGACTGAAGAAGGTGATTCTCACTCTATACTCTTGCAAGAACCCACTTTCAGTAGTGCCCAGGGACTCCAGCACCAGAAATACAAAGCTGCTGGAGCAAGCCCAGAGTGGGGGCACAAAAATCATCAGAGGGCTGCAATGCATCTCCTCTAAAGAAAGGCTGGGAGACTGAGGGTTTTTCAGCCTGGAGAAGAGAAGATTCTCATGAGACCTTACTGTGACCCTTCAATATTTAAAGTGAGCTTGTGAAACAGCTTGAGTAAGACTTTTTGCCAGAGCTTGTAGTAATGAGGTAGTGATTTAAACAGCAAATGGATTTAGATTGCATAGGGGGAAATTTTTTCCACTGAGGGTGGTGAGACCCTGGAATGCGTTTCCCAAAGAAGCTGTGGATACCTTACAGCTAGAAGTGTGGGAAGGTGCTTTGAGCAACAACATCTAGTTGAAGAGGTCCCTACCTGTGGAAAGGGGATTAGACTGAATGATCTCTAAATGTTCTTTCCAACCCAAGCCATTCTATGACTCTATAATCCTCAGATGTTTGTTAAAATAAGCAGAAATTTAGGAAGATACACAGGAGTGAACACAATAATGAAAATCCAGTCAGAAAGTTTCATACATACCATAGTCTCCTGTAATGAGGGCAGCAGGCAGGTCTATAAGGATAGCAATCTAATGCTTATTTCTATAAGCAAGAAGGAGGTCATCAGGAATTCTGTCGATAGAATTTTTAGGCATTTCTTTCCTAATCTATAGTGAAATTAATTACTTATTAATAGAACTTAAACAATTTTTTTAAAAAAACAAAAATACTATTTATTTTATGAAGTGCTATTAATCTTTGAAGAATCTGGTCCAGTGAAGAATTTCAGAGGGATGTTAGCGTGATGTTCACTTATGTCCCTCATTGGTGATACTCCTCTGAGAAATGAAAAGGTATGGTAAAGTAAACAAAAATCAATGCAAGAAAAAAACCCAGATGAAGATCAGCACTCTTCCTGCACATATGTCTCCATTTAAACAGTGTTACTAAACAATTTTCAAATAGAGAATAGTTATTAAATTACCATTTTAAAACACATATGTTAATGTTTAGGATCACAAGTTGTCATCACTAAACATTGTTTAACATAAGCCTATTTCAAAACAACCTCTAAACACTCAGTATTTTATAACCAGATTTATTACACAAAACTTTCACACTTACAAAATGTAATCAAAATATTACACAGCATAATATACTGAGTAGAAAATGACAAATGTAGCAGTTTATCTCTATGAAAATATATCCAAAATTATTCTATGCAAATCAAAGTCCATGCTGCTTTCACATTCATAAGTAAATGAAAAATATTCAGTGTTTCCCATCTTGTTTAGACAGTAAGAGTTTTTTAATTGTACAGTCTGAACAGCTTTTACTGTCCTTTAAATGCAGATGGTAAATCAGACATCCAACTTCACATATGCACACATACGCACACCAGATTTTCTTTCAACCATACAACCATAGAAATTAAATATTATCAACTACTATTTATAATTAGGCCATGAATAATATTTTGTTAAGATTGACTGGTTCTGTAAAAATTATATTTATAGACTTTAGGAGGATTTGCTCCATCCCATTGTCATGTAGGCATGTACATACTGAAAATTCATTGATGTATGTTCATAAGAGAAAGATCTAAACAATATGCTTACACTTACCTCTCCTTGTGTAACATGTAAGTTTTCTCATGTATCACATTCTATGAGAAGAAAGAAAAGGAAAGGAAAGGGAAGAGAAAAATCTCACTGGATTTGGCTATGACAAAATTTCTCACACTATCATTTATGGCATGAATTTCACAAAATAATGTATTATGTATTTGTGCTGATGAGTTAGGTCTTCTAAGGGGTTGCTAAAAAATACTTAAAAGAAAGACCAAAAGATTCAGTTTGTAGGCCTTTGGCCTGCTGTTTCACTAGAACAGTTTTCAATGGTTTTTCTCTTACTTCTGTTCTAAACTTTCAGCGCACATTTTACCTGGTGCCTCTCATATTTTCAAGCACATTTCAGAAAGGAATTTAGCTCAATTATCTCCATCTTCTCTGTAGGTATCCATCAGTTAGCTGAAGACTATGATTAGGGCCCCCTTAGTATTTTCTTAAGGCTGAGTAAATCCATTTATCTGAACCACTTTTTGAATACCAAGCACTCCAACCTTTAAAGGGTGACAGTAGCCTTCCACTGAATTTATTAAAGTTTGTCAATGTTTTTATTGTAAAGCACCAAACAGCACACAATACTTCAAATTCTGTGCGCAGGGGAGAAAATCCTTTCCTCTTGGATAATTGTTTCTGATACAGCTAAAATCACTGCAATAGCAGACATTTAGTCATTATCATCTCACAAACATTGCTGATTCATCCTCAGCTTTCTGTCTGCCAGGACTTTAAGACAATTTTCTGCAAAGCTGCTTTCTATACTGTTGCCATCCACCCTGTAATGTGTATGGGGTTACTCTGTCCCTGGTACAGGATTTTCCATTTGCTTTTATTGAACCTCATGAGGTTTCTGCCAGGCCATTACTCCAGATTTTCCATTCCAGGCCTGTCCTCCCATGTATCAACATTTCTGCTAACTTACTATTTTCATGGTAACTTCTTAGTGTTTGAGTTTCTCATAGTCTGTCACTAGATACTGGGACCTGGGAGACATGAGAAGAAATATTATCAGTTAAAACAGAATAAAAGAAAACCTGAAACACCTCAGTCATTGCTGTGCCCACTTCTGTCTCTTTCCTTTTGTTTTTTCACCCACCTTTTTCTTTTGTTGCTGCCTATTCACGTGCAGTACTGCACCTGATTTTCTCATATTTAACAAGGGAAATGAAAACTAGCCATCTACAGCTACAGGTTGCTTTCTAAACGCTGTCCCGCCGATATCTAGTTTTAACTGGTATTAAATGATAACCACTGAGCTTTCCAGACAGATCAGGAATTTCATCTGCCTAAAGTCATCTGAATGAGAAGTCCAAAATATATGTAAGATTGATTAAAAATCCATACCAAACTTACAACATAAAATTGTGCAGGATACTAAACTTTGCAACAGGGAACATATGCAAAGTACAAGGATAGCAGAGATACTTTCATGTACAAATTAGGCTTTTCTCCTCTACTGTAGTGCAGAGGACTATTTTTTAGAAAGAGGACCATGAAATGCTTTCATGTAGTTGATATTGGTAGTTAGCACTTATGGTTATGGTTTTTGGTGATTCTTAGGCACAAAGGTCAAGATGATCATGTTTGTGAGTCTCAATTTTCTAATATAGCTATATTGCAGGAAAAAAACCCAAAAACAACCAAACAGAAAAAACCTCCATAAAAAGTAAAATAAACAAAGAAGAAAAGGAACAAACCTAAACAAAAAAACTCCCTTAGGTTATTGGCCCAAAGCCTGGATACTTCTTTCATCAATTGTAGAGTTACAGACAATTATTTCAGAAGTAAATGTCTCTCTTACACTTTTCTCTTCTTACTCATATTAATCTTGTTTCATATTTTCCCAGTTTTTAGCAAGATCTTTAGAAGGAAATCAATTCAAGCAGGCTGACATTTTGCAGAAGAATTTTTGTTTGTCTTTTAATGGTATTAGTATTTATAAGCTGTCTTAAAAAATTATGCTTTTGCGTCAAAGTAAGATTTAATGTGCCTATTCTGGAAAGAATGCAGCTCAAAACCATTAATCACACAGTTTTCATAAAAATATTCCATTTTCCCAAATAGTGATGTTATTAATTGTATGAATTATTGCTGTTATTAAAATTTAGTTAAATAATAAATGTTTATTTAAAATTAAAATAAAGATTCACTTCAAGTTTATACTCTACATCATTGTAGTTAATAGAAAATTTGCTATTGACTTCACTAAGCTTTGTCTCAAGCCTCATTAAACACAATAGGTAATGCTATGGTGGTTAATAACAACACTTTAAATTAGCAAAGATGAGTAGCCAATCTTTGTTAAGCATGAACAGCTGCTTTGTACAGAACACAAACTGAGGTATAATAACAACAAAAAAGATAATTAAAATGGAGTGGAGGCCCTGAGGAGAAAATGAAAGGAGAAAATATGACACTACCTTGTTCCCTTCTGAGATGCTTCCACATTGATCATAGACAGCGTGCAGCCAGAAGAAACAGAGTTTCTGGGATAGTCCAGACAGCAGAAATAGCCCAGTGACGACTGACCCACAGAATGACCCACATTACAGGGAAAAATTCATCCAGGTAGTGAACAGACAGGGTGAAGAGAAACTATTCAGAATTCTGCAATGGAAAACACAATAATATGTTTATCCAAATGTCCTTAGAAAAGAAAAACAGCAGTGATTATCATGAAAAATGGAAAACAGCTGGATACAATTTTAACAAGAGTATAAAAATGTCATCTGTAAAGAGAAAGTATAATTTTGAGAACATTCATTTATGGGCTTCAACACAATGGACTTACTAAAAGTCAAACTACAATGTACACATGGTAATGACTGGGAATTTGGTAAAATCAAAAAAGCTTATGCAGGTGTGTATGGCAGACAAAATCTAAAAACTGTTACATTCAAAGTAAAAAGACATATCTCCTTAAATCAGCTGTAATGGATTTTACTGATTTTTGCTTTTGTACCAGGAAGATAGATGTCTTCTTTTGGGGTTTTACTATATAACAGAATAGAATTTGCCAAAAATTTTTATGTTTAAAGTCATTTGTAGAGAATAGTCAAATGTGCATAGAATTGCAAAAGAACAAAAGAATTTTAAGTAGGCATCATAAATTAGTGTTGAACTATGAAGGATTTCCCAGCAACACATTATGTTCAATCAGATGCATTCATGAAAAAATCCAAGAGCACACTCTAAAAATCTTATTCAGCATGCCTAAAATACATGTTACTACCATCAGTGTTACAGAAGATTCAAGTTTTCACAGCTTTGCACATAGGTCAAAACCTGGAAATTTGCTTTATAATATCATTTAAATATAGCACAATTTCCAACCTCTAAAATAAAAGGAGAATAATCCAAACAATTGTTTTTCTGTACTTTTGTTTTATTTAATTCTTTATTTTTAAAACACTTAAGGACATTGCAACTATTCCTGAAAAAATCATGAGAAATTGAGTGACCCAGATTCTGATGAGTATATTTCGATTATTATTATAAATTCATTAGGACATTGAAGAACCTCAGGAATTACTTAGCTGAAAATATTAGTAGCGTGACTTAAATCAGAAATTCTACAGATCTACTGTTGAAAAGGGACATATTTCAAATAATATAAAAAGCATCATTGCTTTATCTTCAGAGTACTTCATACTTTCTGCATTGTAAGTGAACCTAAGAAATGCAGGAATTGAAATAGTATCTTCTGAAGTAAAAATAAAATATTCTGCCTAAATTTCATTTTACTTAATTTTAATATCTATAAAGCTCTACAGAAAAGTAGCTTTAGTTTTCTCTTACATTCAGTACACAGAGATTGCCAGAACGGACAGGAGTAGTTACACGACTGCTACTAAAAGTGAAAATAAGATAAAGAATTAGTAGCTCTCCCAGCTATTACTAAGTGCGGTGGTTGGACCGGAAATGAGATTTCTGGGATGCTGCGGTCACTACCATCAGGCCACCAATGGATGCTCAGATTTTAAGATTGGCATTTGGTACGACCACTGAGGATTAGATCTGCCTCTGAGAAAACCCAGGGGTTAAAAACCAGAGCTGTGGCCCTGGCAAGCTTTCTTGGGACTTGAGGGAAAGGGGTCAGATCTCCCTCCCCCGTCCAGCTGCTGCTGCTGGGCGGGGGAGGGGCAGCCATGTGGTAGGCCTGGGCCTGGACAGAGATGGGAGGTGAGGAGGC
>JAXCLO010000001.1:68787366-68840400 GCA_035583995.1 Arremon aurantiirostris
TAAAGTTTTCTTTATTTCTAAGCAGGAGCCTGCTTTGCTTATTCCTGGTCACATCTCACAGCAGACACCAGGGAGAGAGTATTCTCATGGAGGCGCTGGCTTTGTGCCAGGCCCAAACCATGACACTAAGTTACTGCATTATCTGATAATTTTATGGCAGAGTAAAACACCTCACTAATCAATCAGGCCTGATAAGCACATCATGCAATGGGTGAGCAACTGGCCCATGGGTCAGGCTTAAAGGGTTATGGTGAATGGAGTGATATCAGACTGGTGAGCTGTAACCAGTGGGGTTCCACAGGGCTCCATCCTCAGCCCTCTGCTCTTGAACACCTTCATAAATGACTTGGATGCAGGACTAGAAGGAATACTAAGCAAGGTTGCAGATGATACAAAGCTGGGAGGAGTTATTTACTCCCTCAAAGGCAGGGAGGACCTGCAGAGGGACCTTGACAGATTAGAGGACTGGACAATCACCAGCATAAAGGTTAACTAGGAAAAGTGCTGGATTCTGTACCTGGGATGAGGTATGAGAAGCTGGAAAGCAGTGCTGTAGAAAGGGACCTGAGGATTCTGGTCAATGGGAAGTTGAGTAGGAGTGACAAGTGCCCTGGCAGTCAGGGGGCCAACAGTGTCCAGTGGGGCATCAGGCACAGCATCGCCAGCCAAGAAAGGGAGAAGTTTTTCCCACTCTGCTCTGCACTGGAGCAGCCTCACCTTGAGTGCAGTTTTAGGCACCACAATGTAAGAAAGATGTTAAATTATTAGAGTGTGTCCGAAGGAGGGCAGCTGAGGTAGTGAAGGGCCTTGAGGGGAAGCTGTATAATGAACAGCTGAGGTCACTTGGTCTGTTCAGCCTGGAGAAGAGGAGACTTAAGAGGAGACTTCATCATAAGCTACAACTTCTTCATGAGGGAAAGAGGAGAGGCAGACACTCTGCAGTGACCTGTGACAGGACTGGAGGAAATGGCCTGGAGTTGTCTCAGTGAAGGTTTAGGTTAAATGTTTAAAAAAAAATGTTCTTTAGTCAGTGAGTGGTTGGACGTTGGAATGGGTTCCCCAGGGAAGTGTCTGCAGCATCAAACTGACAGAATTCAAGAAGCATTTGGACAATAGTCTAGGGTACATGGCATGACTCTTGGGGCTGGGTAGACTTGGTGGAGTTAGACTTGGTGATCCTTGTCCCCTTCAAATCCGCATTCTGTGATTTTGTGAAATAAGCAACTATGTATATGTGTGTACACAGAATTAGAAAATTGCAATTTGCTCTGAAGGGAGTGTTTCGAATACTGACAAATCAGGCATGTCTAAAATTTTTAAAAAATGAAACAATTGTTCAATGAATCTACGGCGGCATACTTCATGGAAGTGGTCAGCTCTTACCAATTATTTTTCACCAATGTTACATGCAAAAAACTGACAAGTCTAGCTGTAATAGCATCATTTGGCAGTGAGTATATAGTACCACATCATAGGATCAACATTGAGGGCTGCTGACGATGACAGTCCTCAACTGCAGAGTTTGTGATGATCAGGTTTGAGATGCCCTTGTTAAAACAAGTCAGTCTCAAAAATGTGAGCTTATCTTGTTTCTTCTCCACCTTTGTTCAGCCATTTGTTTGTCTCTAGGCTATTTCCTAGAGAGGATATCTAATTTGCTTCCAATGATGCTTTTCTTGGTATTGCTTTTTGAGGTGTGATTCTTCTGTGCTCAGTGAGAATTCTACAAATTCCAAATTCTAATCGCAAAGCAAGGCTTATGCTTTTCCAGGTCTTTGCTCTTCTTGCAATTACTCCTGCTTTCTTGTTTACGTATATTCCCATGCTTCATAAGTGAAACTACATGTTTTTATTTGCCCTTTTGTAAGTAAAATTGCTCACATATTTATGTAAGATGCTTCTGCATTTTTTCTGGCTGTAACATTACAGTATAACAAAATATTTAAATACTCTTTTTCTCAACACCATTTTAACAAGTTTGCATTTGATTTCAATTACCTGATGATTAATGGATTTTAAATTGATAAGGCCTGGATTTTGTCTATGTACTGGGTGCTTCCAACTTTCATCTCAATAGAACTAGGCTGTTTTAATGAGTTATAATCTTGTAAGCATGCACTTCTTTCATAGAGTTTCCTGATTCTTTCCTAATACTTCTGCAATTTAGTAGTTTTACAAGCCTTTGTTGACTATTTATACATGTATATACGTTTCTATGATATAAAATAAATCAAAGATATCATCCTTATACTGTTAATTAAAACTTGACATATCCAAGGGTGACATTACAGGTCATTGCAACTTCTCATACATTTTTTCTATCCTTTGTGTCTTCTAACAGAGTGCATGTACATGAAATACAGGTTTATCAAGGTTGCAAATCTCATAGCAGCCAAATTTGTGGTTCTCAAAGCTTGCAATTCAGCACTGCTTCTCTAGTCATACTTGTTCATTTCTGGAAGAAACACCAAATATAACATTCTATGATTTTATGTTTCCATGTTTCTAATTGCAGATTCTCTTTTCTCTGTCTTCTGTCACAGGGTTGAATCATAGAATTTAATGAGATTTTCTAATCTACACTTTTCTATTCCTCTTATTCCTTTGCCATGTTCCTAGGCATGTCCATACTTGCAATTAATAACTCTCCAGTCCTGGTGTGTATTATTCAATTTCCACTCTCTTAAGCACTGTCATCTAGAAAAACCTCTTTTAAGCCTGTTGTGATTTCTGTTTTGACAACTTATCACCATACATCTGCTCCATCTGCCCTTATTACACTTCTATAACTATCCTCTTATCAGGTTTAATGTATAAAGATAAGCCTGCATTAAAAAAAAGTATGAAGCTGTTTCATTCTTCTATATGTAACAGCAAATATGGAATTTAAAGCATATCAAACAAAGAGCAGAAGAGCAAGACTAACAGGCTTCAAGCATCATACAACTTGTTTAAGCTAGGATCAATAAGAGTAGGCATGATGAGGGCCTTTTGAGTCATCTGGAAGAAACCTAATTAAGGCTTGACTTTAATTAAGCAGTCCCTGCGTAACAAGAGTGCACTCAATTATATGCTTATGTATTTTTCTAAGCTGCACTGTGCTAGTGTACATGTGTTTGTCAGAGTAGACAAGGACACTTTAAACCCAAAAGATTTACATCAGAAAATGTCAATTTTCTGTGAATCATGCTTTTATATACTAAGAATAAAACAATTCTGATGAAACAGTAATTGGAAAATAACCCCACTGGAACAGATTAAAGCAGCCTAGCAGATACCAGTGAAGGACATAAAATGGACATGAGTGGTAATATTTTGGAGTGTGTTCCTTCTCCCATGGTCATCATCAGCTACATTCTGTGATTCCAGCACAGGAAGGTGGTTGTTGCATCCCCCACTGCCCCAAAAAAACATGACAAAACAAAACAAAATAAAAAAAAAAAAAAAACCACAAAACAAAACCAAATAACGGCACAAAGGACTGTTGTGTCTCCAGCCTCTGGTCACAGTCTGGCTGGGTGTTGCAGCCAGTGTCAGTCATGTCAGCCCACAGGGAGGGGGAGAAAATCTGTTCCAACCAACTCTAACCAGTCAAGTCTGCCCTGCCAGCCCTCCCAAGGGAGACCTGACCTGTCCTGGCCCGTCCTGGAGTGGATGGGGGTCTGTGGTTCTTTTAAGAATTCTCCAAAAGCAGCATAGTTAAAATTCTGATGGTCATGCTTTGTCCTTTGACATTTTCTTAAACTTCCGTTTTCAATTGTCTGGAGGTCCTAACACCTTTGCTAAGCACTTCACCTGCAAAAATAAGAAAAAAAAAAAAGGAGATGGGAAAATGATGAAAGATGAGAGCTATTTCCCAATATACATGTTTAAAAAAAATAAATTTGTGCATTTGCAGTAAATTTCAGTATACGTAAAATAGAACTAGAACTTCAAATGTGTGATGAAGTTTTACAATTGAAACACCAAACCATTTAACAAATCTTCTGTCTCTGAAATTCATACTCTCTGTAGATCTTCTGACTTCATGAAGCAATTTATTGCTGAAGGAAGGGAACATTTTATTTTCTGGAGTCTTATGAGATGAATTAGAGGTCTCATTATTGAAGTAGAACATCTTGAAGAATCACTAAGACCAAATAACTAGTATTGGTTCAAAGATGAATTTTGCTTGCCCTGGAGATTCTTTTGATAATTATGCAATTTCAATGCCTAGAAGAGTCAATACAGTTTCTGTGTATTTGTTCTTGTCATAAAATCCCTCTTCTAAACCATATCATTGGAGTCCTTATGAATATGCATAAGAAGTTAATGGGAAACCATACTGATTAAGAAATTTTAGTTTTAGACTTGGATAAAGCTCCCTTATTTTCAAGTGGATCTGATCAGTTATTAACAAATTCATTCACTGAATGCATTTTCCAACTAGGGTCTTTTTTTAAGGATGCAGAAAGAAACCTTTCAGATTTGTCTCTCAAAGTATATGAAAAGGTCTGCCAGTGTTTATGTTAGAAGACAGCTCTTACAAAACAGGTTTTTAGAAGATAATTTTTCCTTTCCTAAACTCAGTGCATAATTTTACTGCTAAGTTAAAATATTGTGTCTGTACCTTTGTTGGAAACTTCATATCAATTTTGAAAATGTCTTGAAGAAATATTATGTTCAATTACTGTGGTAGTTGGTAGTTTATAAATAGACATTGTGGAATTTTAAAGACAAACTGATAAGACTTTAATGAAAGCTATTCATCTCTGCCAGAACTAACACAGAATTTAATCATGGAATCACAGAATGGCTGAGGTTAGAAGGAATTACCAGCAGAGACTCCACAACATCCCTGGGCAACTTGTTCTGATTTTCAGTAACCCTCACAGTATAAAGAAGTTTTTCCTGACGCTCAGAGGGAATATCCTTTACTACAGTTTGTGCACACTTCTGGTCCTGTCACTGCACAGAACAGAAATCAATATGACTCTGTCTCCCTCTCTGCTGCTTACCCACTCCCACCCCCCACTTAAGTATTTTAATTGCAAGATGATTAGGTCTGGTAACAAATTATAAGTAATATTTAATCTTTTTGGAACAATTGAGAGATTTCTCTTTTTAATTGCTTTTATTAACCATGACTTTCAGTAGTTACAAAGACACAGTCACACAAACATGCAGCCGCATATATACTTATTATCCTTCCTCTGACACCTTCTTTCTCTTTTTTCTCTATTAGTTGCACAAGATTGCATATAGCAATCTTTGATTTTTTTGATTTTTCCAATTTTTCCAGAGATTCAGAGGTAACTATCCTGTTAAGTGGAACATTTCAGGAAGTTTTCAGGGGACCCTGCAGCTTCTGTTAGTTGTTTTTTGATTGACAAGTTAATGATTGTAAACTGATAGATTTGCTTCTGATAAAATATGGGCCCACCCCACTTCACTCCTTGATGGATTGAATCAAATAAGTAGCAGATGTCCTTCAAGATCAAGCTTTCAGTGGTCCTGACACACCATTATATTCACCATGGGATTCAGGGAGGGCATTGGCCTGAGACTGCCGGTCAGAATGGTGTCACTCATAGGAGTCACATCCAGTTCAAGACACTGAGTCATCAGGTGCTGGAAAAAATAGGTATTTTTTTCTGCAATATTGTGAGGATAAACAGGAGATCAGCAAAGACAAAAGCCACAGTCTCAGGATACAATGAGGGTGGCTGCCCTCAGAGCCATTCACACCCATTGCTCAGTAGCTCTGTGGGCACAATTTCAGTAGGGCCCTCTCTAGATTCAGAGAGCTATGGCCTGTCCAAAGCCCTGACCCAGGGCCCCACTCGCTCTGGCGTCCGACACCACAGGCAACCGCCCCTCACACACACAGGTCTCAGCAGCGCCCGGCAGCTGGCGCTTGCAGTACACATACACTGGGTTAGACAGTGAGAAAGAGACAGAGCTAGAAGCTTTGAAAAGAAGATATAAAACAGGACAGTGATGAGGGGCAGGGCTCTTTCAGAGAAGTGCACTGATTTGTTTGCATGCAGCCAGTCTCTTTATACCTTTTTCTGTCTGTTTGCCTACTTTCTTTGTTCCTTTCTGCTTCCCCTTCCTCTGCATTTCTCTTCAGGGGTTTGTACAACTCTATCAATCCTGAACTCCTTCCAGCCTGGGGTAGCCCTGGTTAACAGTCTTATTAATTAAAACAGTGCAAAAGCTGTGGTCATTAATAAAACTGTTTTTGAAAACAACTATATTTCATCCTCCTTCATGAGCTGTCATTTTCTACTTAAGATTTTCACAAATGCAGGTAAGGCCTTATACAAAAACCTAGATGAATCTTTACAAAGGATAAAAACAAGTTCAATGAAAAAGATATGCCTATATAAAGCACAGACTTCATGATAATCATGTATTTAAGAAATAGTACGTATGCAGAAAGCTTAGTCTGAATTAGAAAATGCAGAGCACGGTAACTCTGTGTTTGTTTTCTCCATAAGAAATAAAATTGACAGTCTTTTTTCAGAGTAAGCAAATAACGGAAAATAAATGCTTTCCTGAAGTTCACTTGAAGCCTAAAGGGATACTATGTTAAAACAACCTACCTTTCATTCTTTGCACCTCTGACTAGTATTCCACAGAGATTCTTTGCTAAGCTGTGAGTACAAAATAATATGTGAAGAGATCCAAACTTGTCTACAGCATCCACTTATTATTAGCATCCATTCTTACCATAGAACATGCCACTGGAGACTGCGATTGTCCGTAGAGTGAAAGGATTTCAAGAAAGTTATTTTGGAGCATCTGAAAAAAGGAAAATCTGCTGCCTGTAATCTCAATTACCCATTTGCTTTTTCTTTAAAGAAAGGTTCAAGCTCCCCAGCCTCTTTCAGCAATGTCGCTTGCCAACTTTGTTTGCAGTGGAAGTAATTTTAATTTTTGTTATTTTTGTAGTAACTTTGCAGAAAAATATAGTTTGGAAATGGCTATCAATTATTTCAGATCAGAACTAACAGTCTTAACTCTACATTATGGGAAATTAATGTAAGTATAGTTGCCAGTTACTAATAAATTGAAAAAAGTGCCCCTAAGAAAACATCTTGACAAATACATAGGGAAGGTTAACTATATTTAGAGTAGTAGAATAAGACTCGACTGACATAATATAAAATCACCTTGTATTGCTTGACAATCATCTTTTTGTTTTTATTTTTCCAAAACAATTAGTGCAACAGTGTATTACATTAACTTGTGAAAGGCCCTGTATTTCAAGGAGTAGAGTGGGCTGGAAGCTGTAATGGATATATTTTGCTAAATACTTATCTACATCTGTCTTTGCTAATCTAGAAGCTGTTTTAGCTAATGATTTTAAATTACCATAAGGAAAGCTCCAACAAGATTAAATTACTCTCATTCATAAAACATGTTTGAAAAAGACAGCTTAAAAAAAATTGCTAAAAATGTCACTGAGAAAATACTAGATTTTTAAAGCATAAACCAGAATCATGAGGATGAAACATGTCACTTATCAATTGAGCTTGATACTCAAAGTTTATAATTTTGACATTTAAAAGCTAGCATTCAAATGCATTTAAAGTATTAAAAATGTCATGCACCTCTTAATGAATTTAGTATTGTATCCAAATAAAACAAAATTTAAAAAACCCAAGTATGAACATATTTAATAACTATTTATCATGCCAGATATTTAGCAGACATTTCTACTGCAAAAGAACTGTATTTGGAATATCTTTTTTTATTACTGACTGTAATTCTAAAAATGTTTTCAAATATGTAACTGTAATCCTATGTTCTCACTTTAATGCAATCTGTAGAACCCACTAAACTACCTTTATTTTTTTTGCAAACTTTGTCTGCTCATCAGTAGAATAAAGTGGGAGTTATTTGGATTGGTTTAGAAAGAGTCTGGCCATTAGGTTTGCAGCATCCAGCACCTTGTTCTTCTCTGGTCATAAGGGACCCACTTCAGCCAGTGAAATGGGGGCTGAGTACCTCTTCTTCCAGCCATTCCTGCTGCTATTTTAGTGACTCATGCACTCACCTGGGAAAGAGGAAGTGCAGTTTGTATTCCTTTCAGTTACAAGCAGATGAGAGCCCATGTCTCCTACTCTGTGTGCTTTAAACCTGTTGTTAAATGAGGTTGGTAGAAAAGCCATTACTGTAATTTGTCAATGCAGGTGTATGTTGCAGTTGTGGTCAGCTTGGGACTGATGTTAATTTGTACCTTGTCAGGGATTAAGCATGCTAAAATCATTCTTATTGAAACACATCTTTCTGTGACTTTGGTATTTTCTTCCTGACTCCAATTATCATTGACATTTTGTTGTAACTTTACTCCTAAATACTTGAACTTGGTAATTTAGACTGAACATCTAAGTTTGTATGACAAGAAAATTTTCAGGCTGTCTGGAAAAGGATTTATTTGCTGCTGGCCTCCACAACTGGGTGCTGCTGGACTGCTTTTTCTGCTGCATCTGATAGGGGAATATAGATTCTGACAGAAATCCTTTTTGCATGTATTAAAGGTAAGAAAATTCTGATAGTTAAATCTTTTTATATTTCTGCACTGGCAGATCAAGAGCTTCCAATCTTAACAAATGTAACCAAGCGCAAATATCAATAATGCCAACAACCAAAGTAACTATAAAAATATAATGATATAATAGTTATTATTTTATCTCTGATTTCTTTTGTTATTAACAAATAGCAGTATCCATCATCAGTTTTAATTGCTGTGTAATACAGTGTAGTTTTATTCACTAAGGAGTTTACTTGATTTTCTCAGAGGAAAGAGTCTTTTACATCTGTTTGTTTGTTAAGCTGTTTAAGGAAGACCCAGCTGGTTGAGCTGTCTTAGAATCAAGAATACATTTATTTTAAATATGCATCATTCACAGTTCTGGGAGTATCAATATTTAATTTATCTGAAAATACTATGTAAGTATCTAGATCTACAAGTCTGGAAGATAGGATAAACTACATGTAGTGGTTAAAAAATATATTTTTTAATAATTTGTGAGTATAAAATTAAAATTTTAATTCTGGTCTAATGCAATACAGAAAAAAATGCGACTGCTTTTTTTTCACTTCATTGTCATGATTTTTCCAGAATTTTATAGACTGATCATTATCCTCTTACTTGGAAAGTGAATTAGCTTATAAACATTAGAATATCAGAAGTTTTATATTTAATTGAAGGCACTATGTACATTAATATATATGTGTGTGTGTTTTATAGATATTAGTAAGCCTCATAACCCGCTTTTCTTAATAGCTATAGTCAAGAATTTTTTTTTAATTGCCTGATTAAAAAATTAACAATGAACTGCACTTTTCTTCAAAAATAATATTGAGTTAGGGGGAAAAATAATGGACTGAAATATATTGCATTGCCTTCTGCTCTGGAAACTATATATGGAACAAAAACAATCTCCTGTTTGCAGGTCTGGTTTTCAATTAAAATGTCAGGATAGACATCTTACCGCATTGCAGGTAAGAAAAATAACCATATTTTCAGTAACTTGTTCATTATACACAGGATGGTGAAATGCAAGATCTCTTTTGTTAGAAGAAAAAAGTGAATCTGTGTAGGTGGACATATGTATGTGAACAATGAGAATGCAGTCAACTCTCTCATTTAAATAAATTTCTATGGGAAAAAGTGTTTATATTATCTGCCTTCAGACATGAAGAATTATATGCCTTAAAAAGAAGAAACAATTCGTTTTCTTTGACGTAGTGGAGGTGTGGGGGTTTTTTTGTGGGGTTCTGGGTTTTTTTTTTCCTTATAACTTTAATAGATCAATGCTGCAGACTTAGTTCATTCAACTAAACATCAATGTCCAGAGATATTCACAATGCTCTGACATATTCTGCCAGGCATCTAGCTGCCTTTCCAAAACGCTACAGGTCCCTTATATCTGCAACCTTCTTCACAATGCCTTAAACAGTTAGAGGACTGAAAAAGGTACTCGTGTTGAGGTTACTGAACAAGGAAATTATTTGCTTACGGTGGGGTGACTAGCTCCTCAGTTTTGACAGAGGTGAAGACATGGACTGTGTGTGTACATTGTGATTGTTATAGGAGCTCAGGCACCTGGATCACTCATAAATGCCTACCTTTGACTGTTTGAATCAAATCTAAATCAAACCCTTAACACTGGAGACAACTGACTATGACAAAATGAGGCAACTTGATATGTCATCTTCCTTAATTCCACGGAGAGGATTTCTGTACCCTACAGAAAAAAATCAAAGGTGGAACTGTCCAAGGGTGAACTTTTGTCACGCTCTTTACCCTTAAATGTTCTGGTTTTGGCAATGTAAGTAAGTTTTCTTCAATTAACAGAGTTCCCTTTTAAACATGCAATTTTCAGGCAAACATGGTGTTAAAATACTAGAGAAGCTGGTCACTAATTCAAACTATAAGGAAAATGTCCTCCTTTTTTTCTTCCAATTTGAGTGTTTCCCATGTCTTCGGAACTTACAAAGTTATTTTGGTGTCCAAAAGAACAAAAAAATCTGCTAATCTATTTTCAGTTTGGAGAAGTAAATTTAGATTCTATTTGACATATGTTTTGAAACAAAGATATAACGTGAGGTTATTTAAGATAGTCAGAGAAAAATAAAGTGCACTGAATTACTTCTTTGACCTCTGTTGGATATCTCTTGAAATCAATCAGTCTCTTTGATGATGAAGAGAACTATAGCGTGACTAGATCAGACTTTATTTGGCTCAGCACAATATGTAAACATTGATCTAATTTTTGTAGATGGAGTAAGCCCTGGATCATATTGATAAAAGCTTTTTTTTTTGTTTTTCCATGCTAAAATTTTTTTTGAATATGCGTAGCTAAAATATATGACATGCAGGTAGTAAGAAATTCAAATATCTGGTTATCTTCTGGAAGGAAAATCTAATCTGAACACACAGCCTTGAAAAATGCCTGGATTTATAAAATGAAAAAAGTTATATGGGAGAAGCTACTTTTTTTTTTATCATCAGAGACAAATTATTGAATATCTCAAGCTGGAAGTTAGTAAGAGTAAGAGTAATAATAAAAATGGTGAATAAGTATTACTATGCAGGAAAACAAAGGCGGGAGCACAAAATAAGACAAAAAAATTACTAGCAAAGTATTCTATTATAGAGGAAAGCTATGAGGCATACTGAAATAACACAATGGCTATATAATGCATTCTGTAATGACTTTAAAATGTTTTAAAAAGTAATCATACAACACTGAAAATAAAGACATGACTGAATATTACTATAAAGGAATAGGTTAAGCATGTAAGGATTTTATCAGAAAGATATAACCATGAAATCAGCTCCAGGTATGCAGAGACATTAAAAAAAAAGAAATAAAAAGTTTTATGAGTGCTTTTCAGAATAAATAAAAGACAGTGAAAAAAAGATTTCAGTATATAGAAATAAGGTATGAAAGAGAAGGACAGATTGTGTACTGTGCAAGAGAGCACTTTGAGCAAATGGGGGTTGTCTGGGAGATTTCTGGACTCTGTCAAAGAGATATCTTTGACAGATATCAAGAATGGCAATAAGGATTGGTGCCTTTTTGGAGTCACTGCTTGCAACTAGCCAAGAACTCTCGAGATGGGTCTATAAAGCAGAAAATTTGTCTGCAATAACCTTACAGTTTTAGAGGTAAGAGCTTGAGGTACATGAGAAAGACAAGTAAAGTAATAAAGATCACTGACTTCAGAAGAGTAGACTTCAGCTTCAGGTTCTTCAGGGAAGCATTAGGAATAGTCTAAACAGAGCTTTTCTTCAGGCACAAAAAGGACCTCAGAAGTGCTTTGAGATTTTCAGGGCATCATTCTGAATGCACAGGTGTGATCTCTTCCCATGGCATGCCAAGAAACCAGATGCATTGGGTTTGTGTGGCAAGGGTTTGGTAGTGGGAGGACTACAGGTGTGCCTTCTGTGAGAAGCTGATAGAATCTTCCCCCCTTGTCCAGTGTGGATGCTGCACTGCTGAGGTAGGCTCTGGCCCTGTGGGCAGCCCTCTCTAGAGCTGGCTGCTGACAGGACCTGTGACACTGTGGAGGGGACACATGCCGGGGGAGTCTGCTTCTGAAGGACTGCATTCCATGGAAAGTTCCCATGCTGAAGAAGTATGTGAAGAATTTCAACCTATGGAAAGTAATCACTGTGAAAGAAGTCATGGAGGACAATCTCAGTGGGAAGGATCCCACACCAAAATAGGGGACAGAATGTGAGGAGGAAGGAATTGCAGAAATGTGATGAAATTACTACAATTCATCTTCCCACCGTGCTGCTTGGGGAGAGATCTAGGTATAGAAATCAGGAATGAAATTGAGCCTGGGAAGGAGGGTTGAGAAAGGTGAAAGTATTTTAAGATTTTTTTTTTAATCTTTCTTATTACCCTACTCTGATTTGATTGGTAATAAACCAAATTAATTTCCCTAAGGCGTGTCTGGTTTGAGTAATTTGTGAATGATCTCTCCCTGTCCTTCTTTTAATCCACAGGCCTTCATTATACTTTACCTCATGTGTCCAGCTGAGGAGATGGAATGATAGAGCAGCTTGGTGGGCACCTGACATTCAGCCAAGCTCCAATTACCACACCAGCCTTTTTAAACAGCAAAGTATTTGCAGATTGTACCTGGAAAGAATAAATATGTGAGACCAGGAAAGATAGAAAGTTAGCCAAAGAGGGATACAAAAGTATTTCCCTAGCATGCAGAGATGCAGTTAGGAAGCCAAAAGCTCAGCTGGAGTTCGAATTCAAGCCAGATACTTCTGTCCTTATGTTAGTAGCAGGTAGGGGCGCAAAGGAAGCAGAAGATTGATGCTGAATGGGGCTGGCAAATTAGTTACAAACAACACTGAGAAGTCTGGGGTACTCAGAGTTGTCTTTAGGTCTTTAAAGGTAAGCTCCTGAGTTTTTATGTCAAGAAAAAGGACAGATCCAAAGACAGAAGCACCAACAGCAGAGGAGGGTCAAGCTCAGGAACACCTGTACACATTGGATATGTACATATCAACAGACAGGATGCATCTGAGGACCTCTGGAATTAATCATTATGAAGCTGTTCTCTTTTATTTTTTTAAAGATCATAGATATTAGGGGAAGGCCTCAAGTGATTGAAGTGGCAAAAATATTTTCATCTGTCTACAAAAATATTTACATCTATCTACAAAAATAATGCATTCATCTACAGGAAAAAGAAAAGCTCAGAAAACTAGAGACCAGAGAGCCTCTGGTCTCTGAGCCATGTCAGTACCATGTCAGGGATAATTGTGGAACTAGTCCAGATGGAAGATATTTCCACAGATGTGAAAGACAAGAAGGAGATCTTGAAAGGGCTAGAGTTACCATGTTAAGTTGTACTTAACCAGCCTGTGGCTTTTTCTCATATAATAGTTTTCTCAGTGAAGGGAGGAGAGCAGTGGACCATCTACCATCTACCTCAAATTTTACAGGGTGATTGACATGATCTCTCCTAACATTCTGGTTGAAGCTGGTAAAATATGGACTGGAAAAATGGACTACATGATGAATGAAAACTGAGTAAACTGTCCTGGCAGTCATAAATAACTTAGATTCTTACTGTCAGATAATTTGGATAGAGGTACCTCAAGGTGTATATTTTGTTCAAAGAAATTCACTCTCTTTTAAAACTATCTGAATGGTGGAATCAAATGCACCTCATCACAGATGATTCCAACCTTTAAGGAATGGTAGATACACTGAAAAGTTGGAACATAGACATAGCTCAACAAGCTGCAAGATTTACCAAGAAGACTTGGGTTAAACTTCAGAAAGACAGATGGGAAATTCTGAGTTGGACTCATCTCAGCCAGCAGTACAGACTGGGGTGTGATTATTCTGGAGTTCAATTGATCTGAGCATAACCTCTTCCAGCAAAGAAAGCAAACCATATCCTGGAATTCATGAGCAGCCGTGTGGTCAACAGAACAGGGGATGTGATTATTCCATTCTGTTGAACACATGCTATGCTGTATTAAGATTTAACACTGGGCAGAAATTAAGCACAACACAGCCACTCACTCACTTCTCCCTCCATTTCAACTGGGGAGACAGTTGAAAGGGTAAAAGTGAAAAAACTCGTAGGTTGAGATAAAGACAGTTAGTTTAACAGGTAAAGCAAAAGCTGTGCATGCAAGCAAAGCAAAACAAGGAATGCATTCACCCCTGCTCATGGGCGGGCAGGTGTTCAGCGATATCCAGGTAAGCAGGGCTTCATCATGGGTAATGATGACTGGGGAAGATAAAATGCCTTAACTTCAAATGCCCCCCTTCTTCCTTTTTTCCTCCCAGATTTATATGCTAAGTGTGATGTCATGTAGTGTGAAATGTCCCTTGGGTCAGCTGGGCTAGCTGTCCTGGTTGTGCCCCCTCCCTCCCACCTTCCTATGTACCATTGGCCTACTCTGGTGGAGTGGTGTGAGAAGCAGAAAAGGCCTTGACTCTGTGTAAGCACTGCTCAGCAATAACCAAACCATCCCTATATCATGAACACTGTTTCCAGCACAAATCCAAAATACAACCCCATACCAGCTACTATAAAGAAAATTAACTTATCCCAGCCAAAACAAAGCATAATACTATACTAAGAGTCAGCTCTTGTCATACCCAAGAGTGATGCAAAAGACAGCAGTTGCTTCTGTGTGACAACTCAATCAAGCTTTCAACATTCTCCATACATAAAAAAAGAAGAGCATACACCCAGTAACTGGGCCATGAGATCTTCTTCAGATTGAAGAGACAGTTACTGCTTTCCTCCCTCTATATCCAGCTCTCCAGGATACTAGATAATGCACATTTATATAGACACAATATAAAGCCCATATTTGAACACTGTTAATTTTAATATTTATTAGAGCAAATGAATTAGGATTGCAGACTAGTTACTGGAATTGGATGGAAGAACACTGCAAAAGTTGAGGGAGCCTGGTTCTGTTTGTTCTAGAGTATTTAAGGAATTAACAAAAGCAGTCCCTGAATCTTTAGTGCTCATCAAGGATGAGGAAAAAACGAAAGAGTGAATAACAACAGGGTTTGAGTCTTTTTGAGAAACATAAGGAATTAAAAATTATCAATATAATACAGTCCAAAAAAAGTAAGTAAATGTCTGTTAAGTAAATGTCATTTATTTCTATGATAGGATACCTACTAGATAAAGAGAAAATTGCGAAGTACATACTTGGAGGTTAATGTTGTTGGCATGATGATTTCTGTATCATATTTGGATTGCTACTTTTTCATTAAATGAATAACACCTATTCATTTAGTATATAGAGAGCTATAGTTAAGCTATCATTCCTAAGCCATCTTGACATATTCTTCCTTTACTGTCAATTTAGTAGAATTAGTTCACAGCATCAGGATTTTGGTCTTGCACAACTGTAGTTTGTTGTAAGCAAAATCATCGGTCAAAAAATCTCCCATTAAATGAAACATGGCATCCACTTTACATGTTTAAAAGACTGAACTAGCCTAATTTTTTGGTTTTGAACGTGAGATAGGTGTTAATTACATAATTAAAAGGTTAAATACTTCTTCCCCCTAAGAAAAACCAAACAGACAAACAAACAAAAACCAACCAAACAAAAAACCTTACAACAAATCAAAGAAAAAAGCAAAAAGCCACAAAAAACAAAGGAGCCCCCTCCTAAGAACTAGTAATAGCATATGAAAACAAAAGAGCATGATGGATGTTAAGTATAACTAGCCAAAGCTATACAGTTTGAAAGTCTGTTTGATTTGTTGAAAATTGTTAGGAACAAGTATTCAAGCTTTAAAGAAGGACAACTTCTGTGATGATCACTGGATGAAGAGAGCCTTACCAAGTCTTTCTCTTCAGAAATGCTTGACAGGTAACAATTCTACAAATAACTCCGCGATCTTCAAGAATACTCACCAAAGTCCGCAGTTGCTACCAAACATGCGATCACTCAAGTCACATATTTATCACTTCTTCAAGAAGCCCCTAGTACTTTTGCAATGCAAAGTTGTTTGCAAACTTCTCTATTTTGTGTCCCCGACCACTACCTTGGGATGTTAAAAAAATTAAACCTAAAAGGAGTTTACACAGTATATTTTTTACCCTGCCGTTTGGATTACATCGATTAGCATTGCAGCTCATCATTCTTTTGGCATTCTTTATATTTCTAGATAAGAAATAGATAGGAAATTACATAGATGAGAAATTACAAGATAAGAATCTTACTTATGACTTCTTCATAATTGACAGAAACTGGCTTATTCTATCAGTTTGCTCTGGACATGTCCATCTAACCTGTCAATCTGGCACTCTAGAAAAGTTTGGGGTTATTTCACATATTCTACTACATATTAGAGAGCACTAGAAGTATACATAAAGGCTACTGAACTGAGTCTTTAATTGTCACATCGTAAAGCAGACACTGCATCTGATCAGCTGAAAAGATCTCCAGGCCCCATTAATTGTCCTGTCGATATATTTGCAATAACCATCTGAATTTCCTTTTTGATGAGATATTGGCATTTTAAAGCAATTTAATTGAATCTGAAGGCACATGTCTTAATTGAGTCTAGTGACTTTTACTCCAGAAATTATTGCTGCAAGCATTTAGGACAGGCTACAGTTGCTTAAACACGGGCATCTATTCTGACTTCATGTGCTCTAAGGCGCTTTATAGCTGCAATACTGGACCAAGGGGACACTCACATGTTTCTTGAGCAGCAGTTAGAGACCATGCAGAACAAGGGAGATTATGCTCAAATTGCACAACTTGGCTGTTTTTTGGCAACCAGTATCCATTCATAAAGATAAATTAATTTCAGCCAAAATGCTTTTATATAACAGCCCAAATTTAATGAATCCATATTTAATGTTCCCCAAGCTTGTATACTAAATATCAAGCCAATTTTTGCTAATTTTTGATATGTTTGAAGATTGAACAATAAGACTTTGACACTCGTGAATTTGAAAAGTGGTAGTTAATGAGCACTGAGGGCTATGACTGATGTATGTTCTTCAGCACTTTTATGAAGGTGGCTATGAAGGTGATGATTTAAGCCCCTTTGACTTTAACGTGAAAGAGAGGATATGCAATTACTTTCTTGCCATCTAGCTTTTGCTGCGAAGGTCCAGCATCAGAGCTGACATCTTCCCAAAGCACCTTTCAGCTGCAACAGGCTGTTTAAACTGCTGCTGCAAGCTGGAGCTCAGGAAAATTACCTTAAATTGTGAGGCCACAAGGAGAGATACCAAGCATCATCTGATACAGAAAAGAAAGTTGTTTCAGGGATGTAGCAGGCTGTGAATACCAAATTAATTCATTCTTAAATAAAGTGTGTGTTACAGTGACATGGAGACTGTAGGGTGAAAGGAAAAATATTTCACAGGTGAAGAATCCTCTGTGCATAGAATGAGAGAAGGTGAATTAAATCCTAACTCAGTAATTCAAAATGTGCACTCTTCATTTTCCCAGTAAATCTGTCTTCTTTTCTACCAAGTTTAGGAAGTATGTACAACCTGGAGGAACTTGTGCTCTTGAAAGGAGACCCTGGACTTCATGGTTGCTTTTCCTTCAAAAATATTCTGGTCGATATCTGTGATCAGTTTTGAGATACCAAAATGAAATCACGATAAATTATATACATATTTTTTCTTACTAAGGAAGCAAGAGTTCTGAGACATTACTGTTGTTGAACTTTATTAATGAAAACGTTTTTAATTATCCCCAGCTTTTTAGTGTTCTTTTTTTTTTAAAGTGCTTATGTTAAAAGAAATAAGAAGTATTGACAGTCATGTTAACAATGTATTTATAGTGAGGTTTTTTGTAAAGTATTTATTGAGCTATACTTCCCCCAATGTGATCAGGAATTTCCATTATTATTATCTCTTGTAAACTTGAAACAATATTACACATGTATATATATATATCAATGTAGCTTTTTCAATATATATACTTTAAGAATTCTTACACTTTATAATGCAAATATGATTGTATTCTGCTTGCTCTAGAGTATTCAGAAGAAAAAAGTGCTGATATTTGTTATATTTTCTAATCCTTCTATTACAGCTATTATTTTGTAACAGTATTTTAATCATAAATAATTTTCAAAAGTATCAGTTTAGATTTTGAAAGAAATTCCATAGCAGATTTTGTTTGATTTTTTTTTTTTTTTTAGTTTTTTTAATACTCACAGAAAAATACTGGTCTTTTTGCTGCCAGTAGGAATTCATATAGTGGCTGTTACCCATTATGATGTCTGCTTAGGAGGGATAAGCTGTATAACTCCTTTTTTAACAAACAAAATCAGGAAGATTGTATTTTTTCCTTTTTTTTAAATTTCCTTTTCTTTTTAACTAGTATCCAAATTCCAGTGAAATAAAACAAATTCCAAATTCAGTATCTATTCAGTTTTACAGATGGGATCTGCTTAGGATGTAAGACAGAGGGTCTACTGCAATCTCAAGCTGTGTACATGACGAAAAAAAAAATCCCTGTTGCCTTGCTTTTTTTTTAACAACCATATGTATTACATGCAAATGTATTATGTATCACAAAATAAAATTTTCTGCATTCTAGACACCATACCAATTTCTTTCTTAGTCCTGTGAAAAGCAACAGTCGGTGGAAACTAAAAAGAACAAAAAAATCACAAAAGAACCTATCATAGCAAGAAACAGCATGGTCAATGGTCTTGGAGCTCACCTGTCAACCTTTTTTCCCTATATGGACTTGTCCAGGCGAGAATTTTAAACCTCTTTCAGCTTGAGGTAACTGATAGGCAATTGAATAAAGTTAAAAGATAAAGCTTTAAATTACAGTCTCAGCATTATGCAAATGTTTGTTCTAGTGGTATTTTCTGTATTTTTTTCCCCAGGGTTGAAAAAAATACTCACTCTGGCAATAAACAAAGTTTTAAAAGTGGGACTGAAGCTAAGGCTTCAGCTATTCAATATTTTGCCTCTGTGAGCTTCCTGCTAAGTAAAACACTGCAATTATTGTGACAGAAAGTTGTTTTGCTGATTTTTTCTTAGTGTATTTTTTAAAGATTATTTTAACACTAATGAACGTAGTTTTGCATATTCTGCAAGCTGGGTAAACTCAATTTCTGTTCCAAGTACACTGTCACACGGGTGGTTATTACAACACAGCTGGCATGGGTTGATCTCAGTGGGATTCCACTTAGCATGTCTTTCAAAACTGCATTATTTTATTCAATAAGAATATTCTTGGAACCCAAATAGATGCAAAGTGGTATGCAGTGCTTGGAGATGTGATTTTACGTCACTAACTCGGCTAAGAAATATTGCATCAAAGTAAATATGAATGAGTCAGCACTTCATACAATCATAGAATGACTTGGGGTGGAAACCAGCTTAAAAATCTTCTAGTTCCAATCCCACTTCCATAAGCAGGGATGCCCCCGACTGGATCAGGCTGCCCAGAGTCCCTAGCCTTGAATACTTCCAGAGAGGGGGCATCCACAACCTCTCTGGGAAACCTGTTCCAGTGCCTTCACTATTCTCTGAATAAGGAAATTCTTCCAAAAAACCTTATTTAAATATCTATTTTTTTTAGTTTAGAACTGAGATTATGTAAATTTTTAAAAATATACTCTGAAAGGTAAAATTCTCTGTAGTTTTCTCAGCTTGGTAGCAATGCAAAAGCTTATGTCAAACAGTTTTGGTTTTTAACGGTTCAAAAAGCAAAATAAAAATGAAAACTGCCTTTTATTTCTCTGTTGGACTTCATGAACAAAGTAGAAAAATGCAGATGATGTTATAAATTCTAAATAGCTCTAGGCCAATCAAACCAAGTTGTTACATCAGATAATCCACTTATCATGTAAAAGCCAGAACAAAATGCAGCTTTTCCTTTAATATGTCTACTGAAGTACAGAGATCTTATTAAATAGCAACATCTAAATGATTTTTCTATTTTTTGAAAAATGTGGCACAGCACTTCTTGACTGTTATTTTCAAAGTAGCATGTAAATAGGGAAGTTAATCTTTTCAAGATCTTGTGCAGTGACTTCTGAGTACTTTTAGCTGAAATTTTATTACCCCTCTATATATTAATTACATTTTTTGCAAAATTCTAACAGGACACAGTGTTGTCAATGCATGGTGGATGAATAATGACAAACACCTTCGCTATGCGTTTCTTTAAATGCTGCTTTGAAAAACCCCTTTGTAAAATGTGACTTTTCTTCTCCATGGAAGTGAGCTGGCGTGAGCATGATGACCTTGAGAAGGGATATCTTCTTTAAATACCCCTATTATAAAAAAATAATTTTTCATATTGTTAATGAATGTTATGAGCCTCCCTTTAGATATTCAAGAACACTGATATTTAAAATGAATAGAATAGAATGGAATGGAATGGAATGGAATGGAATGGAATAGAATAGAATAGAATAGAATAGAATAGAATAGAATAGAATAGAATAGAATAGAATAGAACAGAATGAATAGAATTTCAGTTGGAAGGTACCTAGAATAGGACAATTTTCTGACCACATCAGGGCTGAAGAAAGGTTAAAACACATTGCTAAAGGCATTGTCTTAAACATTGACAAGTTTTGGACATCAACCACCTCTCTGCAAAGCTTGTTCAATCAACACTGAATATTTCTTGGTGCTTCTGTGACCCATTCCCAAGTGTCTTTTCACCAGATACCAGTGGGAAGAGATCAGCACGTCCCTCTCCTCCTCCCCTCCTCTGGAAGCTGCAGAGAGCCATGACATCCTTCAACCTTCTTTTCTCCAAACTAAACAAAACCAGAGTTCCCAGCTGTTCCTCATGGGGCATTACTTATAGCTCTTTCACCACCTTTGTTGCCCTCCTCTAGATTCATTCCAGGACCTTAATATCCTTCTTAAATTTTGGGGCTGCACCAGTGCTGAATACAGCAGGGTAATTGTTATAACAGAACATTTGTGTATCTTTCTAACTTTCAGATTTATTTTTTTTTAGAAAAAAACCACTCTCTATGGCTTACCACAAATATACTTGATGGTTATTTAATATTTTACAAAAATTTCGTCTATTTTCTCTGTCTCCTGCGGTTAAAATCCATTTTCCTTTATTTTCCCTATTCTTTTAGCAACATGGGACAAACAGTGGTGACTATTATCAATAAATAGAGCCTGTGTTGCTCCTGCTAGCCTCAAAAGACCACACAGGTTTCTTGCAATCTGAGCACAATGTGGAAAGAAAAACATGACATTTGGAAAATTGCCAATTTTAGTAAAATATTAAGATGGTTTCATTTAAAATCATTTAATCTCCTATTCTTGGTGTACATTTAAAGCAAATTATGTTCCGTAGTGCATATTTTTCTTGTTATATGGGCATTACATTGGAATTTTTCACTTTTAGTAGATGACAGATTTCAACAGGAAACCTTTTCAGTAAGAATACTTTAAAAAGAAGAAAACTGTGTCTGCAGAAAGCTCAACTAAAAAACACATTTAATGGGTACCACCAGGGTTTTTAATTGTAGCACAGTCTGTAATGTGAGGCATGTACACTCCTCCCTGACGCTGAAGCCAAATGACACCATGCCATGCTATAACTCCATCTGGCAAAAAACCCTTGCCCTGCCCCTTGCTCAGTCCTTCCCAGTGGGATGGGGGCGGGGGGAAATCTGAAGGTAAAAGTGAAAAAATTCATAAATTGAGACAAGTACAGTTCAATAGGTAAAGCAAAAACCATGCAAGCAAGCAAAAGAAAGCAAGGAATTCATTTACCACTGCCAATAGGCGGGCAGATGTTCAGCCCTCCCCTGGAGAGCTGGGCTCCTTTACATATTAATAGTGGCTTAGGAAGACAAAACTCCTCCACTCTGAATGTCCTTCTTTAAGAGGTTCTATATACAGTTATATCAAGCACAGGTTCTTGGGACTGCACAGGCACGAAAACAAACTTCCCCTGATTTACAGTAAGGAAACCTGAGGGGCAGGAGGGAGGATATGTAAATATTTAATATTGCACCTTTGTCGTATTGGGCATAGTAACTAGCAAGCTCTTTTCATATTGACATATATCTGTGGAAAACTGGGACTGTTCTCATCCAATCAAATTTTCTACAGTTTTTACTGCCTATGTAGAATAAAATGTGGGCTAATTTTAGCCCCCAAATATCTAGTACGTAAAATAGAGACATTTTTACTCTGTAGTTTTCCTTCCTCATGTTCTCTTTTCATGATTCATAAGGCCTCTAATGTTGGAAGCACCACAATAAACAAATATTATACATTATTCTTTTCTCTATCAAAGCCACAGTTAGTGCATTTCTTATTCCTCAAAGAACACACAAAAAGAAGTTCATTCCCAGCATTTTCCACTGAGCCTGTTGGTAGCTGCACATACAAGAAAACACTTTTTTGGTTTTTGTCTCTCTCTGTGAGGGTGGTCAAACAATGGAACAGATTTCCTAGAAAGACTTTGCAGTCTCTGTCTTTGGGTATATTCAAAATTTATCTGTTTATATCTCTATATGGTCCTGCTTAAGCTGGGAAATTGGACTAGATGATCACTTCCAACCTCGAACACTTTATCACTCTGGGATTTTGTAAACATAAGTCTGTATATCCTGTTTATGTCCCTAGGATATATCAGATATGTGTGTGGTTAATTGTCTCCTATGCACTGCTCTGCATGTACATTGATTTTTAAATTTATTTTTTTTTAATCTTTTTATCATATGATCAGTCTAAAGTTTTCACAGATTTCTGTCTCTGGTTCTTTTACACAATGAAATCTATCATCTCTCTATTCATATTGACTACTATGAGAATGTCAGCTATAACTCCATGTATTCTCATGTGAAGACTTCCTGATGAAACATTTTTTTATAGCCATGTCTTTTTTCAGGAATCCCTGGTTGGTTTGGTATTTTTTTCCTTGTCAATTTATTCTCTAAAATAAAACCCAGAGGCGATAATTTTGTGGTTTTTTACTTTAGAAAATGAAATTTAGAAAGGTGGTCTGTAGCATTGCTTGTACTTTATTCCCTTCATTGTCCTTCAGATAAGGATTTAGGTCCATTTTAGACAGTTGTTATATTCTTTTGTCATTCAAACCTGCTGTTTGAGGTCATTAACCTTCTTTGTTTCATGTGTTGTGATTAGAAGTTTTGATATAGAAACTTCTTGTTTGTGCTGTTGAGTAATTGCAATTCTGTGGAACAGACTTCACTTGCAGGCTCATTAAAAATTTAGGGTTTAGAGAGTTTTGATCTTTTAATAACTGTTAGTGCAGATGCCTGTGTTCGCAGATGCATGCACACACTTATCTCTGAAACCCATCAGCATTTTAACACAATATGTAATTCTGTGTGAAAATAGATTTCATAACAATCAGCCTTGATACAAAAGCAAAAAAGCAGACAACATGAAGTCATGGTCTCACACATCAGTGTTTTATACTGTGTGCTCTCTGGTAAGGCTCTCAAAAGATCTGTGACACATAACCAGAGCACCAACTACAAGTGCAAAAAAGTTATAAATGGCATTAGACACCTCTGTGGGGAAAAAACTATTTCAGTCCACATTTTCTGAATGAAAAAAAAAAAAAAATCAATAAAAATGTTGGTTCACTTTGTGCTTGCTGTTTAATTAAAAATATCTCACGTTCAGTAAGCTGTTAACATCTCCTAGGCAAGATTCCAAATAAGTATTTGGAACCACAGATGAGCTTCCTTACTGGAGAAACTGTTCAGATGGTCTGCAGACAGTGTTTTCTGCTCTCATTTGAAATGTTCTGTGGTATCCAGCATGGGACTGGCTCATTATAAAATAGTTCTAAATTGTCCCATACCTGTCTGAAATCGCATGTGGAAACCAAGTGAAATACCCTTGTGTGTTTTTGATGACACTGCAAATCTATGTTTAAGGAAGCTCAGTTTTTTCCTCTGTCCTCAGGAGGCAACCATAACACATAAAGTACCCATAGAGAGTGATTCAGTTCACCCAAAGAAAATGTAAAGTATATGGAGAACAGAAGGTATGTATTATGTACAGATTCATAAAAATATGTAGATGCAACATACATATAATCTGTCCCTTATGACACTTTCATTTTCATTTTCACTTTCATTTTCCCTTCTTTCACAAGAGAAAACATTTCGTCTTCAGTTTTGGCCTTTTATTCAATGGAAGCCATCACAGCTATGAAGGGCTTAGTTCAGTTACCTAATACCTGTGAGAGTTCCTAGGGTATCTCAGGCATCCATAAAATACTCATCTGTATTACAGAAGATCTGCAGGCAACTTATGCTCTTCTGAACCAAGAAATCCATAATGCAGTAGATGTCTATGTGCTGAGAACTGAATCAGTCCTAATTTTCTTATATTGATCTTTGTATTCATTAAAAAAATCCCAAACTTTGGGGTTTCTCAGTGCTTAAGAAAAAGGACCAAGATTGCAGTAATGTACTTCTGATGGTTTTAATTAGCAGTTTACTTCATAAGGCACTCGCAGGGTAAAAAAGAACTTCTGAAAAATGAAATGTCTTTTGTTGTTCCAAGCAGAATTCCATTGTAGTCACAGTTTTTACAAACTAATTTATTCTTATATCTATAGGTGGAAACAATGTAGTGGTGGAGAATGACTGTTATCACCTAAACAGTTGAAAGTTTCATAGCTTCCAGTGGTTTAAAGTGAGCATAATCCACTTCCAATCTTCCAGAGAAGAAGTACACTTTATGAGAAACAATGAGTATGACAATATGCCCTAAAAATGGGCAACATTGGAATGAATGGATTTATTTGACTTTTCTTTAGGTAGATAATTGCTATTGTTTTTATGAAACATTGTAAATGTACACTTTATCAATTTAAAAAGTCATTTGATCACTTAATACTAGTGATAGAATTTCCAAAGGTAGTCAAGGAAATTGATAATATTCTACACATGTGGCTATAATAGTGTGGTAAAACTATCCAGTACAGCCAAGACCCACCACATTTTTACATTGAAATTAGGCAAGGTCATTTCCAACCACTAAATTCCGGGGTTTTTTCCTGATTAATTTCCAGTAACTCGCTGCTTAAAACAAATATATTTCCAGAGATATATATGGCAATTAAGCTACCTAAGTCCCTCAATAATCTTTCATTTGCTAACTTCCTCTGGTGATCTTCTTTTAATGTAGAATAAAGACTGATGGTTTACAGATAATTTTTTGTCAAACTTACTCAGTTAGAATTTTGGACACAGAGATGGAGCCACAAATAATATTAAAAGCTAAAACTAAAATGAATTGAGGCCTCGTGATGCTTGGTAATGTATTCATTGACTAAAAGTTAGAAAATTAATTACAAGGATACAGTTCACAGTGCTGAATTAAGCTTTTAAAATTTTTGCATAGTTTGCATGTGAGAATTAAATAGCACAGAAAAAAGAATAAGCTTTGTGAGCCAATGGGAAACGTTGGAAGGAAATATGTCTGAAAGTGTATCACTCTTTGGTTTGGGGGCCTCACTTGTGGTTGCACTTAGCGGTCTGTGCAAATCATGTATTTTCTGTAGGAAACAAATCCCAAACACAATACCAATCACAGTCTAGGAGATATTAAAAGTAATTTTTAATAGACTGTTCAAACTTGGTCCCCCATGGGGTCACAGGTCCTGCTAGAAAGCCATGGGATCCTACATGTGCTGCAGGCAGGTATTTGCTCTGCTGTGACCCTCCATGGATCATAGAGAGACAAACCACACCACCATGGTCTTCTCCATGGGCTGGAAAGGAATCTGCTCCAACATCTGAACATGTTCTCTCCCTTCTTCTTCACTGACTCTGGTATCTTCAGGATTGTTTCTCACATTTTCTTTCTACTGTCTCTCCTAGCTACTGCGCAGCCTTTTCTGCTTTTTCTTAAATATATTATTTAAGAGGTGCCACCAGCATCAATGGTGGACTTAACTTTGGTCAGCCCAAGTTCAGCGTGGAGATGGTTGAAGCTGGCTCTGTCCTACATGAAAACAGCTTCTGGTGTCTTCTCACAAATGTCAGATGAGAGAAAATCCAATTTTGTGGCCTGAGAGCAAACATGGCTACCTGTAATGTGAACAAACTCCTTTCTTCCAATTCTAGGTATATTTGGAGGTGAAGGGGCGCCGTTCTTTGGTTTGGTATTCTTTGTTTATCCTCAGTATCTGTAATGTAAGCAAAGATAAGAGAATTCAGGTTTCCATTAGATTATATTCCTTCAGATCTGGGATCCAAAATATGTGCGTGTATATATACATATTCTATAATAGAATTGGTATTTATTCCTAAAGGCATTTCAGTCCTGTTTTGCTCATTATTGCTATTTTCATTAGTGATATTTATTAATATAATTAAGAAAAAATAATAAAATAATGGCATGTCAGGATGTAAAAAGAAAACAATGCTTTTATATGAACAATGTCCCATGGCTTATCAGGAATATCAAATTTAGTAAGATGAATAATTCAGTATTAAATTTACATATAAATTACACTTGTAAACAACCATAATATCAATAACTATAATTAATTGCATCAATCATAAAAGATGTGATTATATGTTTAAATAAAATAAAGACTACACCTTTAAAACACACCTGGATAATTTTACATGAAAGAACAAACAAGACAAATTACTTTCAAAAATATGGCAATGAAGACAGTGTGTATCTATCTCACATACGGCTAAATATTCCTCCTAGTGTCATAAAACCTCTTTGTAAAATATCAACAAAATATATTGACTGTTCAAGATTTGATCTACTATTTGCATATATATTACTATACTGTATCATCTAAGAATTTAACCATTTGTTTATGTGCACTTTATTTTGAAAATGAATTTTATTAGGAGATTGATTTTAGCATTTCTTAAATAATGGAGGATGGCATTCCTTACAAAAGTCTTTTTTTCCATTAAAAGTACAACAAAGATGTTAGTAAATATTCATAAATATTTTTATATGCATCTATAATTTGCATAAAAATATTAATTAAAAGTTATGAAAATATTCCAAAGTTAAATCACTAGCTGCTCTGACAAGCTCATTCTAATATGCATTTGATGTATAACGGATTAGGTCTAATAACTTCTTACAGGAAACTATGCATGGTACCTGTTCTGCAGACCAGAGATTGTTCCCTAGCCTTTCATTATTTAGCCAGAGATGAGCCAGGAGTTGGTGAAGATTATTTAACACATCTTGGATCAGCTTCAAATTTCCATAGCACCCTAAGGCTGCATCCTAACTGCCTATGGGGATGAAATCTCAGAGATTGAAATATCCATTCCTCTTTTCCTTTCTAAGGACAGATTAATGTACAGCCAATGAGGGAATTGTGATGTATTTGAAGGAATTTCAGCAAACAATCGAAGAACTGGACAGCCAGGGCACAATGGCTGTACCTGCCTTGAGTTAAGATGCAATTTGCAATTCCAATCAGGCTTTCTGTAGTCAGTCACACTGCATGCTGTACAGGCATTACTGCAGAAACAAAAGAAGGACAATATGGAGGCATTGACAGACTTATATAAAACTTCCATCTTCATATCTAATCTTAAATATATGAGCAAAACATATAATCACATAAAAATTCCATTTCACTTCAGCTTACAACTTCTGAAGAAACTCAAATACTAGAATTTGTATACAAAAAGAATAAAATAAGCTTCACCTTTATGGTTTGAAGAGCATCTGAATGATTAACTTAGTCATATGCTTTAGTTTCAGGTAGCCCTGTGAGGAGCAGAGAGCTGGCCTCAGTGATCCTTATAGGTCCTTTCCAACATAAAATATTCCATAAATTATGATTCTATTTCTTGACATCATGTAATGAACTCGGAGCTCTTAGAACTGACTTGCAAAATTATTCTGAGGCTCTGGTCTGAAGTGATAGAATAATGCTCCCTGACAGAACAAACACTTGAACCATAATAGAGCATAGCGAGAAAGGTATCACATCCCACAAACTAGATGAAAAAAGTTTTACTTTACTGGTATATACCTTTGGGATTTTTGATGTTTGGGGTTTTATTTTCATGTTTGAATGACAGTGATTTCAAATACTTTTCCTGCATAGGAATTGTTGTTTTACTTTCAAGTAGGTCCTTATCTAGGTTCACCGACAGCTACATTTAATGCTCTTGGTGTGGCTGCTGAAGTTCCAGTTATTTTCAGTGGAGTTGGTGGACCTCACTGTTGATGTGAACAGCCATGAAGATGACCTGGTTAGAAGAGTAAATTTACTGAACAGAATAAAATGTCTGCAGAATACTGAACAGAATAAAATACTGCTGAACAGTACTGATGGGAATTGTCTGCCAACCTGGGAGTTTTAGGCCTGAGAACTGGGATTGGGAACCAGAAACATCTTTGAAAATCTTAGCTGGCATCTTTGAAGTACTGCTGGGTACCTAGAAATCTTGCAGTACCCTAGTTAAATACAAAAAATGAGGAAACTGCAATGTCAATTTATGATCTGAGAAAGCTGGGACAGTGTGGTAAAATAAAATTGGTGAGATTCTGTAAAGTAAGTCATGCAAGGCTGCATTAGCTTGGGATAATGTAGGAGAAAAAAAATAGAAAGGTAGAAGAACCTGAAAAAGTGCAAGAATCCCTGCAAGCAGAATTTCAAAAGTGACAGGAAAGTAATGGGCTTCTCACAGAGACATATGCAACTCCAAACACTTTGCTGAGAGCTGTTAAGGAAGAAGCTGAAGATGTTTTAGAGTGCCTTAGAGCAGTTAGAGCAACTGTCCCTTGAAACTCATAGTTCTGGTAAAAGTCAGTTATTTCGGGGTTTAGAAACTAGTCTGAGACCTCTGGCTTTAACGCAGCCACAGCAAGAACATACAGGGTCAGTCTCAGAGAGCGAGACAATTGAGAAGATACACATAATAAAGCAAGATGATTCCAGGCCTCATGAATCTGGTTCTGGCAACAGCTTTCCTACCCCTACTTTATTACATGAATGTAATATAACACTTTCTGTTATTCTACTTCCTTCTGTTTTACAAACTTCTTAAACACAGTTCATGGCTCCTGCCAGAAGCAAAGGCCCTTCCCAGGTCACAATGACCACTACAATCTACATTGCACAACTAAAACATGGCAAAAAGACCAGTGGCAAGGCATTACCAAGCAGGAGCTGGAACTGTTTTTGATCAGAATGAGGCCAAAGAAATATTTATGGCTGTGTCCCCTGTTATAATGGAGCCCCCTTTGGTACTCATAGAAAAAGGGTATTGTTGGAGATTGTGTCAGCAATTTTCCAGTGAAGCCAAATTTAATCATATTTGCTTTGAATTAAAGGGGTGGGAAGGTTTCCAACATGATTTTCACCTTGGGAAAGCTCACTACTGGCTGCTTATACACTTTTGTTAGGTACAATAACCGTCACATTGGATGCAACCTTAGTAACATGCCCTGGTTTTGTAGGAACTAGAGAACATACTCCTTTTCTACAGGGAACTGTACTCCCCAGACATCCACATAGGTCTGCCTGACATACCCAGATGAGAAAACCTAAGAGAAATTGATACAGCTCTGGAGCAAGAGCTGGAAGCTCCAAGAGATGTCCTGAAGTGTCAAGGAAAGCAACACTGAATTTAAGCAACTCAGTTCCATCCTTTATTTTTCAAGAACTTGGATATTAAAAGGGAATGCAGGCTTTACAAAATGATAAGTAGTTTTTAGCGTGTGGAAATGCTTGGAGGCATGGAGCTCACCTTAACATTCTCTTGAAATTTAAAGTTCTTCGAGAGTCTGGGGGCTTTGGCTCAGACTGACTGAAAAACATTCAGAACAAAAATAATAATTTAAAAACTGAATCCTAAGTGTTTTCATCTATGCTATCAAATCTTAAAAATTAATTTCACCTGAAATTATATATATTGACTATTTTAGTGTACAGTTGATTTCAAAATAAGCTAATTAATTTTTAAAAAAATGCTCCTCTAAGAAGCTATTTTTATTAAAATAAATAAATGTAAGCATATTTAAAATATGCTTCTTTTAAAATAAATGTAAGCATATTTAATTTTCTGCCCCAAAGAGAAGGCAATTATTACAAAAAAGTATTTTTGTTCATGAAGAGATTGATTGGAAGAGATTTCATAGTATCCTAATATGAATACATTCTATTGCTGAAACCTACAGGTTTGGTTAGGAGTTGCTAGATTTCTTTGGTTTCCAACTGTCCCTTATTAATTATTTGTGCAAAAATATATATGATGTGTACTATAAAAAAAAAAAAGTTGTTGATTATTTTACAAGTATTTGTGATCTTAGTCTGAACTGGCCAAAAAGTATTGTTCAAAGAAATGTGACATATGACAGCTAAGATGGCAGATTTAATGAAGAGTCTAATGTTTAGAGCATATGCAATTTAAGAAAACCTGATTCAATTTATTAAGATGCCCCAGGAGACTAAAAGCTGTATACTAGAGGATTTTCTTAAATACCAAGCTGTGAAGTGTCTGAGAAAGAAAAAACAATTTTATGAGCTTATCCGTTGACTGTTTTACAGACATCCTTTGATATATGGAAGAATGGATTTGGAGCTTAACCCTCTGTTTTCAGGAGACCCTTCAGTCTAAATCACAGAGTTTTGCTGCCACCTTTGTGATCTTCACCACTATTCAACACTTCATTGTTTAGAAATTCTATGCTAAGTGCAGGAACCAAAAAAGTAGACATTAAAACTTTCTACATCTCCACCTGCTTCTAGGAAGCCTTCAGACAATTTGATCAAATTGTTCAGAAAAAGGGTTTATTCAGTGTCAGAGGGCTTAATCGATATTGTTTCCCATAAAAAACATCCTCATTTTGAGAGGGTATGCAGTCTTAGTCCTTCATTTTCCTCAGCATTGTTAATAATGCTCAACAGAAAATATAACTTTCCACTCAGTATAAAACACTGTAACTAGAGGTTTTTTAGCAGGCAGGACAAGAAATACATACATATTGGATTTAAATAAATTACTGGATTTTAGTAGAAGAAGCTTTATTTTATGCAAAAAAGCAATTTACTCACCTAGCCCTCATTTGTTTATATGAATAGGTTTCTTCCTTTATTAATCTTCACTTTATTTTTGATAGAAAGATTAAAGAGGACAGTATAACTCTCCAAGCCCCCACTAATCTCCAATCTTGGAGCTCCAAAGGGAGAGCTAAATTAACTGCTGGGGTATATGTGGCTCATGAGTCTGTAGAGAAATCAGCTGTGGGAAAGAGAACAACATTTTAATAAGATGAACAGCTTGAAAGTGTGAATATTTTCTTTCTTCTGTTTTCAGAGCATTAATCCTCATCATAATTTTGACAAAGTTTTACATAATCCTGATTTGAGTATCCTTTCTACACAAATATAATAATGTGCTTCATTATTATTAGTTATATGCTTTTTTATCTTGAGCTCTGTGATACTTTGAATGTGTCAAAATCCTTCGTACATATCAAGGTCATTTTATGTTTTATAAGTGAAAGGACTGAGTTGAGGCTGATTTGGACCCTAAAATAGTGACATATGCATGTTAGGAACCAAAATGTAGCAGTATACCTAGTCTTCCTTGCATGGATGTAGTACCATTATTTGAGATTCAATAAACTGGTACTCTAATTGTTCAAATCCAAGATCTGAAGAAATTCATGGCAGCCTGCATATAAGGGAAAAATTAACTGGTCCCTGAGACCTTAGTGGCAGCCTGTGTCTGTTGTGGGTATATGTGTCAGTGATGATTGTTTAGCGAATGAAAAATTACTTATCAGTAAGAACTTCAGTATTTAGTTAAGGTATTTGTAAAACTTTCTTGAAAAATTTCTGACTCATTTAGACAGTGAAAAAGTTACACATGATAATTTTAAGCAGTTAAGCTTCTACTGTTGTACTTCGGTAAGAGATTTGGGGTTTTTTCTCGTATCTTAATCGTTAGAAGTATCTGATTTTAATTATGTTTTCTTTTTCAGAGAAACTGCTCCTCATATAATAGTTGGAAGTTACAGTTGGTGAATATTAATCTCACCTACATGCTGCGTATTCTGAGAGATGACATATCCATTTTAGTATGTGATCCATCCACAATACTGAGAACTGTTTTGAAAAAATTGCATCAATTTGCAAGACAACATATTCAGTACTTTTTAAGGTAAATTTCAAAATGGTTAGTATTTATGATCATTCATATGCTACCTAGAAAATGAAAAACCTTGTAGGATAAGAAGGATTATTTAAAACAAAATGGAGAAAGTGCTAACCGGATGATTTATGCATTATATATCTTTCATTTGAGTCTTTTCTTGCTATTAGGGGACTTGATTTAGTAGATGTGACATTTTCATCATAAAAATGAAACTGGAACTTAATTTAAAGGAAGAGTTTCTAATTTAAAATCTTTTTTGTTCTGAAAACTTTATAGATTTACTCTTGTGTCATGCAACGTTTCATAGGAATTCTTCACCCACGGCTCAGAGAGCTTGCTCTGTCCATTAGAATGACAAGGAGGGAAGGGAAACAGATGCAGGTCTAGAGAAATAAAGATGATGAAATGTTGCACTACTTCATGTGAAGAATGTACTGATGCCCTTCTCTGGGGAATGATATGTCAGAAAATGAGGAAGCAATAACAGAAGAACTAGTTTTGAAGAAGGACACTACAGTGCAGTCAAATAATTCCATTTGAAGGAGAAAGGGGACAAAATACACAGAGCTTGACAGTAGCAGCAGCAGCAGCCAAATAGACTAAAAGAATGTGCAGAGTACTCAAGACAGAAAGAGAACTGTGGTGAAAAATCAGTTGCTAGGAAGGAATTAGGAATTACTCATTCCACTGAAAAAACGGAAGATGGAATTAAGAAAAAGAAGTGACAGTGAAAAATATTGAGGGCAAGGATGCAGAGAGAAAAGGCCTCATCAGAGATATTGGAAGAGAAGAGGAGTGTTCTGTGTCTGTGGATATTGCTATCTATCATGTGGGGGAAGATAAAAATTGTCTTACGGGGTTGTAGGAGAAAGAGGCAGATTTTGAAAAGCAGTATAAAAGTATGAAATAGAGAGGAAAAGTTTGATGAGCAATAAAAACTAGAATATGAAGATTTTAAAATTGTGACAAAATTGATTCTGTAGTTTTGATTTGGGGAAGTTAAGAGAAATGTGCTTGACATAAATGAACAAAAATTAAATGTGAAAGCTCAGGGACGTTTTATGAAAGTATCCTATTTTCTTAACCTGTTACCCCAATGACAAATTCTTCAGAACATTCATTTGTGATTTTTAATCCTTACCGATTCAGATAGTTTCTGTTATGTATGCAAAAAAATATTTCTCTTTATCTTTTCATATCAGGACCAAATTCAGCTAAGGAAAAATTACAGAATCTCTCTATTTTGTTGCTTCCACAGTGATCAATCGGTTTGGCATTCCCATGTAGCAGCACCTGACAGTTCACAGCAGCTAAATACTGGGGTATTTGTCTGACTAGTGGACTGAAGTACTGACACCTGGGGGAGGTGGGTCTGTCTATAGCTGGTGATACTGCCAGCTGTAGGTTAAGCAACATCTGCCACTTCATGTCTGGCTGCATCTTATTCATGTAGTCAATCAAATTTCAGGATAAATAAGTGTGAAGTCCATCAGAAGAAGTCAGTACTAAGTCAATACTTAAGTAGAAGATTGACCGCCCTTGGATCCTGAAGTACCTGTAAATACCTGCAAGAGGTAAAAAAAAGCCTTCTGGCAAAAAAGGCACACATTCTGGGCATCAGGGAAGAAAGAAGCCTGACTGTCTTGGTGGTTTGTGGGCTCTGTGCTGAGGCAATTACAGCCTTCCAGAAGAAATATGTCTCCTCAGTGAGCACCAAGCAGAGGACAGGTTAGGACAGGTAAGGAGACAGAGGAAAAGGAGATCAGCACAAGACAGATCAAACATGAGCAAAACTGAGAGAAGGCTGAGAAAAGCAGGGGGCAAAAAAAGTCAGGACTCGGAGATGGCAGGCATTCTGAAATAAGCTGTAGGAAACCACTGAAATAAGAGAATGTTTATCATATTACTTTCCTTGAAAATATTAATGTCAGACCAGTCCTCTGAGAAAAAAACCTCACATAATTAAGAAATTTCATTTCTATGTCACCATAATAGGGGTTTTTTTCCCTTCCAATGTTTCTTTTTCCCCATTTTTCTTTTTTTTTTTTTAATATTCCTTTTTTTTTCCTCTTTTTCTCGACGACATTAAGTCTTTAGTCTGCAGACTCAAATGCTTGAATTTTGGCGCGATATTCAAATAGTAGCTCTAATACATGGGTAGTAAAGACGTCCCAGAAAACACATATATTAGCTATATATTGCTTGAAAGCTTAATTTCAAGCCATAACTGATATTTGGAACGGTGGAAAGTTGAGTCATATCTGCTTTTTCATTAACTGTTGACTACAAATCACTGATAACAGTGTTACCTGAGTTACTAGATTTGTCTCTGACTTGACTAGTATATTGGTCCTGTGTTAAGGGACCCTTCATTCATTGCTGTCTCAGTCAAAATTATACTGTTTTAAAGAAAGTAGTTTCTGATTTCAATAGTGACTCCTACAACAATAGAGCTGACATGCCTTTCCTATTGAGTGACATTTCAGCTGATTGATTCAGAGAAAGAAAATAATTTTAAGAAAATAGTGATGAAAGCAGTAAAGGAAGAGAAGATTTTATGTTTAACAATATCAGCTTGAATAGCCATCCATGCAAAAGTAGAGACAGTTGTTTAAATGATGCTGATCTTGCCTCGCTTTCAAGAAGAAGGGGGAATGAACTCAAAATAAATGCCTTTCTCTTTTAACTCACTGGCCATTTTCTCTAGGCCAAGTGCATGTCTCTTCTTGTTACCTGTTGAAAAGTTAAATTGCAAGCAATTTAATTGCATGCCTAAATAGATAAGCAATTGTCAGTGTCTACCGTGAAAATTTCATCCATTAGAGAAGGCAGTACTAAGAATCAATATAAGACAGAGATAGAACAGAAAAAAAAATAGATATATATTTATTTTTATTTACAAGTTCATTCCTAGTTTATGCCCTTACAAAGCAGTATTTTGAAATGGCATTAACAACATAGTGTGTAAAGATATTTTTTAAAATGACTTAAAACTACATATAAGTTACAGACCATTTTCCTTGAGGACTCTTGTGATAAATGTATTGCAACTGAGTGGAAAACATATTCCCTTTCCTGCTGTGATTGCACATTTGTACTCTTGAGTGCAGGCACATGTATTTGCAATTTCTTCCCGGTGGCTTGATTAACCTTGAAAAGTTAAAAAACAAAAAAAAAAAAAAAAAGGAAAAGAACTTTCCTACTTAACTTTCCAAATATACTTGAGAAAAACTACAAACCTAATAGTTTATAAATAATGCCAGTAGTTTCACTGTGTTTCTGTATTCTTCCTGTTACATCATGTATAATGTTTCATTTTATAAAATCAATAATGTAAAAATAAGAGAGTTAGAAGTTCAGAGAAATATACAGAATTTGCATTTTGGTACTTTTATTCGGTGTAGTGGTTGAGGTGGTTGGGGAAGGGGTTATGTGGGGGCTTTAGGGACTTCTGTAAGTAAACACTGGGGCTTTTCTGTGCTGATCCCAGCTTGTTCCAGCCAAGTGGAATGGACCCTCTCTAGGGCATGGCTGAGCCCATCACTCAAGATGGTGACACTTGAGGGAAAATTGTGCTCAAGAAAGAGCAAATTCCTGGCTGAGAGGGAGAAGAAAGCAAAGAAAACATGCAAAACAACATTCCCAGCACTAAGGTGAGGTAAAAAGGAGGAGGTGGAGGTACTCCAGGTAATGGAACAGAAAATCCTCTGCAGCCCATAGAGGAAAACAGGTTTGAAGATGTAGATATTTCCTGAAGAAGCTACAGCACAGGGAGGATGCATTTGGAGGGGGCAAAGTATCGAGGGAAGGAGTGTCAGAAAGGAGCTGTTAGAGATTGAACAACCCCCCATCTTCCCCTGCCTTGTACCACTCAGCAGGGTGGGGACCGGGTAAAAGGAGTCAGGAATGAAGAGGAAGGGTTGAGTCTAGGAAGAAGAGGTGATGTGGGGAAAGGTGTTTTAATATTTTTCTCAGGACCCAAATATACTTTAATTGGTTGAGGGGGGAAAAAATTCCCAAACTGAGTCTATTTTGCTTGTGATGATAATTGGCATGTGATCTCACATGAGATTTCCATCTAATTTTCCTGTCCTTTTGAGGAGTAGAATGAGAGAGTGTAGAGGGCACCTGTGTTGATGCCTGGCAGCTGGCCCAGTTCAGCCCACCACTGCCATGAATCAAGGTATCCTCTGTACCAGCGCATACCAATCATCTGGAGAAAAATAGATCCAATTCAAGTTTTCTTTAATGTTGATCTTAGCATTTATTCTTATCATGCTTATCTGAGGCACAGCAATAGAATGCATAGACAGAACAATATATTATGTCACTAAACACTTAAACCAGTAATTGAAAAATGTAATATCTTAAATATCTATGTCTCCAAGGAGTTTTTTGTTTTTTGATAATGCATAAGTGGTATGTATTGTCGTGCCAGGATTAAAAAGAATTTTATCAAAGCACACCATAATCTAAATATAAAAGGAAGATGAAGGGGAAAGATTAAACAATATAAAGACCCAAGATATTGTAATGAAATAACAATAACTATGCTCCTTCTGTGGTCAAATGGTAGGTTAGCTTAATTAATGTATACGAAATGCAAAGACCAAGTAGATTCTTATTAAACTGGAGTATAAATAATGAAATGTAATCAAAATTATTTGGAAAAAGGTGAAAAATATCAATGTTCAGAGCAGAAGATGAATACTTAAGATATTAATTCTGATTTCCACTAGAAAGAAAGAAAATGTTTTATTGTCTAGTTATAAATAATATTTGAAAAAGAAATCATTTGGCTAGGTATCAGTTCCAGAATTTTTGGCACATTTTACCAGTTGCAAACAAGTTTACTCCATGACCAATTTAATTTCTCCTCTCTGAATTGGAATGTTGTCCATGACTAGAATTTTGTATTTAAGATACTTAATAGAGAGCTTTGATCTTTTATTTTTTTCCTGCATATGAACAGCTGAAAAGTGTTGATATTTTTTCTTACATTGGAAAATGTCACATATCAAATAGGATTTCATTACAATTGCCTGCAAAAAGAAAACTAGGCCCTAAATGATGCAAGTATGCCCCTCTTTTTCCTCCTCTACCCCAGACTACCATTTGTGCATAAATTAATTTTCTGTTTATTTAGAAATTGAACTATATTATTGAATTTGGCCTGTTCAGCTTTCTCTGTTGGAAAACAATGACACTGCACCTAAACAAAATTCAGTCTTCTGTGTTCTGTCTAATCCAACTGATTTTAAGAGTAAAAATTTTCAGAAAGGTGCTATGTTACTGTGTCTAGGTTTGTGGGATTAGTTGTTAGAGAAACATCTACAGTTTTCATTGGTCTCAGCACAAGGGACAGAATTACTTCAGCCCACCTCCTACTTCAGCAGGCTATGGATGATACATTGTTGTCTGCAGTTAATGATGGTGTTATCACCTAAGAAGCCCATGCAACAGATGTTCCCTATGTTTTTTTGACAATTAAATAGTTTGGGTATTTATGGACTGAATTTATTCTGTGAACCATTAGCTCAATGTTACCCAAGGCACATTTGAAAGAAGTAATTATGATGCACTGTAATTATGTAAACAGAGATACTTGAAGGTATTTAAGCCCTTTACTGCTGTTATCTTCTAATTTCAGTGAAATTAGCAGTGATAAAAGAACTGGGCACTGTCACAGACATCTTTTGTGAAAAGTCCTTCCTTTGGGATTTTTCCTTCTGGGAAGCTGAGGCCCCAGAGAAAGAATGCAAACAATGGTTATCTGCTGCTGTGGAATGCAGCAGGTGCACCTGTGATTGGTCCATGTTGGTTGTGTACAATTAAGGGCCAATCACAGGCCGAGCTCTCTCGGGAACAGAATCAGAGAGAGCTCCTTTGTTTATTGATTCCTTTTCTATTCTTGGCATAGCAGCTTCTGAACTTCTCTCTCTATTCCTATTAGCATAATCATAATGTAACATATATGTCATAAAATAATAAATCAAGCCTTCTGATCATGGAGTCAAGATTCTCGCCTCTGTCTTCATCCCTGAAGAACCCTTGCAAGCCCGGCAACAGGGCATCAAATTCTTTGTGGTGAAATCTGATTAGTAATGCCAAAAAAACAAAAAAAGAAAACAAATCAGTCAATCATGAAAGTGTCATAACAAATAAATATGTCCATTAGAAATTAAAAAAAACAAATCTATACTCCAATATTTCACAGTTGCTAACTTTGTTGGGTTCACATTGAGGTCTGCGACACGAGCTAAGAAAAAATTTTATCCGAAGCTAAACTTTGAAACCTGTGAAATATCGGGGCAGTGTCTTTTAATATAGGTTTGCCCTGCCTAATTTTTGATGCTTAATTGAGACATCTAAAAGGGATATCTTAGAATTGCAGAATGGTTTAGGTTGGAAGGGAACTTAAAGTTCATCTGCTTACAACATCCCTGCCATGGCAGGGACATCTTCCTAGAGATCAGGTGGTTAAAGCTCCATCCAACCCGGCCTTCAGCACTTCCAGGGATGGGCATCCGTAGCTTCTCTGGGCAACCTGAGAATGGTTCCTCACCACTATTTCTGTAAAAATTTCTTCCTTACAGCTAATCTAAAGCTCTCTTCTTTCAGCGTTAAGCCATTAACTTTTGTTCTGTCATTACAGACCCAGGTAGAAACCTGTCTGTTATAAACCTCCTTTGAGAATTTAAAGGCTTCACCAAGATTTCCCCAGAACTTTTTCCTCTCCAAGCTAAGCAACCCCAACTCTCTCAGCCTTTACTCACAGGAGAGGTATTCCAGACCTCCTACCATTTCTGTGCCCTCCCCAGGGTCTGGTCCAGGAGATCCATGTATTTATTGTGCTGGAGATGCCAGAGCTGGATGTAGTGCTGCTGGGCTCTCACCAGAGGAGAGAGGAAGATTCCAGGTTCTGTGTGGATATAGGCACTTCTGCAAACTCAGTCCTTGCTAGTAGAGCTTCTGTAAGAGACAAAGAATGATTTGAAAACTTTTCTACATTCCTAATGACTATCCACAGATGTTGCAACCCCTGAATTCCATGACCAGTTGCTCTTTTTCTATTTCCCGGGCAACAGAAATTTTCTTGAAGACCAAGGAATGATCATCTGTAGGTTATCCTGGCTGCTGGTGTCACACTATTAATGTGACAGAAACTGACTAAGATTCCATTTTTCTAACTCTATTGTGCATCTATTGCTTACATGAAGCTATTGCTATACAGAAAATTGACTTCAAACTTAATTTTCTTAGGTCATTTAAATGCAAGACTGTATTACTGTCATGTCCTTTATCATTTTTTGAACAGCCTGACTTTCAGGCATCTGGATTTTTAAGCTTTGACATCAGAATTTGGATGAAATATGCCTGCACTAAGAGTTTTCACAGAGCTTCAGTCTCCATAAGAAATTAATTTATGACTCATGTTTGTTGCATCGTATCATTTCTTCTGTTTTCTTAGTCTGTTGATGTTTCAGAGTGCTCTCTGAACACACTGTGCATCCCAGCATTAGAGATTCTACATATGTGACCTTGGAGTATGGATTCTCCTGCAACCATTGGAGAATGCAATGGCTGCTGAGATGGACACTGCAATACTCTAACTGCTACTTATCACAGAGAATGTCTTTTATTTATCATTTGCTGCTCCTTTTTGAATTAAAACACAAAGAGTGTGCTGAAATTCTGAATAGATATGTAATCAGAAAGAAGCAGTAAGGATGAATGGAGTAGTCTGTTCATCTAATGAAACTTTCCATTCTTTTGCCTCTGAAATGTTCCCCGTGGCTTTCCTACTGATTCATTTGGAACAAATTATGCCCTAGGTAAGTGAAGGCTACTGATAGCAAGGAGCTGCAGCATGTGACAATCTAAGTAGAACCTTCCATCACCTCAGAAAACTTTGAAGTACAAAATAATGAACCATTGCACTAGGCTCTTCATATGTCTGCAAGTTAATAATATTCCTTATTGTAGATAGATATGCTTGCATTAAACTAATCTTCCTTCATTATTTCATCAATAGTAACAAATATGTACTGATTAGTAGAAAGATGTGTTTGTGAATTTCATTTTCAAATGACAAGTCTAATCAAGTTCTGTGAAAGAGGATAAAAGCTAAAAATCAACAGCTGCCAGAAGTTCCTGTGAAAGTAAAGGAGGCTAAAGAGAGGGTGAGAAGTTAAAGAGACATCAAATACCAATCTTCAGCCTTTGCTTTTTCTGTATTTCTTCCAGTAATCTAACCACCAGGTCAAGAAGTATTTGGACAATGCTCTCAGGCACCTGAGAATCTTGGGGGGTCCTGAGCAGGGCCAGGATGTGAACTTAATGATCCTGAGGGATGAACACAGCATATTCCGTAAATCTATGATTCTATAAATCCCATAGCTCTAAATAGAGCTTTATTAGTGGTTTTAAACATGTTACATGACAAGATATTAATAATTTAGTTGCTCACTTTCTGGATACATAAAAATATCAGACATGAATTCATGAATTACACTGTTTTTTGCATGACACATTACTGCTAAGGAGTAAACAATGTACTGTGAAAGAAAATATGTTCATAAGACATATTTCAGGTAAGGCAAGCTATAAGGCAGCTATGTTGATCAAGTTATTGAGGAAAGACAATATTTTATGAAAAAAATCCCCAAAGTAAATGTGACTAAAAGACTAAATTTTACTCATGACTTCACGTCAAACTTCATAAAAGAATCCAGTAAGCCAGATGTGCCAATTGCAAAAATCCAGTCAGCTAACAGATAATAGAAAGATGAAATATAGATTTATCTTACATTTTTTCTGAACAAAACAGAAAGCACTAGCTTTATACGCCAATATAGTTCTTTCCATTACAAAAATCTTATCAGTCTTCTATTAAATATGTATCCAGAAAACAATTTTATCCCTGATTGTACTGTTACTAGCTGTGGAACAAGTCTGAATATAAGGAACAGGATGACTTGCAGCTGATAAAATGAATTTATTAAACCCTCTTTTCACTTTCTATTTCAGTCATGGTTTTGCTACTGCCAGCACTTTCCCCGATGTGATGCTTAGCGGTGACAATACCAATTGGCACATACACAGATATAAATGTGTGAGAGACAGGCAGGAATTGAATAGAGCAAGTAGCGGCATTTGGTAAAGCCAGAGTTATTGAGATCTGTTTGTGAGTGGAAAAGCTTAAAGACTAAAATCTCGTGAAAAATACCAGACAAAATTACTTTATTAACTTCAGGTAGAAAATTAATTTCCCTCAATATTTGCCTTAAATATGTTGAGATTTCTTATGATTGTTTTATATTTATCAAATCCCCTGAGCAGGAATGAATTTTTTCTTTCCTTTTAAAAAAGTGCCTACTCAAAAGGTCACAAATAAAACACCCACAACTATCATTCATTAGCTGATGTTCTGACATTTTTCTCAACACTTTCCACCTTTTTTTAAGCAAGAGAAGAGTGAAACTATATTTCTTTTCTGAAGTCTGTGTACACATGCTATCTTTCAAATGCAATAAGTCTGAGCACACCATACATCACCCAGTGGTATCTAGAATTTACCATACCAGTTGTTCTTGCGTAAGTTTTCACATTGCAGTACAGCTGTGAGAAATCAAGAGAGTAGAGAAAGAAATAGCCTGGGTAGTCTAAGGGATATAGGTAGAGGATATTCCTACGGAGGTTCTATGGATAATCCATGTTAGGACACTGCCCTGGAATTTAGATGGATCTGGAAATTACCAATTTAATCATTGCATTAGTATAAATCAATGTAGCAATTAAAATAGACTAAAAATAATGTAAAAATCAGAGAAAAGAGAAAACAATTTATAACAGGAAGAAGAATGAAATGTACATTTTAGTATGAAAAATGAATATATATATATTTAAAAAAAACTTAAGGAGATAATAATAATTTGATTTTTTTCTCATAAAATTTTATATTTAAAAGTAGTATAATTCTAAGAAAACCTCCTGTGACAAATGTTCTTATTTTTAATTAAAAGAAATAACACTCAATTCAGGTTATATAATAATAGTTATACTACTCATGCTATAAAGTAATAGTTAATCCGTAGGTTTTGAAACAGGTCTTGTAAATCTTCAAATTATGTTGTCTATTATTTTTTTAATTTGGAACTGAACACATACTTCTGAAAGATAAATATCCTTCATATTTCCAAAGACATTCTAAGAATTATGGCACTTCAGAAAAAAATTTTCTTGATATCTTAGACAAAAAAAAATAAAATATAGGTATTAACTGGGACAACACTGCTTTTCTGGTAATATGTGGCAATCATGTTTAGTGAAGAGGGAATGGAAAACAAAAACGGATAAGCAAAATTCTGGGTATTTTTTGAGTTTGATTTTCTTTTTTTTTGCTTTATTTTCTCTTAGGTTTTTGGTGAGGGGAGCTTGGGAATGGTTGTAGGGTTTTTTTGCTATTTGTTTTGTTCTTTTTTAAAAATTCAAACAAAAGCACACTGGTATCTCATGTCCTGTTAATTAAATTCAGTAGAGTTTGTTTCATATTTGTCCTTCAAACCATTCTCTTTTATACTGTGTTGTCAATTCTCTGAAGCATAATTGCATGATGATTGGATTAACATTTCAGAATATAAAGCAAATATGTACATTACATTTTAAAATTTCAAATAAATGACAAGTTGCTAAAAAATATTAGGGGTTTTGATATTTTATTTTTTACATCAGACATTACTTGCTCAATAAAAATACTACCATGTAGCCTTTATCTCAAAACTTTTAGTGGATTTGTGCTTTTTTCCCCCTGATTCTAAGCTATGAAGTCTTTTATTCACTGTATTTTTCAATTTTTATCTCTTTCCTTTCATAAGGACATCACTTCAGGTAGTCACATTTTTTTTTCCTTCTAATTAGAACATTCACAACAGTTTAATACCTTGGAAAAAGAACTTCACTCATTACATCTTGGGGAGCAGATGGAAATGCAGTGTGAACAACCATGCATAAAATTTAGATTTCAAAATTCTAAAGAGAAATAACAGAACTGCACATAATAGAAAAGAAGAAAGGGAAACCATGACAAACTTGTCGATAATTTTTTCAAAGCATAAAGGAAGAAAGAGGAGAGTGCACAAGGAGTTTGTTATGCACTCTTCTTCTTACATGGGATGCATGTATGAGAGGAAAATATTTACAAGGCTTCACTGCATGTTCTTTCCTTCCAATCGAATAATACAGAACCTTGTCAAGCAAAGGAAGGAAGATAGATGTAAATATAATTTATGCTTCCTGTTAGAAGATAGATGTCTAATATTCTAATATTGAAATGGAGAAAAATTCAGTAAAAAGAGAAATCTGTTTAGCAGTAATCTATGTTGTCAACTATGTTGAAGCTTTTAATCAAGAAAGACCTCTGAAGCAGGAAAGTGAATCTTGTTTATTTATAAGTTCAAGATTATGTATTTATTACTTCTTAATCCTATTTTTTCCATTCAGCATCCCTTCAATTGACATATAAATGTGTTTCATGTTTATTGCAGTCTAAATAATTCATGACTGAAAAAGAATGAAGCAGATATTCTCATGAATTCTATTACATTTAAGTTTATGTGGTTTTATTTATTTATTTATTTTTACTCCATTTTTGTAACCAATAGATGTTCTGGTGTGTTTTGCTTGACTACTTCATAATAATTCCAGACTGTCCCTGTGGGATATTGCAACCGTATTTCAAACACAAAACACTCAAATCATATTCTGGCTGAAAATTCACTGCTTGTGAATTTCACGATGTGCTCTTTAGCTTTCACAACACCCTCCCCATTGTTACCAACTATCAGATAACTAATCATAGTCACTGATATAAGAAAAACAAGTGTCAAGAGGAAAATTACTTGCAGGGGACAAGACAAATTATATGAAGTTTTATTATACAGCAAAACTGAATTTGTTTGTTAGTTTTTAAGAACAGGAACATTGAGGGAGCTTGTGTGCAGCCCTGAGAGAAGCACAGAGGTGTTGCAGTCATGCTCTATTTACAAAATTACAGCTAATGGGAACCAAGACAAAGGAACGATCCAAATGGTGACCAAAAGGTGAACTTTGCTTGATTGGATTGAAAATATGTATTACTTTTCCTGCGACCATATATGCTAATGAAGTAAAACCTGTGTATGATTTATACGTATGACAAAAGTGTCTCAAACTCCAACTTAGTATGAAATAGCATCAAATGAAACTTGATCATTTTCCAACTCACAAAAAAACCAAATATAACCTAGGGGAGGGATGTGAAGGGGGCAGAAGACTCCTCCTCTGTATCCTGAGATGGTTGATGAGCTGTACCCATGTCCCTTGGTTTACCATGAAGTAAGATTTATTTCACAGTAATATTGTTGATTTTGATTTCTGATATCAATTTATTTATCCACAGAAATTTCTGAACCTTATCCTATCACAACAATTGCACTATATGTGAATCTAGAATCTCATTGTATGTGTCTGGACTTAATGTGTAGCCCACACTATTTCTGCAAATGGGATTGTGGTTGTGAACAGACTTTCAGTATAACCATTCTTTTAGTGCATCCAACGCCTTACCAGACTTACAATGCCAAATTATTTACTCTACAATTTTATTTGTGAAGGTCTCCTGGGGAGTCGATCAGAGAGATACTGTAGTGATACTAAGATACTAAGAAGGGGAAACCACCCTTGCATCCCCTGCATCTGCTGATAATCCTGAAAGCAAGGGAGCTGCCTTTTCTTAAATTTTTACATGACACTAGCTTTCCTTTCCCATTTATTGGGAAAGGGCAAGTATTTTGGGAAAGGATTGGGAGAGTTGGTATTTTCACTGTTTCTGGGACTGCTCATGTCCTTCCTGTTTGTGTTTGTACCCTTTACCACTTTCAACTCCAGCTGAATATTGGTCTTCCTAGTTTCTTCTCTGAATGCTTAAGCCTTGCATTTAAACTGCTCAGTAATCTGTCCATGTCAGCAATCAATACCCTTCATTAATCTGTGTCTTTTCTACTTCCCATCTATTTCTTTTTTGCCTTTGGGTTGAGTCAGACATTCTGGGCTGGGCCAAGCTGAATTTTCCTATTACTGATTGTTTTCTCAATGTTGAGGATGGGCTCCTCTTGTGCATTAAGGACATTGCCCCTGAAGCCTCCTTGAAGAAATAGGCTACTCAGTGAAGTGGTGGAATCACCACCCCTGGAAGTGACCAAAGGCATGTGGATGTGGCCCGTGGGGGAATGGTTTAGTGGTGAACATGGTGGTGCCAGGTTAACGGTCGGACTTCATGATTTTAAAGGTTTATTCCAACCTTAATTATTCTATGAGGTTTCATGGGCTTCTTTGTCCTTCCTAGAAAGGAAGCTTTGCAGATTCTGATGAAACCAGCATCCATCCTCTTGAAGCCCAGGGTCTTTGATTTGCCTTTTGCTGTCCTGAGGATCTTAAATTCTACTCTGTTGCAGTAACAGCAGCCAACACCTCCTTGGCCAGTTCTTTTTCCTTTGTGATTAGCAGACTCGGTGATGCACCTCCTCATTTTGGTCCATCCAGTTTCTGCACCACATGCTTGCCTCCTGGACACAGGAATGCACCTACCTTGCTTGTGCTCACCATGCCCTTCTCTCTGTGAAGTCCGTGGTTGTCAGTTTCATGTAAGAGTCAGCTTCTTAGATGAAGAAATATCGTCTGTCAGTTAAAAAAAATACACCATCAGAGTTCAATTTCACCCTGTCCCTCTGAGACCTCTGATTACATTTCATCTATTTAAGATTTTCCTTAGCACTATACGTGTTGAGAAGAAGGGTAGCTGCACTGCTAGAAAACATCTATAAATAGTACATCTTTTAAAAAGGACCCCAAAACTACTTTTATACATAGTTTCCTTTTTGTGTTAGGCATAGATAGACCAAATGCCTTCCTTAGCTCAATTTACTCCTCTCTGAAAACAAGCTGAAGGGTAAAATAGACCTATTTTTGTTGACAAAAGTCACAAGACTTCTTTAGATCTGTGAATGGTAAGGCAGAGAGGGGAAAGGTTGAGAGATATGAATGGAGGGAAAAAAATGTAAGTTCACAATCATGTTCAAAATATCTCTTAGATGTAATTATTTAGAAATAAATTTGATGTTATGTGCTGTAATATCCTTGCATTTTGAGTGAGCCTATAAACTTTCCTTGTGTGGAGTTAAAACTTAGTTAGGTAAAGTACCTTATATAACTGAAGCAGACTTTTAATTCGGTAATAACTTAGTACAAGTTTCTGTTGACCAAGTTTTTACACCTTCAGAGAAGTAAAGCTTAGATCTTTCTTAAAAAGATTTGAAAGGTATATTGTTATAATGTATTCATTCATTGGAAAAGCTTTAGTTAATCTTGCAATGTTTCAATATAAATATTCTAATTTTTTTAAGTATTTCACAATTAAACTCTTATTTCTAAAGCTATGGCTATTCTTGTAAATTACATTATGAAAATGCTGACTGGATATGTGTTACAGGGCTTGCAAGGGTTTTTCAGGGTGAAGAGAGAGATGAGAATCTTGACCTCATGTTCAGAAAGCTTGATTTATTATTTTATGCTATATATTACACTATTACTATGCTAATAGGAATAGAGAGAAAAATTCTCAGAAGCTTGCTAAGCTAAGAATAGAAAAGGAATGAATAACAAAGTTCTGTGTCCAGGCAGAAAGCAAGAGCAGCTCTGCCATGAGTGGTCAGTAAATCCAAACATCCACCCGAGACCAATCACAGATCCACCTGTCACATTCCACAGCAGCAGATAACCATTGTTTACACTTTGTTGCTGAGACCACAGCTTCTCAGAAAGGGGAAAAATCCTAAAGAAAGGATTTTTCACAAAAGATGTCTGTGACACACGTTGTGTCAGTGGGTGGCAATGGGGTGGGCTGGATTTTCAGAGTTGCAACACTGAAAGGGAAACCAATGGAAGTAAATTTGTCCAGCAGCAAGGCAAATGGCTGGGCCAGTGCCAGCAATGTCTGTGTCCTGTTTTCATGTCAGCCTGCTGATAACAGGATGGTTTTTGTCTGTCTCAGGTGCACGGTGGGAGAGATAACAGATGCCATGAAGAAAGTGTTCGGGGAGCACAAAGCCAGCGACCGCATGGTGAGCGGGGCTTATCGCCAGGAGTTTGGGGAGAGTGATGAAATCCTTCATGCCATCAAGAGGTGAGAACTCTTCCCAGGTAGCCAAACCTGTAATAGCCTCACATTTAATCCAGGAGGTACACGTGCTACTGACTGTGCCCTAAAAAAACATTTCCCAAATCTGCGTGACATCCCTGGGGAATCCCTGGACCTGCAAAAGCACTCTCATGAGCAGGAAAGTGGAATGACAAGGATTAAGCACAATAAGACAAAGTCAAAACTTAATTGAAATTGTATTTGCTTGCAAACAGAATTCACTGAAGTTAAGCTATGATTTGAGGGTTTGTTCAAATCGCCTAAGTCACAGGATTAAGGAGCTGAGAAACATTGCCTGAAATCCCTGTACATTGGGTTGCTTCATTTAAAGGCTGTGTAATAGTCATCTTTAAAATAATTCCAGCAGTTCATTCTACAAAACCTTGTTTTGATCTACCCATAAATTGTTCCTGAAATTTCACTCTTACTGTTGCTAAAACTTGCTAAAATCTGTCTGGATGTCCACATACAGCCTCCAGTCTTTGGGTATTACTCATGCCCCAGTGGAGAAGGCATCCCAAGATGTTGGTATGTGTGAAAACAGTTGCCTTTTGGGTCTTTTCTCAGCTTCTGCCTTTACTGCTGCCCTCAGGGGTACAGAGCCTGAATTGCTGCTGTGGGAGATGATGCAGCACAAATCAGTCCCTGCTGTGTTGGGGTTTACCCATTTCAGAGCTCAGACTCTCCTGAAAGGGAATTACTGATGGCTTTGCAGTGGTGATGATTAAACTGACTTGAAAGTAGTTGTGCTAGGAAATGTCACCACTGTTCTTTTATTTTAACTATTTAAATTTAACTATTTTTAGTTATGCTTTTATGTGAAAGAGAACTGAACTAACCCCTTGAAAATCAAGATGTAGCTCCCTTTCTTACATAGAATCACAGAATCATTTAGGTTGGAAAATACTTTTAAGATCAGTGAGTCCAGCCTGTAACCACAGCCAGATCCTGGAACTTGAATAGTGAGCAGGTTAATATCTGAGGCTATGATTGCACAGTAGGATCAATAGAACAGAAATATGAACTGCCAGTATCCAGAAAAAGAGAGGCATTGGAATGAATGCACAGAATAGGAGATACAATAATCCTTCCATGGACACATTTTTGCCCAGTGGAATGATAATACATAATGTGATGTACTTGCATCTCTGTGCAAGTACTTTTGAAATAATAGGTCATAATTATTTTTAAAAACTAAAAAATTTGTTTTAGTGAGTTGTAATTCATCTTGTTAAACCCTCAGAGAATTGAGTATTTTACCTGTTAGAAAGCAAACGAATAAGGGAAGATTTTTTTAAATAAAGAATATTTTATTTTTGAGGCTGCTAAGTACAAGAAGTGAGTTAGTAATAGCAATAACATGAATATTAACATAGTGTGCAGACTGCACAGCCAAACCATGACTTAGAAAATCTTTTTATTTGGTGAAATCATGCTACACTTGCAGAAAATGGTTTTTTTTATGTGTGGAAATACTTCCAAGGATTCTCAGTGACTTGCACTGACAGAATGTGTGTTTCCCACCAGAGTTGACAAGTTCATGGACCGTGAGGGCCGCCGGCCTCGGATCCTCGTTGCCAAGATGGGCCAGGATGGCCACGACAGAGGGGCCAAAGTCATCGCTACCGGGTTCGCCGACATCGGCTTCGACGTGGACATAGGGCCCCTCTTCCAGGTAGGGCTGAGCAGCACCCAGAGCATTCATTCATTCATTCCCTTTGCATCCCTTCTCCCTGGGGGCGTGCTCAGGCCCGTGTCCCATGCCCTGTCCCTCCCCTGTCACTCACAGACCCCGCGGGAGGTGGCGCAGCAGGCCGTGGACGCAGACGTGCACTGTGTCGGGGTGAGCACGCTCGCCGCGGGACACAAAACCCTGGTGCCCGAACTCATCAAGGAGCTCAGTGCCCTGGGCCGGCCCGACATCCTGGTCATGTGTGGAGGAGTCATCCCCCCTCAGGTACGGGCAGCATCTCATTGCTGCTGGCATAGTCCAGGGTGAGGAAGCAAAAAGGATATTTGCATAATATCCACAGGTGTTTTATTCAGCCACAGGGAGATGATCAAGTCCCAGCACCCTCTCTAGATCCACACTTTCTCTCTACGGGGCCTAGGAGCTGACCCTGGTCTCGGGGCAGTACAAAGCTGAGGGCCAATCAGGGAATTGAGGGGGCGTGGCTCAGGGACATAGGAACGGGGGAAGGAGCCAGTGGGGTCTAACAGCTTTTTGAGGGAAGCTTCTTGTGGTTCCCTAGACCAGGGAATGCCCCCCCCCTGCAGGGTCTCCAGACATTTCCATCAAGCTAAGAGACTGATTTATCTCTGTCTGAGCTGCTGAGCTCTTGCCTGTGTTCTGTAATGTCAGAGCTCTGAAGGCTCCTCTGTACAGCCACCAGGGCCAGCACAGCTCTGTAAGGTGGGATCCCCCTGATCTGATTTTCTGTACACCGTGCCCTGGTTTAACTTAGAGCGCTTGTGGGATGGAATATGGAGCTGTGTTGTGAAAGATGAGCTTCATGGAAACGTTCTTTATGCTCTGTTGTTTCACAACACCAGTCCTTGCTGGCCACCAAGCTGGATTCTGTCTTAAGAGACCTTTTGCCTTCCAGCAATGGTTGGGAATAGCCACAGCCAGTGACTAAGGCCCCTGGCAGTTCCCATCAGCCCTAGGCTGCACATCTCATTCACTTTTCAGCCTCTCCTCACCTTCCCCATCATCAGGCAGGTGTTGCCTTTCATTCCCTCTGCTTTCTCCTAAACTGTTGAGCAGTTTGTTGAATTCCTTTGCAGTCAGATCTGTGCTTTCATCTTTAAATTTTCCTTAGCTCATGCACAATCTGCCTGTCTCCATCACCTTACAGCCATCCTCTGTCTATAGTGATCCAAACTGATTTTGCACATAAATCTCCTGGTATTCCCTTTTTCCACACCTCTCCCTTTTCTAGGCAGTCAAGTAACTATTCAGGAATGACAGAATTCTAAACTGAGCAAACAAAAATCACAGTATTTTTCTAGGAGACAATTTGTGTTCTGTCCAGTATCTCTCAGTGGAATGCCCTGTGGTTGGTAAAGGTGTAATATATCCTATGTAGAAGAAAGAGAGAATACAGAGCTGCTTCCCAAGTCTTTTTGAAATTTCAGGACAGTCATAAAATTCAGTTAACTCTAGATTGCAAGAGACCACTGGCACTCATCTGCTCCAAGCCCTTGTTTAAAGTAGTATTTTCAAAATTAGAAATTAGATCAAATTTAGGTTGGATTAGTCAGACTCATATACAGTTGACTTTTGAATACTTTCCAAGGACTGCCATTAATCTGACTCTAAAGAAATAAACCCTTTCCTATGGATATTTTTTAGTATTTTTTTCCTACCTTCTCACTTCCACCCATTTCCTTGAAGCTGTGCTGCCTCTCTCTGGGACTTGTTGCTTTCTCAGGGCCAGCATAGAGGACAGAGCATGCACCAGTTGTAAATCAATTACCAATTTTCTGTTTCACTAAATTAATTAAAACTATAGATTTAAATTAATTAAATCTCTTTTCCATCAGGATTATGACTTCCTGTATGAAGCTGGTGTTGCCAATGTGTTTGGTCCAGGCACTCGGATTCCAAAAGCAGCAGTGCAGGTGTTGGATGACATTGAGAAGTGCCTGGAGAAGAGGCAGCAATCCATGTGACTCTGAAATGTCACAGCTCAGCAGCCTTACACTGACCACTTGATTGTCAGCAAGGGATGGCCAACCACGAACCTCTGCTCCCACTGCCCCCTGGCCTCGTGTTTTGTGCTTTCTAAGAAAGTTCTAAACTCTCTGCTTGTTCTATTTGAGGATTATTTATATAGGTATCCACAAGAAAATTTTTCTCTAGAACTAGGATTTCAGGAAATGAAGGGAATTCAAATAAGTGTGTTTGGGTTTTTTTTCCAGATATACTGATAAATAAAATAACTGCTGCAGCTCTTTTGGTCTCTTTTGCCTGATCTCTTTTGCATGCAGAGAACCTGTTCTGAATTTTTTTTTGGCAGTTATAGTAGATCTAGAAGTCTTCAGGCAGGATCACTCATTCAGCAGAGATGGATTGACGCCAGCAGCACTTTGGTTTGGGAAATGGTGGCTTCTCAGGGAAGGGCAGTGATTGGAACAGAGCACAGTGCACAGTGCTCCTATACAGGCTACTGCCATCTACACTATTTGTATCTTACTCAGCCATGAAATTCAAAAATGATGGTTTATCTACCTATAGCTTTATAAAGAGAGTTACATTATGGCTGTCCCATCCCTGGAAGTGTTCAAGGCCAGGTTGGATGGGGCTTGGAGCAACCTGGGATTGTGGAAGGCACTTGGAACAAGATGGTCTTTCAGGTCCCTTCCAGCCCAAACCACTCTCTAATTCTGTGTTTCTGTGATTTTATGAAGTTGTTCATTAAACAATTTGTATTTTACATGCATGAGCAGCAAAACTTTATCTGTTATATGGATGAGAGAAGAACCCAAGACAAAGTTTAAGTTGCACAGTATTACTGGCAAAGTAATGGGGTGGAATCCAAGCCTTTGCAGTGTTATCCTCGTGCTCTAACTTCTGGAATAATGATCTCTCTCAAATAATTGTTCTGAAGTGAGTCACATTTAATTTTACAGATGGAAAATTGACCATTAACAGAAATTTTCTATAAAAAATCTGTAAGTTATTCCTATGCCTCAATAGCCAGAGGCTGCCTAGAAGTTTTTCATAGTAAGGCATTGAAATTGAACTTATTTTAATACAAATCAGAGTTTTAGTTGTATTATCTAACTTTATGTCATCATCTAACTAGGGAGCTCCATTTATCTTCAGTGGAAAGAGAGAAGCCAAAGGGTGGCTGGCTCAGGTTGAGTGTCTGCATTGTAAACCTCCTGTGTGAGTGGTGAGATAACTCCTAATATGTGAGAGGTCTGATCTGTTGGTGTTTTTAGATTAAATTTCTGTTTGTATTGAGGTGGTTGCACTGGTGATTGCAAACATGAGGTGCCCAGACTCGCTCCTGAACTCAGTGCTGGCATCCTGAAAAGACAGCACAGTCCAGGGCTGGGTAGGAAATAACCATGGAATTGTAATGTGATCATAAATTACCTCCTCAAAACTTAAAACAACAACTAAACAAACCTGGTGTTATGGTTGTACTGAATCAGCAAACTCTGTTCTCAGTTGCAGTCATGTCAGTGCTCTAGCCAGGGGGGAATTTGGGATCTCAGGAGCTCCCATGGAAGCCATGAGAGCCAGGACTGCATCTGCAGGGTGTCCCTGCTAGGAAGGTCACCTGGGGAATGCCGTGTGTCATCCTGTACAGCTGCAGAGGAAGGGTGGTGAAGGACTGGAACAGGCTGCCCAGGGAAGTGATGGGCTCACCATCCCTGAAGGAGTTCCCAAAGTACATGGATGTGGCAGTGGAGGGCATGGTTTAGTGGTGAACACGGTGGAGATGAGTTGGTGGTTGGACATGATTTCAAAGGTCTTTTCCAACCTTAACAATTCCAATCCTAAAGTGCTCCAACAGCTTCTGTGGCAGAAGAGCTGTGGTACCTCAGCCAGCAACAGCTGAAGGACCCAGTTCCTCCTGCTGAGAGCTCCCCTTCCCTTCCCTTCCCTTCCCGTCCCGTCCCGTCCCCGGCCCG
>JAXCLO010000001.1:68840500-68864183 GCA_035583995.1 Arremon aurantiirostris
TCCAGCCCTTGGCAATTGTCTCTCTCCATCTTTCCTGCAGCTCCTTCAGGCCCTGCAAGGCCACCCTGAGCTCAGCCCAAAGCTTCTCCTGTGCAGGTGAACAATGGCAGCTGTGCCAGCCTTTCTTCCCAGCAGAGCTGCTCCATCCCTCTGCTCATCCTGGTGCCTCCTGTGGGCTCTCTGAAGCAGCTCCAGGTCCTGGGTGTGCTGGTCCCAGGGCTGGGGCAGCTCTGCAGGTGGGGTCTCACCTGAGGGAGCAGAGAAGCTCGGAGCTGCAGAGCACTCAAAATGCTCTAGTTTTCTACAGCAGACACCATTGCATTAAGGAGCCAGAAAGAACTTAGGAGTTCTAGAATAATTCTGGGGTGAGGGCAGGACTCTGGAAGTTGCTGTTATAAAAGTGTAAAGATGTCATTTACTGTGTTCTGCTGCTTTCATGGCTGGATTGTGTGCTTGTATTTGTGACATAGTGATTATCTTTTAATTATCTTCAGAGTGGTAATCAAAACAAACTTACTTATCAAGCAATCACACAGCAGGGATAACTTGAGACAATTAATTTGATTTCAAAGCAAAACAGGCTTCCAGAACAATGCGCCTGGTTTTTATTATGGCCTTAATCAAAGCATCAAGTCATACTTGTTCTTTTTCCTCTGAGCTTGAATTCAACTAAATTCAGTCCTTCTGCAAGCTATATAAAGATTCTTACACTCAATCCAACATTATAATTCATGCAGATTTCTATGTAAACAAGGTTTGGACTTCTCTGTTAATGAAATATGACAGAGTGAGATGTTTGAACTCCTCTTCCTTTCTCTTAGCAGACACAGCTTTACTGAAACTGCTAACAAGCCTATTTCAGTTAGGCTGATAGATAGAAAAGAGAGGGCATTTTCCTTCATCCATTAATTCCTTGATCTTTGCAACTGGCGTTTGTGGAAGGTCTACCTCACAAATCCAAAGATCAATTATTTTTTACCAAAGTAGAGATGAAAAACTGAAAAATTTGGCCTTGAAGAACATGAATAAGCAATGTCTTTCCTCATTGTTTCAAAACATTTCCAGACACTTGTTTCAGCAGCTTGTTACAGCTGCTCTAATTTGGGGAAGAGTGGGACAAGTTCCTTTGCTTATGAAAACCGCATCAAGGGTCACAGCCGTTGATAGAGCTGCTGCTTTAAATTTCAAGCAACCTATCTAGATCAGAAGTTCCTCATCAGAGAAATCTTCACCCATCATTAGGGAGAAATAGAGAGAAATATTTGAGTTAATTACCTTACACTGCTTTGCAGATTATGAATATTATACACGTGTTCAGCATCAATAAGTATTTTTAAGTTCAAAAGTGTTACATGACTTGTGAGGGTTCCTCAGGGTGAGAGAGATAGACGAGAATCTTGGTCTCATGATCAGAAGGCTGGATTTATTGATTATGATATATATGATACATTAAGACTATACTAATAGGAATAGAGAGAAAAGTTGCAGAAGCTGCTAAGCTAAGAATAGAATAGGAATCTAAAAACAAGAGAGCTCTCCGTGCATCTGTTCCAGACAGCTTGGTCCTGTGATCGGCTCTTAATTGTAAACATGGAACATGAGCCAATCACAGGTGCACCTATTGCATTCCACATCGGCAGATAATTATTGTTTACATTCTCTTTCTGAGGCCTCAGCTTCCCAGAAGAGGAAAATTCCTAGAAGCAAGGATCTTTATGAAAAAATGTCTGTGACACTTGTCAAGACATATTAGTCAGGTCTCCTTTTCTCAAGAAAATATAAATACTGAATTAAAAAAAAAAGAAAAAAAGAAGTCCTAATATCTTTCAGTAACCTAAAAAATACATAAATTCAGACTATCAAAAATTAAAGGAGATAGAGTAGTGCAGGCAGAAATTTCAGAAGAATGTGAGTCAAACTTAACTGCAAAAACTCTTGCTCGTATCAAAATTGCGCCCTGTTATGTCTCTTGACAATCTATCTCAAGGCATTTTTTGAGATGACAAGCAAACAGTCTCCTAAGTATTTGTATGCATAAGAACCTACCTATTCAATAGAAGAAAAAAGGAAGTATTTCCTATGTCCAGCACTTTTTTTGGTAGTTCTTGTAGCGTTGCTAGAATTTACCAGATTTACAAACTATCAGCTTGGGAGCAGAGATGAAACACAATTAATGAGCAAATGTCTCACCAAGGCAAGTTACCACACACAGAGTTTCGGCCCAAAGGTATAAACAAATCTACTCTCCATCAAAGAAAGCCACTCAATAGGTCATTTTTATGCAGGGCCTAGGGAAATTGAGAATGCTACCACTTCTGAAGGCTGTGTGGGCTTAACTGTGATTAAAAGTGACAACCAACTTTCCCTCTCAGCTGTGTGCTGAGATGACCTTACTGCAGCATGCCTGTGTACTCATACATTTGCGCTGTTAACATCGCTCTGCAGAGACTGTTAGTGATAATTATTGTCCGTAGTCTTTCATGCCAGAAATATAGTGCTGCATTCATCAATCGGTAATATTGTTTCTGTTTAACATAAGGGATCTTGAGAAAAAATGTGGTCTTCCTTTTTTATTTGTGCTACTTCCACATGTTTCTGACAGAATATGCCCTTGGGTATAGAAAATTAGTATTAAACAAAAATAAAAAAATATGTTGTAGTGGCAGTCATTCTAAGACTGATGACTTGAAAGAGCAAAAAGATTCAGTAGGCCTTAATTATAAATTTTGGATTAAAAAAAATCTGAAACACTATTATTTTTTTTTGTATATGGGGAAAAAACTGACAAAACAAAGCATGCAATCACCCTGTTTAGCAACAGTGAAGAGTGAAGTAACTCATGAAGACATAATGAGATGAAAGAGAAATCTCTCATGATTTACTTCTTAAGTATTTACTACTTACATTTTTCATCTCTATAAATCTATCTTATAGCCCTATGTAAAAACATATTAATAATAAAGCACAGTTCTGTAAGAATGTGCATGTGAAAGTTGAGTCCCCTAGTAGTTAAATTCAGTCTTTTGTACTTGTGCTTGGACTTGCTAATTTAAATGCACTTTTTTTTTTCCCCAGCCATTCTTCTGCTGTTTTTTTCAGCCAGACTGGTTGCAGACAGCTTGAATATACATGTACATTTGCATATATAAGCACAACACCAACGATATTCAGCTGACTGGGCAAGAACACAAACCTATTAACGATGAGAAAACTCTGGTCATGAATATTGCATATTCAGTAGTCATTTTGTCTATACTGTTTTACTATTTAGATGTGATAAAGGTAGTATGGTCTTCATACATATTATGGGAATAGAAATCCAGATTTTCAGCTTCAACACTTTGAAAATAATTCAGGGTAATATTCCTGAATTACAGGGATTTCAGAGTTATATTCAGCCATCCATCTTTAAGTGTCTTCTTTCATTACCACGTTAATATTTTCTCATATACTTGTGAACAATTTTACCTTGATCAAAGTAAAAAATTCTCATTCTATATAGTGTTCATCAGATTCTGTCTAGAAAGAATCAACATTCTCACTGTAAAGATGTTCTTCCCAAACAGCAAATGCATTTTTCACCTCACAAAATTATTAGCTCTCAATTCAACACATCTCTACATAGTGCTCTATGTATTTATTGCCATAGTGCTTTATGTATTTTAAACTGAAGCACAGTTGCTTTAGAAATTGCAAAACCATCTCTTATTATCCCAGAGATTCACTTTACTACTATTATTATTATTATTCAGAGGAAGCTTCATCGGAAGGATACTATTTTTACATTTGGTAGTATCAAGAATGAATTTACCCACTGCAGAAAGAGAACATCTGGGTATGGAAGTAATTCTCTCTATGGCATTACATCAAAAAAGTGCATAAAATTTATTCAGTGCAATGCCAACTTGCTATAGCAATTTCACCCCTTAAACTTCTTTGACTATGTAGTGAGCTGAGCAAAAGTGAGACTTTGTTAACTCCAACTAAAAACAAGTATTCAGAAACATAAATGTTCCTGTCATGGGGTAAGTAATGTGAAACCCTTCTCAGAATTTTCGCATCATAAAGCTGCTAAAAAAAGTCTTTTCAAAATGCTTTGAGCCAGATCCACAGCAAGTGTAAATCAGTGTAAATTTATTAAATTAACATATTCCTACGTAGTTCCATGAGACACTGTGGCAGGAATACATACTAGATTGCACAAAGGTAATAGTAGAGTGAGTATGTTGATGCAGAAAAGCCCTAATTTGATGTTGGAGGTTGGACTAGATGACCCCACCAGTGGTCCCTCCCAGCCTTACCCATTCTGTGATTCTGTGATTCTGTTATAATTTTTACAGATCTAATTCAATATTTTCAGCATGCATTCACCCATGCAACACAGCAATGTCTGACTGTAATTTTTCCTCTTCAGGAATGACCTGATATGAATACTGTCTGCTGATGCTGACAACCTCTGAACTTTACTTGGTTCGTTGTTTCCCTTTGGAAATGAAGATGGTATCCAAATCTGAGTTTTTCTAATCACATTGTTTGAAATCAAAAAAATTAGCAAGAAACTTTTCTGTGCTTGAATGCATTTAAATGATGATTTAACATGTATCTCAGATAAAACAAAAAGAAAGCAAAAGAAAGGCATACCCATATTTTAATGCTGAGGAAATACTTTTATGCATGATTTTATTTGAGTCACTTTTTTTAAATCCATGTATAAAATTTAGCTGAAATGGAATATGCATAGTTTAGGTGAATATGAATTAGTAGGTCCTGTTCCTTCTTACCTTTTGTAACCAGTTCTTAATGTCAAGGTCCTGGAAAACCCCTGTTATTTTTAAGTTAAAAAAAATACATACAGATTTTTTTAGTATCTCCTCCTTCTCTTTTGTGTTGAGCATATATATATATATATATATTTCAATAATTAATCTGTTCACAAGGTTTACTTTTTCTTTCCACACTGTGGAAATAAATTTTCCTCCACACTGCGGATGCAGGAGGGAGGAAGTAACTATGGTGCTTTTTTACCAGCTGGGATTAAACCATGACAGGACAACAGAACCAGACCAAATTAAACAAAACATGGACACATGAGCAGTTGGGTGACTTGTTCAACTGTACAGCCTGAGATATTCAAATCATATGTGCCTGTACATACAAAAAACCAAACTTAACACAATTGAAATCGAGGACTTAATTTCAACAACTAACTTTCTCTGATTTTAGGATCAGTTTTTATGTCAAGAAAAATAAAGTTGTCAGAGGAAGGTCATCACCCCTTATCTATTAGAATTTTCTATGTGCCTAAATTTAGTTGAACCAGATCTCAGCTTTATGCTCTATCTCAGAAAGGGCAGAAATAGTCAGGTCAGATCAGCACAGAGGAAATGGACATAAAGAAGACAGAGTTAATGGAAAGTTGAACTCTCATGTATTGTATTGGTCCATTCTCATGGAATGTATTTGTCCACTTTTTCAATGTGATAGTATTATCCAGAAGAAAAAGCTGCCTTTTACTTCTGCTGATGATACTTCAACCATTCTTTCACAGACTGAAAGAACTGCTCTGATGTCTGTGTGTTCTGGAGTCATACCACAAGGTCTCACAACTTCATCTGCAAGTAAATGGTTTACTTTTGTATATGTGACAGTAGTGTTGAAAGGTAACTGTCATACTTCATAAGTTTGAGACACTTTTCAACAATGAAGTACGTTAAAGTTTGCAGGAATATTTCTAAAGGAAAATTTCATATAAGTTGCTTTTGCATCTTCCAAAATCTCATGTAGGATGAGATACAGGGTCACTTAAGAGATATTTTTACATATCCTAATTATTTAAAACAACAGAATTGACTGTAAATTAAATATATATTCATGTGCATACCTGTCTGTTCAAAACAGTTGCTGTTTGTATTTGAAAACTGGATTCTTACAGGAGGAATTCCTCTTTATTAGAGTGGAACATTAGCAAGCTGGACATGTACATTTGAGTTACTTACCATCGTTCAGTGCAAATGAAGAGAAACATGGCTGCTCAGGGAGTGATTCCTTCGCTCCTGCTCTCATTCTGGAGTAGATCACCAGGAGGAGCAACTTGTTTGGCTCTGAAGGTGACCTTATTAGGCAAGTTCAGACAAATTACTTCTTTCGTGGTCTTGTGCAATAGGGAAGGTGGGGGGGGGAGTTAAGTTAGTTATTCTTTCTTAATTGTATTATTTTTTCCCCATTTTTTATATATTTTCCTTGATTCAGACAATGCTGGCATTAACTTGTACTCTTTACAAAGACAAAGAAGGCCTGTAGGTTTGTTCTCAGTATGAATCCATGAGAGTACAGCCATCTTTTAAAAATCTGAGGGCTAACTGACCAGTTCTCTTATGGGACTTGTTAGTGTAACTGATTCACTTATTTTTTATTACTTTTCTTGTGCATTTCAATAGTAGTATGTTCTTTGGGTTTTCTATTTCTTTGTTTGTTTGTTTGTTTTTGTGCTAAGTCGTTTTCTTATAGAAGTTACCATGAAACCCGTTTTTTAATATTTTTGATTAAAAGAGCATAGAAAATACAGGGATGTTTTTGTTATTGCTGAGCAGTGTTTGTATTGAGTCAAAGACTCTTCTGCTTCTCATCCCACCCCATCAACATGTGGGCTGGAGGTGCACAAGAATTTGGGAGGGGACGCAGGAGAGCGGAGCCACAAAAAGGATTTCCATGCCGTGTAGTGTCATGCTCACCATATCAGCTGGGAAAGGAGAAGGAAAGAGTGGATGTTCAGAGTTACTATGTTTGTCTTCCCAAGCACTGTTATGTGTAATGGAGCTGTGTTTTTCTAGAGGTGGCTGAACACCTGCCTGTCCATGGGAAGTTGTGAATTAATCCCTCGTTTTCTTTTGGCTTGCACGTGCAGCTTTTGCTTTATGTATGAAACTATTGATCTCAACCTCTGACTTTGCCCAGTTTTACCTTTCTGATTCTCTCCCTATCCCACCAGGGGAGAATGTGTGAATGGCTGTGCAGGGCTTAGACCCAACAGTTTGCTTTTCTTTCTCAGCTAGGCAGCTTCTACATTCTGCCAGATAACAAAGAGTTAACAGTAAAAATAAAATAATAAGAAAGAAAAAGAACAGATTTTTTTTTTTTTTTTGTATGGTCTTGTCCCTATTAACAAAATTTATAGGGTGTACATAGGATCTAATTTTCCAAACTAGTTTGCAGACATTCTGGTATGATCTACCTAGCAACCCATACCAGCTATCATAAGGCAGTCACTGAGAGTTAGGATAATGAACAATTTCACTAGAGACTCATTTCAAATTTCCCTTGAAATATGTGTGTGTCTCAGTTATCCTTTGTAAAGCAGTTTCTCACTGTGAGATTTATCCAATGGCTACTGAAATCAACAGACATAGAACCAACTCCCACTCAGTACTTAAGGTGTCAACATACATACGAAGATGGTACCATAATGTCTTTTCAATAGTAATGATTGACAAAATTTGATATTTCTTAGGAGCTTTTTTTAAAAAAAAAGGTCTTCTAATCTTGGGACTGAAAATAAAATATCACTTCTGTGGCTCCATCATAGCAATATGAGAAGAAAAAATTTTAAATTATAGAAAATAAAACTATATTTGTTCTGTATCCAGAAAGCAGTCTGTATCAATAGCTTTGCCATCACAAAGAAGAATGGGAAAAAATGTATATAAAATAGTTTGAAATAGATTATATTCATATATATCTTCATATTGAAGAGAGTTTGAAAAAAATTATCAACCAAAACAGTGCTAGGGAATACTCATGTACCAGTACCTATTTTGTGTATCTATGATTGTTCTAACAAAGAGAGAATTCATCATGACAGAATTTTTTACAAAAAGCAGTCAGACTTTTTATTTTTGGAGTTTGGCTTTTTTTTAGTCTTTCAGTATCTTAATTGAAGCATTTCATTTGCTGGATAAAATGCAAGGCAGCTTCAATGTTCAGGCGTAATAGAGACAAATGACAGCTTCTTTCCCATCACAACTGGATGGAGGTAATTACTGATACTGTCACAGGCCTGGCACAGATCATTGCTTGTAGAATAGCCACATCCCTGCTAAAAAATACTAATGTCAGAATGAAGGATTCTTTCCTTTTGTAGCTGTCCAATATGATTAAAAGATTTTGCGCTCTAAGGCCCTTTTTAGCTAGTATTATTAACAGTGAAAATAGTTAATAAGCCATTACTAAATTGGATGTCCCATTTTTGCATTCTCTAATGGGATCATAAACTAATAGAAAACTCTGTGCTGAAGCTTTGACAATGTATATTTCATTGCTGACTCTAGATTTTAGTTGCATTATGTGCCAACCACGTTAAAGGCAGACTTTTAATTGTAAGTAAAGAACCCTGTTTTGACTCATTTGGTATTAAAAGTTTTCTTCTTTTCTAATTTTTTTAAAAAGTAAATAAACTTTATTCATAACACTGCAAAGCTGGCAGCAGGTGATCAGGAAAGTTAATATACAGCTGACTGTTTACAAGTCTAAAAATGTATCTCTTCTTCACTATTAGAACCATGAACGTCAGACAGGAAGACAGTAGGAAACAAGATTGTTGTTTACTTAGCTTCCATTCTCCATTTATAAATGCACTAATATATACTTTGGAAGCAAAATTCAATGAGATCTTAAGGCTTGTAATTGTCTTTTGTTCAGATTAATTGAAAGAAACAATAGATGGCCCCCAAACCAAGAGGAAAGCATACAACTTCTAAAACAAAATAGGTAAAGCAATTCACAAATTGAGGAGGTGTTGATTATTAATTTCTTTCCCCTTGAACACTGTTGAATAACAATGTATGAGTGTGTTTGCGCATTTTGTGAGTGAAAGTGGCGCTGAGAAATAGAACAAGACAGTCTGAATGCAGCTGGGGAAAGGACAACACACACTGTCCTGAAAGAAGCCCAGAGATGAAAATTTAGGTCAGCCTCTGCCTGAGAATGCCTTGAGGATGTGAGAAAGTGCGAGAAAGGAGCCAGCTTCATATAGTTTCTCTATTCTTCTCAGAAAAAAAACAATGTTATTTATTTTAAGAGAATGAAAGTGACTGTACATAAGTACACTAGCCCACCATTAAATTTTCCTAATTGAAACAGTTCAAAAATTATTCAAGTTCTGGCTATTTTTAAGTGGTAATGCTTTCTTATTCTCAGACAATTTTTGTATTGGTGATTAGTTTACAAAACTGATGTATAGGCAGGGATTGAAGAGTTTGATTTAATAACATATCTAAATGTCAACCAGTTCAACTTTAAATTTTTTTGGCTTTGAACTCCAAAAAATATATTTTAAAATTATTATACAATTTATAAGTGAAATTATATCCATCAGCAATGTATTCAAAGGGAAACCCATACACACAGTAGAAAGACACCAGAAGGTTAGCACCAATAATGTTGAAATTCTGGGATTTGTCCTTTTTTATTTTATTTTCACTTTTCATTTAATGAAGAAGGCAGTGATTCAAAGGCAAGGACAGCCATCTCCTAGCATTTAGTATACAGTGTGGAATTTTATTCTGAGACTAGGTGCCCAGAGATATCGTCCAAAGAATTTAACAAACTACTTGTTATGAAAGCTGATCAATTTTCTATACTTGAGGACACATTCTTTCCGTTGAACACCCATTTGTGGCAGATAATCTGAAGGAATTACTATTCAGTCACTATTGCAGTCAGTATAGCTATATTTTTTTATAGCTGTGGAAGATGTCATGATCCATAAAGTGGAAAAAAATCCAAGCAAAGGGGTCAAAAGTATGCAGATCCTTACATACTCAGAATCACAAAATGGGTAAATTTGGAAGGGACCCTAGTGGGTCACCTGGTCCCACCTCCCTGCTCGAGCAGCTATGGCCTCATCAGAGCTGAATAGAGCAGCAGGATCACCTCCCTCGACCTGATGCCAATGCCTTCCTAATGCTCTCAGGATACTCTTGAGATCCAGTTATTGAGAGATGCTTCTACGCAAATGAAGGTGCAAATGAGACTGTATGCTATAGCCAATAGTATGGATTTTATTTAACAGTTAATATGAGAGAGAGAGATAGAAAGAAATAGGGAAAGGGCAGAGGAGGGTGGAGAGAAAGAGTGAGAGAGAGACAGATTAAGCAGAAAAATATCATCTTGCATGGATCCAACTGTGTCCCATTGGATCTTTCTTCATCCTGGGCTTCTTAGTGGGAGGGGTCTTGAGGGCATTTAAAATTTTCACTATTTATACATTTCAGCAAATTTTCACTATTTATACATTTCAGCAAAAAAAAAATTCAATGCTTATTGGCTACACAGTTCTCTTATTCTATTGGTTGAATAATCCCGTCACTTCTAATTAGTCCCATGCTCAGTCTTTCCCTTGAGTCAGTGGGCCTTCTAATTTCTGTTGGTGAGCTATCACCTCCCCTGCCAGACCCAGACAGAGCTGATCTTCAGCAAAGTTTCTGGCCTTCCCTGGGGACTCCTTGAAGTGATGCATTCTTCTCTCCCAGCCTTGTTCATCTCCCCTCTAGGCCTGAGATAACTGGAATTTAGTAGTATCTTTATCTTGTCTCAAATTCCTTTAGGTAGCTGAGCTTACAGTTCACATTCCAGAAATTAATGGAAGCCTGTTTGAGAGGGTGGGGGGTGACTGGGGTTGGGGTTAGGGTCATGTGTGTAGACATGGCCCCTAGAATGAGGCACCCCATCACCTTCCCAGGGATCAGGTGAGGCTGACTGGCCAGTAATTCCCTGTGTCCAGTCCTCAGGCATCTCTCCCAGTTGCTACAGCCTTTCAAGGATGATCAGGAGGGGCCTTCCTTTAGTGTCCACCAGGTCTCTCAGCACTCGTGGATGCATCCCATGAGGGCACAAGGGACTTGTGAATATCTTTCACAATGTGTTCTCTAACCCAAATGTCCTTGATCAAGGACAAGCCTTCCAACATTCCTTTACATTGGTATCCTGGGTCAGTGATTACAGAGAGCTGGTCTTACCATATTTTTTTTCTGATTTTTGGGTATAAGAACACATTTTTTTAATACAGTTGCACTTTCAAATTTCAAGAATCTCTTTTAAAATATACCAAATATTTTTCTTTCTGCTTGTTTGAAAATTTGACCAGAAAAGATTTATAAATCTCAGCAGAGATAGGTTTTGTTTTTTTTTTTTTTATTTTCTTAACACTTCAGTGCACTCAGGTCCTTAATTAGTTTATTCACTACTCACAGAAACCACTGTTAATACAATAGTGGTAATAATATAAAGGATCTTCAGCAGGAATAATGTAGGCTGAAATGACAAATGAGCCCCATTTATTTGAATTTATAGGTCATTAGTTCAGATGCATCCTTGGTTAGGAGATTGTCCAGATTGTTAGATGGCTTGTGCAAAGCAAGCATCCCACTTTTTGATGAAGAACTGTGCATGATAAAAAAGTACCATCAAGAGTAATGTGTAGTTACAGCACAGAAACAACATTTCACAGGATGAAAGCACAAACTGACTTCTCGCCTTCTGCAGTGTTTCCTCAGATCATATTTTAAACTCTTTGGAAGTAAGAAAGGCTGGAACTAGAACAGTCTCAGCTTTGTGTAACCTTTGTTAATGAATTTGATTATCAAGATTGTCAGTCAAATTATTTCCATCAGGTAAAATTTTGCAACACTAATAATTGGAGAAAATAAAAATTAATGTTCTTTTTAATACTCAGAAAGATTAATGAAAACATGGAGTGTTTTCCATTCTTTTCTGTCATAATTCCTGTAATTCATAACATTGCCATTTTGCAAGTCTCAATATTCTTCCAGATCTCTATGATCTTTCCTCCTTTTTAATTTTTCTTTCAGACTCTCTTTCAGAATAAGGAGAGTCACTTTGACGTCGCTGAGCACTAGTAAACAGAGAAAAGCAGCAAGTAAATGTGGTCTGATTAACTCCAAATACTCATAGCATGATTAACAACAGCGCTTACCATAGAAGCTCTTCTCAATCATTTTCTTTTCTCTCTACCAAGAGAGAAAGATTTGCTAGTCTTTAGCAAACTTATTGGGAATTCTTCTTTTTGAAATCTCTTCTTCCTTCAGCACAACTGAAATAAGATTATGATTTCAAGAGTTATTTAGTGAGAATTGGAAGTCACTTTCTTTGTAAAATGAGGGGAAAAAAAAGAAAAAAAACAACAAAGGGGGCAACACAATTATTTAGTTATTTCCTAGAGAGTTTTGGCTGCAGATTTTTCCTGAGTGTGGAATTGGAGCTGATGGAAAGCTTCTGGTTTAGAATGAAGAAAATGACATTCAAAGATGATTTTTTATTGGGTGTCTGCTATAGGCCACCCAAACAGGTAGAACAAGTGGATAACAACAATAGGAGCAGTCTCAAATATGAAAGTCAAGTCCCACAAAACTGGAAAATGGGAGAGCAGATTTTTTCATCTTCAAATAATCATTCAGAAGAGACACATCCAGTAAGTTCCTACAGGGGAGAGGCCCAAGAAAGCTGGTTCATATTCAAATATCTCTTCATACAAGCTCAGCAGACCTCCATCCCAAATTAATAACTACTCAAATAAAAATGCCAGGAGGATGAACAAAGACCACCTGGCCAAACTCAGAAATAAAAAGAGAGCAGACAGAGTGTGAAAACAAAGGTAGACAACCTGGGAGGAATATGGAAGCACTGTCTGAGCATCCAAAGTTATGAAAGCTAAATCCCAGCTGGCCCTGGATGTCAGATAAAGGGGGACCTATAAATGTAGAGGCAATACAAGAAAAATGTGGCGCCAATGTTTCATGATTTGGTTACAGTGTGAGGTATAGAATTCTTTTTCTGTCTCAGTCTTTATTTACAAGACTTCACTTATATGAGAAGGCTGAGAGTGCTGGTATTGCAGCCTAGAGGAGAGGTTTGGAGGGCTTGTGACTCATGTATATGAATTCCTGAAGGAAGGATGCAAACAGGATGGAGCCAGGTCCTCTTGGTAGGGCCCAGTGACAGGTCTAGATGGATGGGCATACACTGAAATGCAAGATGTTCCCTCTGAAGATCAGGAAACATTTTTGGTTTGCTGTCACGATAGCAAATGATCTCCCAGCAGTGCCACGTGTGACATAGAAACACAAGAAGTCTCAACTATGTTTCCTAGAGAAGCCTATAGTACAAGAGAGACTCCTCTCTTAATGAACTGAGAATTAATTATCTGAAAAGTAGTGATAGACTGAAAGTTAGTGATCTGAAAAGTAATAACTGAATTGAAAATCCAAAGTTTTATCCTACTGTAGTGTATTAGAAATTAAGGGAAGAAGAATGTTTTTAGAGGGTTTTCATTCTGAGTTCTATGTGTGTTTCTTTTTACATATAGTTGTCGGTTAATGAATTTATTTTCCTTTATTTCTAAGTTGGAGCCTGCTTTACTCTATTTCTAATCAGATCTCACAGTAAACACCAAAGAAAGAATATTTTCATGGAAGCACACTCATTGCGCCAGCGTCAAACCATGACACCTTCAAAGGTGACTGAGCACCGGAATGCGTTGCCGAGGAAGGTTGCAGAGCCACCATTCTTAGAGTTATTCAATAGCTGTCTAAATGATGTGCTTGGCAACTGGCACTTAGTGGCCTTACTTGTGCAGTGTGGTTGGACAAGATGACCTTCAGAAGTCCTCTCCAGCCTCAACTCTTCTGTGACTCTTAATTGTAGGGAAAGGTATTAATCCAGAATAAACGCAATGGTGTCTTGAGATAAGAAAGCTTCACAAGTTTAGGGTAATTTTTTGTTTTAGAGATTGTTTCCACTTTAATATGCAGTAATATTATCTAGAATCATTAGTAATTTTAAAAGAAAATATCATCAAGTCATCTTAAATGTTGTCACACTTCATGAAAAAGTCACAAACATAACAGAGGCACCTCTACAGTTTTCCCATACTGTGAAAACTGTGACAACCTGCAGGCTATTAACATCGGAATAATTCAAGATGTTAGCATCATGTAAAAATTCATAAATCAGAGTTCAGAGATATTTACAATATCATTAAACATTACTTTAAAATTCTCTGTTAAAGCAGAGAGTTTTAAAAATACTTCTACTTCTTCAAGAAACAAGAACATTTACGTAGCACATGAGATAACTTAATAATGGGTTATATTTTAAAAATCATATGTATTTGCAATTGTTTTACTGAGGTTTTTTTTCCCTTATTCTCATTAATTTTCATTGTCTAAAAGCAATGGTAAAGTAATGTGAAATATGTAAAGTAGATAAAGGAAATATTTATATTTATAAAGAATTACATAATAATTTGCCAGATATTTTAATTCTGTGACTATTTTAATTTTTTTGATTGAGATACTAGTTATCAATAGCTATTCAGATAATAGAAATCTCCACATTCTTTCTGGGACTCTATTGTCTACAGTTCTACCTATTTTTTGGTTTATAAATTGCTAACTATCCATAGGAAAGTACACCAATTTTTTTTTTTAGCTTTGTGATGTGTAAAATCATACAGAATTCTTAAATCAGAACTTTTATTAAAAAAAATCAGAAATACACTGCAAGAAAAAGAACTGAAAAATGTAACGTATTTATGCTTTTTATGTGGCCTGCATTCCAGAATAAGTGGTTTACTCTGAGCTCTATTTTCTAGCTTAATCAATAAGAGATTCCCTCCTGGTGGTTTTATTTGCTTTTCTCCTCGATTTAGAAATTTTTTTATAAAATTGATATGAATAAAGCAAAGATAAATAAGAATGCCAATGCACTAAAAAAAAAAACTTTTGAGAAAATCAGTACTAATTGTGCTAAAAAATTGGATTTATATTCCTATAAAGGAAACAAAAATCAAATAAATTAATTTTCATTCATATATATACAAATAAAATCTATGCCATCTAAAACAATATAAATAAAATTTTTGGACAAGGTGCAATAGCTAAGACAATTTTTTTCATAAATTTAGATTTATATAATATACATAGTATAGACACCATAGTATACATAGCATGCATAATGTAGGCATCCATATCACCCCAACATGGGGTGATATCTACATTATTTATTGCAATTGACTGATCTTCTGTGTGTGATTAGTTTATTTTTAAATGGACTAATTGGCTTCTCCCAAAGTGCATATATATCCCTGTGAATTTGAAAAGAAGTTTGAAGTAAGTATCAGAAGTATGTGTTTATGCTATGCACACGTATTATGTAAGTGACATTTATCCACTAAACCCATTTTGATTCTCTGACTTATTATGAAGTTTGGCTTTCAAGCTCTAGTGGATTTGTAGAAATGACCTTCAATAGCCTCTAGTCAAGGACTCTCTAAAGATAAAAAGGTCAGTTATTCAGTGACTCTCCACTTAAACCTGTGCAGCAGATGAGTGAAAATTGCTAAGTGCAAGAACAAGCCTCTTCTCTTGCTGGAGAGGACCTTTCAACCTCTGAGTTGAATCAGAGGTACATTTTAAACAGTTCTAATTACTTGCTCAAGCAGAACTGGTTCTAAATTTATCAAGAAAAGAGAAGACATGAAGAAAGACAAGATAATAGTAGCTGCTCTTTCCATAGTAACACAACTGTTAGGCACATACTCAGGAAAAGCTAAAACTAGAAGCTAAAACCCTCATGAAGCTCAGGAATCTCAAACACATACTGTAGATGAGAGAATGCTTTCATAATGGCAAGTTAGGATAAAACCAGAGATGTGGATGACTCCTAGAGGAAGATTGGACTGGGCCAAAGGTCTCCTGTCAACAGACTTAGGCAAGAGCCAGGAGCATAAAAAGCAACTATGTCAAAAGCCCTGGGGCTTTTAGAAACTTGCTGGCATGTGGAACATATGCTTTTGTGTTTTGGGGAGCTTTGGAGTCTTTGCTTTTGGGGGCCTTTTGGCTTGGGGGGCTTTTGGGTCTTATTGCTTCTTGGAGATTTTTTGAGACTTGCTTTTGAGTTGGGGCTTTTGAGATCTGCTTCTTGCCCTGGCCATAGGCTGCTTTCTGTCCCTTTTGCCCTAGCCCAGCCTGCGCTCTCCTGCCCTGGCTGGCTCTTCCTCACCCTCATGTCTGTTCTGCCTCCCTGTGTCCCTGACCTGCCTGCTTCATCGCTGCATCCCTGCCTGAGCCCCTTATGTCCAATCCTGCCCACTCTGAGCCAGCCTACAGCCCATCCTCACCAGGACCCCATCCAGAGCTCTGGACCTCCTGGCCAAGCCCCCCTCACATCGTGCCTGGTTGTTCTGGGTGCTGTCCACAGGCAGCAATGTGCACAGCCCCTGGCTCTCCCTGACCTCCAGTGGTAACATCCCATTTATCTCTGTCTCCACTTTCTCTCTCTCTCCCCTCTCTCCCATCCCTTTTAAATTTTCCTTCCTTCTTTTCTGTCTCTTTAGTAGAGTAACTCTTTTCTATTTTAGTTTTTTTTCATTATCAATAAATGGTTCTCAGGTACAGTGTTTCTCTTGTTTGACTTAATTTCATTCCTGATCATCCATTTTTAAAAGAGCTCCTCACAGTTTCCCACAGTCAAACACAGCAATTTGGTAAGACAAAGAGAATTGAAGATACTCAAGTTTCTTTTCTAACTTTTCACTATTGCATGGAGAACTTCAGGTGCAGGAGTCTGTACTAGTCATATCATTATGATTGTGACTTTGAGTGGATATGGCCTGATAAATATCTAAAGGTGTTTGACCACTAGTCAAAACACAACCAAAAAGTTGGCTGTGAGAAGAATTCAGACGTTTGTAAAAACAATTCAATTTCTTGTAATACTCACTTCATCTTGAAGATTTTCATTACTTAAATAAATCTTGCCAAGAACGGCATTTCATTATTAGAACTCCTAATTACAAGTGAAATGTCTATTTAAAGCTCCTGTGACTCTTTGTACTCTATCTCCGATAATATGGAAATTACAGTGCAAGCTCCCACTTGGCAAGACTTTCATGAATTTAGAAATGCAGAATTTATCTAAAGAATGGCACCATTTAACAGATTAATTGTTTGGTAAAAAGGACCCATAATTGTGTGTTCTGTTATACTTCCTGGAAATGCATTTAGGGCTCAAAAGTCTCAAAAGACTGAAAGTAAGATGGTGAGAAAACGTTGTCCTGACAAATTGAGTTTTTGTACAACTTATGGCTAAGTAAAGGCCTCAGCATAGCTATTGCTCAATTACCACATTCTGCAATTCTAAATTTTTGAGTAAGGTCTGTATGTACACTCATATAAAAAGTCTTTAGTCAGCACCTCTTCCCACTAATTTAAACAAGCCTTATAAAAGTAGCAATCCTCAAATCATAAATGAAACAGATTACTGGTTAGAGTAAATGAAAACAACACAAATTTTTAATATATTTAATTGTATAAATGACACAAATTATTCATAATCTACAATATTTCTCAACATATATATGATATTTATCTCAATCATATATATGATTCTAATATTTAACCTTGTATCTCTGAAAGCTACATATTTATTTCATGATACTGTACACAATGTGACCTTTTGAAGCACTGTACTTGGTAAAAACATAAATTTTCCTGCTAGCCAATCAGAGTATGTTAAGACCAGACAAAGTTTTGTAGAAAGAACCTGCCATCAAGTGAAAAATCAAAAAAATAAAGAATACTTCTTGCTCTCCATTCAGAACATGCTTTCTCAGTTAGTTCAGGAGTTTCTTTGTTTTCTTTGAGTTTGAGTATGCTTATGAGCTCATGAATCATAATTTTCTCCAGCCTTCTCATTAGCTATCAGAAAAAAATACCTTCAACAACTTCTGTTGTTGATCTATTCTGTTTGATGAATATGTTGTTTGCTCAGCAGAATTTAAGTCTGCCTTACCCCAGCCCCCAAGCCTTTGATTTATAGAGAACATTTAACATAGTTGTAAATTTAAAAAGTGTTTTATTACCTTTTTTTTTCCTTGAAAAGCAGTAAGGTTGATAAGAACACTAAAAAAAAAATAATTAGTAGAAAATGAGAATTTCACAGAAGCAAATTTAGAAGTCTAAGAAAATGGATTTGTTTTCTGTCCATGTCAGTTAATGCTGTCTTGAAGACCTTAAAGACATTGTTTGATAAGGTAGGACAGGTGAGGAGTTTTGAAAATTGAATTCCATGAATATGTGCACTTCTTAATATTTAGATTTTTCCATCTTCCAGTTTTGACTCATTCTAATTTGTTCTGTCCAGTATGATTTTTATGATTCTGTGAATATTTTATTGCAGGAACAGTTCCCAGAAGGTACTGCTTCCATCTTTTCACAGTCCACCACAGTATTTTATCAAATTTTGTACCCTCCTATCCTTACTGCATGTTCAAGACACACCCACAATTTCATAAAAAGATCACTCAGTTGAGCTCTGTCAGCTTCACATTATTTAAACACTCCTAAAAGAACAATCCACAGAAGTAGTAATTAAGAGACAGAAGGTCAGGGGATCAGTATGGGACACAGGAAACCATGCTGTGGTGAAAATAGTTTACTCTAGGAGATGTGTCCATGTGAGAAATATGGACATCTATGGACATCAGTATGTCAGATTCTTGACCAAACTGGATGTTGGAACTTGTATGGTGATAATTTTATTGTAGAGGTTAGACTAATCCTTACCATATACCAGACTGATTTATAAAAATAGGAATGACTGTATGAGTAATTATTACACATTACTACATTACTGCTTTATTACACATTACTAATTACATCTTCAGGCTACTGCCCACTCTGTAAATAAAAAACAAACAAACCAACAAAAAACCAAACAAACAACTGGAAAGATCGCCTAAATCATATTTAAGCTATGCCACAGCTATATTTAATTTACTATTACAATTACAAAGTGGGTTCTTGATTTTGAAAGGAGAAACAATTTAGATTATTTTAAGAGTTCATCAGTTATTGTGGGCAGAGACATAATTCTTAATTGCAATCTGGAAAGTAATTAAATATAAATAAATTATGTTGCATCTTAAAAAAGTCTTACATTGCCAGTTAACCTAATGAAGTACAGCTTTCCCCAAGCCAGGTTTTTATTTAACTTTATTACCAAAATACAAGAGCTGAAAACCAACTGCTCCATTTCTCCTTCATGACCTAAAAACTAGGAGCTAAATACACCCATACATAACAGGAATGACTGTACATACAAATTTGTTTACCATCTATTTACTTTCTAATTTGTTACTGAGGCAAATATTTTCAACAAGCAATTATCAATTACTTTAGACATTCAAAAACTAGTTTCATTAAATTTGTATTTAAAATCCATATAAAATGAAGAATACAAATACATTTTTTTATTACTCTGTAGATGAGATTCACCTTGCTTGCCTGATAACCTGAATGTCTTAGTAGCTGTGTTTGAAACAGTCAGCTGGGTCCTATTATCATTTAATAGATACAGGCACTTTCTGGCACAGTTCATCTGACCCATTGGAGTCCAAGCCCCTGCCCACATATTCTTGATATATGTCTGAGGAGTTAAGTTTAATAGTGGCTCTTAAACTGAAGATTTAAAAAGATATTTTATCCAGGTTGTGCACCTGTAGATAACAAGTTCTTCCAATTTAGACAAACTCTCAGTACACTTTTGTACCTGAATTGATTTTTCCTGCTTAGAAATAGGACTCAATGGTTCTACTTCCTAATTATATAACCCCCAGGTCCTGCATTACAATAATTTTGGTGCTTCGTTTTTTTTATGTGCTCATTCACATCTAGTCATACCATCTCTAGCTAAGGCCTGCAGTGCAGTGGATAGATCTCAGAGGACATTAATCCTAAAGAAGCCCCAGAAAATGTTGAAAGAAAGTGCAACAGGGAAATACACATATTGTATTGTTTACTGCTGTGCACTACTTTTGACTGAAGACAAATCAAATTAAATAAATAAATAAGTAAAATGAATCTTTGCCTCTTACTTCTTTACTAACACATATTTCTGGAACTGTAAAATAGAGATTAGTTAATTTCTGACAATGAAATGAGAGTAAAGTATGGTGCTATCCCAGGAATCAATCTGAACTAGAAGGGAGAATGGATAGGGAAAAGGAAGTTCCGTACTGAGAAATTAATTGCAGCAAAAAATATTCAAGGCCAATAGATTGGCTACTAAAGAATTAGCACTATATCAGCAAGTCTGGTAATTCAACCACACCTTCAAACACAGAGACACTGCATCCCGAGCAGCCTGTATGCTCACACACACCTGAGAAGGCCCTATGGATCAGCACATCTGGTGACAATCTTTAGGCAGTAATACACAGCAGCATCATGTTATATTTTCACTCCATATCCAAAATTTTAATTTTCAGTCCTGCTATTTCAGTACTTTGATTATGCAAGTTATTTTCCTATGTTTTCTTGGTGTTTGGACATTTCTAGCACAAGTACTGTGGAGAATGGATTCTTAAAATTCTTTTTTATAGAGTCCCCAAAGGATGCAGTAAAAGCCTATATGAGACACATAAACACAGCTCAACTCACATGTAATTGCTGGCCTCATCTCTGTACTCCCCTGCCCTGGTCACCAGCTTCCTCTTTCTCACCCCACGGCAGAAAGTACCATGACTGGGCAGAAGGTCTAATGCTGGGGCACCTGGTCCCATGTTCAGTCTCTGATTTGTCAGAAACAACACTTGATAAAGACTTCTTAAATTGATGCTTCACATTGGCTGACTTCTAGGAAAGGGATAATATCATACTGAGTATTAAGGAAAAGAAAATGAACAATAATGGATGAAGGTGAGAGAAATAGGCAAGAATCATTGCTGGCTTAGAGATTCCTGGCTGACGCTGCTCACCTGCTGCTTGGGACCTAGAGAACAAAGGCGTTATTGCTGCCTTCATCTCCCCATGCCTCTTAGACAGACACAAGCTGAATGAAATGGACTTCTGGTGGAGCCTATATCTATACAATCTGTTTCAAATAAAAAGAGATCCTTGAAGCTTCCAGATGAAATTCACTAAATTTAGTAGAAGTTCAAAAATTCAGTGTGAGTAGGTGAGTAGCTCTCCTGGTCTCTAGGGGACATAGAGGTAAAAAAAAAAAAAGAGAAAAAGTAATTGACCTGAACAGGAGAGAGTAAGAGCAGGGAGAATGAAGGTAAGGTCCTTGAAGATAATAACTACTTCAAGCTTAGAAAAGATAAAAGGAAAGGCTGACTTTAAAGCAGACTCACTGCAGAAACTAAGAGATACTATAAACATGAATAAGAGTGAGGCACTGTGAGCTCACTGATATGTATAAGATTTAACCTAGAGAGAGGACATTCAACTCCTTCATATACGTTACATCAGGCTAGGAAAACAAAACAAAACAAAAACAAAGCCAAAATAGAAAACAAACAAACAAAAACAAACCAGCCCCCAGCCCCGCAAAAAAAACCCCCAAAACCAAAAAAAACCAAAAAAACCAAAAGAAGTCAATAGCTGTGGGGGAAAAAAAAAGGTATGTTATTGACCATGAAAATCAACACCTGTAAGTGATTTGTCAATAAAATCCTTAATTGAAAGTTTAATAGGATGAAAAGACTCTCTTCTAACAGATCTTAAGAAGTATATAATAATTAGTATTTAATACTTGTGGCATGCTGGTTTTGGGTTTTGTGTAACACTGGTGAATTCTGGACTGAAGTTCTTGAGGAGAATGAGCAACCAATCACCAAAAGTTTTCCACAGGGCTCAATCCTATGGTTGGTTCTGTTCAATAGGTTTTGAATTACATGGATGCAGAAGATGAATGCACCATTAGAAAATTTTCTGACAGTACCAAACTGGGAGGTTCTGATGACGCCCTTGAGGGATGATAGGACTAATCAAAGGATCTAAACAAATTAAAGCATTGAGCAATTATAATGGCAAATTTAACAAATCCAGGTGCTGGATTCCACACTGTGACAGAGGCACATATAATTGGGACAGGAGTGACTGGAACACAGCTCCACAGAAGATTGGCTCAGGCTCAATGGGAGCCAGCAGTGTTCCCTTGCAACCAGGAGGCAAACAGCACCTTCAGCCAATAAAAAGTGGTAATTCTTCCACTGTATTCAGCATTGGTACAGCCTCACCCAGAGTACTGGCTGAAGTTCTGGGCCCCACAGTTCAAGAATGACCTGAGGGTCCTATCCTACAGCAGAGGATCACAGAGCTGGTAAAAGGGCTGGAAGGCACATCCTGTGAGTACTGGCTGAGGATGCTGGATTTGTCTAATTTAGAGAGGAGTACAATGAAGGGTGACTTCAAGTTATTTGTTTACAATATAATTATTTGCAATTATTTGTTTAGAGATAAAAACATTTCTCACTTTTAAATTTTATTCTTTAAAGGTTTTGTTTTTATTTCTGCCATATGTTATTACAGTATTTCTTCAGGGTACCTGCTACTGTTGCATAATATTCTGCCACCAACCAAACAACCTTGATAGAGAAAATTTTTCTTGAAAACCAGGAAAACTTCAGTGTTGTGTTACCATAAGGCATCCACTCCTGAGGACCACTGCAGCCAAACCAGACCTCTTATTCTTAATCCAGTAAGATGATAAAACATAAGGTTAAAGTGCAATGTTCTTATACACAATAGGTAAAACCCTTGGTTTAGTTTTCTCTTCTGTGGCATTTGCCATAACTAATGACACTAAATACTAGCAGCTCTCACCAGAGGGCACAGAAGTATCTTCATTGGAGATGTCCTTCACTTGACAAAGAAAGGGTTTTTGTTATTCACTGTGAAAGTCCTCAGCTCTTCCTTCCCAGCAGGCACTCAACTTTCTTACAGTTTAATTTTATGGCTGATGACACATACAAATGGCAAGCATCTTAGCCTGTTATTTTACTATGCAGTCCTAACGAAAAAAAAAAAAAATAGGTAGCTGAGTTAGAGTTCATTAAAAACAGCGAGAAGGATTTTTTTAACATGTTCTTATCCAGAAAAAAAATCAGGCTCATTTTTGAAAATTAAATTACACATGGAGAGTATTTCATCAAAAAACCTTTTAGCCAATTATCAGACACTATTCATCTCTTCACTATCCATTCATGTAAAAATTACTATCTTGCAGTTTTTTTTATGAATTAGCTATACTAAAGAATCTGTAACTGCTTATCTAACTATAGATGCCAAAAGCCCAAAATAATTGTTTCAGCTGTGGTTTGGAGCGACTAATCAAGGTCATGGCGCAGCCTTCCTAAAGGGATTTTTTCTGTTCCTTTTGTTGGCCATCAAGAATTCAGATCCCCAGTTCAGGAACACTGTTTCCTAACCACCAGAAATACATAGTCACATTACTACCTAATCATGTCCAAACAGGAATAAATTTCAAAACCAATAATTTTGATACATATAATAAATTGAGACTTGTTTTCAGACATTTTCTTGAAATTACAACCATAAAATCATAGAGCTATAGAATGTTTTTTGATAAAAGGGAGCTTTAAAGATCATTTGTCTAACTGTCATGGGTAAGGACAACTTTCACTTGATCAGGTTGCTCAAAGCCCCATTCAGCTTGATATTGGAACCTTCCAACACTGGGGCATTTACCTCTGTCTCAGACATCTTTTCATTAAAATCCTTTCATTCGGATTTTTCCTGCTGAAGCTGAGAAGTTTCAGCAACAAATGTAAACAATGGTTATCTGCTGCTGTGGAATGCAACAG
>JAXCLO010000001.1:68873994-68888634 GCA_035583995.1 Arremon aurantiirostris
CCAAATTTTAAAGATAAAGGTAGTTTAATAGCATTTGAAATTTCCCAAAATTTTAATTTAATTAAGAAAAGAAAGCTTCTTCCCAATTTTTATTCTTATTTTGTTTCCACAGTTCTAGTTTCCCCAGAAATTGTTTTAACCTCTAGAAATCATCACTGCTGAATTTCACAAATATATATATATGTGTGTGTATATATATGTATATATATAAAAATATGTATATATAATTACTGTATACTTTAATAATTTCAATTTAGTAAAATCTGAATTTTAAAAGCCTCTTCTATACTTACACATATAACAGTCCTGCCTACATGGTGACCAATAATATACAAAACATTTAGAAACTTATTTCTCTTTGTGATCCATAACCAGTGTATGTATGAAACTGGAATTCAAAATATATGAGATGGAAGAAATGAAAATGGCAGAGTAAGCCTAGGAAACCAGGCTTAAATCATTGTAGTTTGCCAATGTTTTTATCTGACTTTAGTTCTTATAAATTGTCCTACTTTATGTACCACAAAGTAGTGCTTGCTGCTTGCCCTCCCACAAATGATTTTTATATGCAGTATCTATCCAACCACTAGCATGTTAATCTTATTTAAAGTACAGTAAATAGAACTCAAAAGCATAATGCAATGTAGTGCTAAGTTGGCATAATGCCAATTCAATTTTCCTGATTTAAAATCAACTTCATTATTATGTGCATTTTTCATTCAATAATCTTAATTATACATTGAAAACATGAAGAATGGCATAGTAAATCTATAGTTAGGAGGCTTTTGACTAGGTTTAATCTCAAATGGCATTATATACAGCAGGTTTATATATTGATATATATTTATGTATTTATATACATCAGCAGATTCCTGACCACCCAGTGATTTTGCTAACAGTGGAATGACAACTCTGTGCTTTCCCTATCAGGATTTCATGCCTTTTCAAAGTGATCTTTTTTCATTTTGACTCCTTAATTTTCTGCATAGAAGGAAATAGAATAGACTATTTTAGCTTGAAGGGGCCTACAGTGATCCTCTAGTCCAACTACCTGAACTATTCTGGGCTGACCAAAAGTTAATGCTGCTAATGGCATTATCCAAATATCTCTTGGACGGTGGCTTTGGGCATTGACCAATTCCTCAAGGAAGCCTGCAATGTCTGACCACCTTCTCCTAATGCTTCCCTATATCCAGTCTGATCTTGCCCTGGCACAGCTTTGAACGAACCTTTCTTGCGCATCTTGTCACTGGATTTCAGGGAGAAGAGGTTAGCATCTCTCCCTTCACTTCCCCTCCCCAGGAAGTTGTAGAAAACAGCAAGGTCAGCCCTCAGCCTCCATTTCTTCAAACTAGACAAATCCAGACTCCTCAGCCACTCCTCACAAGACATGTCTTCCAGCACTTTCCCTAGCTTTGTTTTTCCCTCCTCAGGATGCAACACGCAAAGACCTTCAGATCCTTCTCAAATTAATGAGGACCAGAACTGCACTCAATACTCCAAATAAATGAGGCCACAGCAATGTTGAACACAGTGGGCTAATTTTGACTGCCTGGTGATACTGTGTTGGATGCACATTTCTTCCTAAGTTACATATCCATCTGAACTTTTATGTTTCTTATGCCTGAACAGATATTTTTAGAGCTTGCTCTCACCAGTTACCAATTTTATTGGAAGTCTGAGCCACAATTACACAGTTGTACCATATTAGTGCAAGACTTCAGATCCTTACAACAGAAATAATCAAATTTCTAAGAGCCACAAAATACTGTAGTAGAGGTTACGGAGAAAGACTGTGGAGCTTCACTTATTATTTTATACATCCACTGACAGAGAATTCCTGAACAGAGAATCTTGGAGAAGACAAAATATGGATACTTATTTTAGGATTTTTTAAAGCTAGAAGACATCCTTTTTTTTTTTTTTCATCTTCAGCATCACAGAGTTAGCAGATGAAAAATAACTTTAATATTGTATGTGTCTAAATAATATAAGGGAAACATAAAAGATCTTTGTGGTGATAACTTGATATGTAATCTATATGTCATTTAGAAACCCTCAAAAACCCTCAAAATGATTAAAGCCTCCTTCTGACGGTTTACTAAGAAATATTCCTGAAAAGCTAAGCATGACTCAGGTGAAAGTAAAGGAAGGAGAAAAGAAAAGAAGGTATACTAAAGGAAAAAGTAGAAGAAGGGAATATTAACATTGTCAGAAAACCAATATCAGTAAAATTTATGCAATTTTTACAATTATGTTGTTTTTTGCCTGGGAAAACTAGCTTTTCTTTTAAATATTAGAAAAGGATTGTTATACATTTTGGGGTTTCTACATAAAAATACACTTCACAATGACAATATTATTTTCATTTTTTCATCTAGTTTATATAAAATGGCTTATCTAAATTAATCTTTTAGGATTACAAAGTACCTGCCTACCAAAGATACTGTGAAATCTGTACTTTATCAGTCTGAGATAATTTGGGGAGAAAATGAGAAATATTAGAGATAAATTATTCATTTGTTTCCAAACTTTTAGATGGGAAGAATGTGAAAAGGTAAAAATCCCACTTTATACATGTAAAACATTGTTTCTAAGGTTAAGTCTTCATAACCTCCATGCCATGAGGTTATGGCATGGATTCCTACAAAGCTCTTAAGAGTAAGATCTGCCCACATATATGAGCAACAAAGCAACCTGGATAGTCTGTATTCCAACTTCAAAGCAGATCTCCACTTGCACATATTTGTGGAGCAGCATTTCACAATTTCCCAGGAGTAAGTTAATGACTGTAATTACAATATTGAAAGGGAAAGAATATCAATAAATGCACCAAAATCTATATGAATTTTGTGGTTGAAAAGACAGCAGAGGCTTGAATAAATGTCATTCATAATGTGTCAAGTCAGACTGAACAAAAGCAACTGACTAATATTTGTCTATAACCATACTGATCTTTCATTTCTTTGTAATGAGAATTTGAAGGGTTTTCATTCCATTATTCTTTCCCCCCCTTCCATCTGTTTCTCTGACTTCAGATCATCTAATTCCTTCAACCCTCTGTCAGTTATTTCAAATTTCTCTTGAGCTGTTTTCTCCCTGTATTGATTACCACTGAACTGCAAGAGATCTTCCATCAGCTTGCCCTCTTTACTGAAACATTGCCACAGGAGGTAAACAGTTCAGAAAGAACTTGCAGCAAGAGTTCAGTGTGTTCCTTAATCAAGTTCTCATTAAAGACCAATATACTCCACGAATTGCCATCCATAATGTCATCTATCCCATGAATTTCTACACCAGCCATCACTGTAATGACATCTGTAAAGCTCTACAGACTTTTTAAGGTAGACATTAAGAATTTACACCCACAATGGCAGTCTTTACATTCAACTAAAGATTAACTAGCTGGTATACGCAATTACTTTAAAAGTAATTTTTTTTTTATAGTGTCATTGAATGAGCACAGACATTTTTTTATCTAATGTTGGTGACCTCAAACAGAATGTGTAGCAAAATAACAAGTGAAAGAGTATGGAAGCGGTTTCTTGGATCAATATCCTTATAGCAAAAGCTGTAATAATGATGAAAAATGAAAGACTTGCCAAAGTAATAAAAATAACTGTATCTGAGCGACATAATGGGATGCTTTTATAAAATGGTAACTGAAAATCATGCAGGCTTTTTCAGGTAGGCCTACACTTTTTCTTTCATGATGGTCAGGAATCAGACAACCAGGCAGTAAAATTCAAATGCAGAAATCTAATACAGGGAGGAAGAATCATCTTAGTAAAAGTGCTTCATGTAGTGGAACACCTGAATTTCCTTTTTGCCCTTTTTTTAATTTTTTTTTTGGCTGATTTTGTTGCTGGGTTTTTTTTGTTCGTTTGTTTGTTTTGTTTTTCTTTTATTTTTAATGCTATTATTCTCTAGGACCAAAAGAGGAAGCTTTTTGGAATCTTTACATGCTTAGCCCAGCTACTCTAAATTAAGAATGACTGTAAGCAAAGATGTTCACAACTACCATGACTAGGAAAAAAAGTACTCTGTCATTGGGTGCTTATCCACACTTTGGCAGTAAGTGATGTGACCTTGATCTTATACCCTTACTTCTGGTAGTTTCGTTCTAATTTAAAACTCAAAGGCAGCAAAAACAGCTGCATCATAAACTCCTATCTTCTGGTATTCAAAGTTACTACCAATATTCAGGCCTACAGGAAGAAAATATTGCAGATAATATTGATTACCTGTTGCTGTACCTACTGGTAATAACTAGAATCTATTGAACACAGATAGCATCAACTAAATTATTTCACTATTATTAAAACAAAAAAACAGGCAGAAAATTATTGGTTACAAAAACCTTATGACTATTGAGGAATCTGACACATAAATCCTGATTTTAATGAAGATCTGATCTTATTATCATTTTCTCCCCATCTCACAGTTGTCATTTTCCTCAGCTTCAATTTTAAGTGAATTAATTCAGGGTATATGATATATTTTCAGACAACATTCCAATACACGGAAATTATTTTGAAGTTGACAAGGGTTAAATGTAAGTAACTAGTCTTTTTAGACCAAAATTCAAGCATCTCAAAGTCTTTTATCTCCTTAGATTTCTTAGACCTACTTTTTAAATTAAATTTATTTGTATATAGCTATGTAAACATATAAGAGTTGGTGGAGTAGGGGGGCTGATGGGACTTCTTTTTTATCTAGATAGATAAATTATAGTTTCAGTTGGAAAGGTCCTGTAAGATCATCAAGTACAATTGTAACCATAATGTTGCCACTGCAAAGTCCACCAATTTTTATTGCCTACAATGTTAGCATCATTGTATTAAAAACTATGTAATTGTTATGTTATTCTTCATATAATTGTGCTTCTTACATCCGTGACTGAATGCGCTCTTCACTAAATCTGTTCTAAAACCACAACTAAGACCTTAGAATTTCCTTTAAATAAAGTGTTATAACATTTTGTAGCTAATAATCAAAGGTCAGGAAACTTGATGCAGCAGTGGTCTTGCAAGGCTGTTAATGTGTCATGTGAATTGTGTGGATGTGTTGTGGTGTGCTTATCAAAACATTAATCATTTTAGAGAACCTGAATTACCATGTATGAACTTCTTTAAACTTCTAAGAGTAGATGCCATACCAGAAATTATTTGAGGTATAGAAAAAAAAATACAAAACAAAGAATACCATTCTTCTGGTTTTGGTTACAAAGTTTAAATTATGATATTTAAATATCTTTTAAAAAGCAAACCATCAAAAAAAAAAAGAGTTAATGAAAGAAGAAATTGGATGAGCTTTAGAGAAAGACCATATTTGCCTGCATACATATCAGGATTTGGTTTTCTGGCAGGAAAAATAGGAAAAATGGCAACTACTTAAATATAGAAGATAATGATTTCTATTGATTTTGAAATTGCACTTTCAATAAAATTGAAAAAAAAAATTGGAGATAAATGTGTCTGGAATTTTCATGTCTCGTGAAACTTCCCCAAATCTAAATGCTCATGCAAAAAACTGTCATTCCAATATTAAAAAAAAATTATACATTTGGCTTACTAGACAGAATGAACAGAAAACATAAGACCTATATTTGAACATAGTGTTTGTTGATTTGTGAAGAAGGAGAAATTTTTGATGTAGCAGAACAAAATTATTTATATTTGGATATTGCTCAAGCAAATTTGGGAGACAAACAATGTGACATCTGGTCTTGGCAAAGGAGGCACTGGTCTCTTCTGCTCTTCAATTCCATTTTGAATGGAAATCAGAAAGTCAAGTAAAGTATTTATTAATGGCTAATTAAAACATTTTAAAAATACTAAATTAAATTCTGGCAGTCAAAATTCATATAGGAGTGACTGTCAAAGATTTGTTACTGATTTTGTTTCTGTGTTGTTTAATTTTGATATTGGAAGTTTTCCAACCAAAGCAGATAAACCCAAGTAAAGAGTAAGACCCAGAAGAATCCAGATGGAAAGCAAAATTATAGAATTTTTTTTTCCTACATGACTAAAAAGAAATATAAACAAATAAGAGTCTGAGATCATTAGCCGTCTTGCTTGCTTAGACATGAGGCACAGAACTAGACTGTAATATATAAAGAATTAAATTATTTGATGGCCAAATTACAGGCTGGCCTGAAAGTAAATGCTTCAGTATTCTAAATTATGAACTGAATTTTAGGTTGAGACAAATTAGAAACCCACTTAGATGTTCTGATTAGACATTGTGAATTCTGGAACAAAAACCAATTACAGTGTTAGAAGTAAATTGGAGGCGCTGAAACTAACTCTATCCATTGTTTGTGTTTTAACAATTAATTTAACATGATTTGCACAGAGGAATCAAAAGAAAATAAAAAGGCTTTTTCAGAGGCTGAAAAATTAAAAAAAAAAAAATGAAAAAAAAGAGCAACCATGTGGGAATAAATCCTGCACTACTTTATTATGTTGATTAATGCTGGAATCATTTATATTCACCATTATAATCAAGGAAAAAATGACATTTCAGTGAGTCAAAACCCAAAAGTTTGGCAGATATTAAAGATTCAAACATTTTTTTGGTTTTTTTTTAAATATTTTGTTCTTCTACCAGACTGTCTGAAAAAATCTTAGTTTCACATTGCCTTATGAATGGCAAAAGCAATTTGGAGCTGATTTTCAAGAAATGTTTCAGTGCCACTTCCCCCACATAGCGAGACTTACTACCTGTTCAAAGAATGTGAAGAGGGGAAAAGAGTTGAGGTTTCCATAGTAACCTTTAGTAGTCCAAAGTAAAATTGCATAAAATGAAATCATTATCACTCAGCAACTAAAGAAGACAGCCCAGCTGATGAAGATCCAAGTTGTAAATGACTGCCGGTGAGTAGCAATTTTTTTTCCCTACCTTTAGTATTACTATGCCTTTTATGGTAGAAAGAAAAGAGAAAAACATAACAAACCAAAAGACAAAATGTATGCTTCTGTTATGTTTAACAATTTTGAAAACTGATTTTTAATTCAGAAACAATGTGACTTAGAATACAGGGTATCCATGGTAACCCAGGAGTTCCTAAAGATCACTCTGTTCGTTTATCGGGAATAGGAGCAGATTGTTTGTCTCCCTGTAGACTGCAAAATGTCCTGTTACTATATGGCTGGAAAACAAACTCAAAATGGCTTATAGAGCTTTCATTTCTCTTGCACTGCAGTAAAGAAAGATCATTATTCACCAGACAATAGTAGTATGAAATAAATTGAAATATCTTTTAAGTACTTAATTCCTGAGACCTCCTAAAAGAAGCTGAAACATTGAGCAAAAATACCTTATCAGAATCAATAGAAGAAAGCAAATCCTTGAAAAGAAACAGTCTTTCTGAGGCTTTTTTTCTCCCCTCTCACCAAGTGACTGAAACTATGCAACCACTTCAATGCTGTTGATCCCTAATGGGTTTAATCAATTACTTACTATGAGTGACAAATGTATCAGAACATTTATTTTTTAAGTTATTTCTTTATAGATATAATCTGACACAAAGAAACATAATTCAAGTATGTGATGAGGAGGGGTTTGCTGCTTTGGTCTCCTTGTTTGGTTTTTTTTTTTTTTTTTCTGAATATGTATTTACTGAGAATGAAAGGAAGAATTCTGTGTACCTTACATTTCAGGCTCCTATTATTAAAACAGCCTTATGCAATTTACTGTGCCATTAAAAACACAGAGCTCTTCAGTCACTAGAAACATAGGAAAATATATACCTAGTGCCCCATTGCTAACCCCCTTTGGGCTCCTCAGTAAATAATTTGAAACAAAACAACAATACCAAGAATACAAAGAATCACAGGAAATAGATGAGGTTGGTATTGTTAGGTTGATTCTGCTGTAGCCTCTACTGGGATAGGAACTGGTGTGCAACCTGTTTCTGAGGAAAATATGAAGAGTTCCCTGTCCCTATTCCATGGTCTGGATGAAGAGATGTACACAGGGACTGTGAACGCATGTGCATGTTTATAGCTTGCAGAACAGTAGGGTTATTTCCAAGAATCCTGCTAGTAAAATAAATGAGAGTTTTTCCATGCACTTTTCTTCTGGTGTGATATTTGAAGTAAATTTTAGTCATTATACCTGGAGAAAAAAATTCCTTTTTAGACATCCCTGCTTAGATAGAAATGGTTTTTGGCTGATGTTTGGGCAGTATTACTAAGCTGTGTGTTAGGATGTGTCTTCAGACAGATGTGGTCTTGACCTGTGCTAACCAAATTGTCACCAAGGTGGAAGTCAGGGCATTATATAAATCTGATACTACATCCAAGCTAACAGGAGTGTGCTCCAAACTTCTCCAAGCTCTTGTGCTCCATAGCATGGCACTGCAGTAGCAGCGTGCCCACCATGAACTCAGTGCCTCATTCATTCTGTTACTTGACATGATTGGACTGAAGTCCATGACATGATTGAAACTGAAGTAGGAAACTTAAAAATACCTTTTTTGAGATACTGCATAAAATTCCCACAGAATGACTTTGAAAACAGTGCATCATTCTAGAATGGAAAGGTGAAAGAAACATGTCCTTGAATGACTTACACATATTTTTAGACTGTTTTCTTCCTATATACTTTAGTTTTCTAAGTGGATTAGCTTATATACAGGAAGCATATCTATTCATTCATGCATGAGTTGCTTTATTTTGTACGTGAATTCATAAGGGTAAAACAAAAATAAAGGATCAGAAATAGTGGAAAATTTAAGTTTTTCTTTCTCTCAGTCCAGGATCACTGATGGTTTAAAGCATCAATATATTCTATTTCCAATGATTTTCCCATTATAATTCTCTAAGGACTAGTCAAACCTCCACTTCTGTTGAAATGTCTTAGTTTAAACATATCTTTACTTTATAACACACTCAAATATCTCAAAAACTTTTTCACAATACCTCATGGTGAATTGCAAAAATTCATTAAAAATTAAAAAAAGAACAAGAGATCCTTTCAAAAATATTTAAAAGAAACATAATTTATTAAAATTAAAAACTACATCTGAAAAGAAATTCAAGTGCCACTTTGTAATAATTTCTAATAGATTTTTCTAAAGAAAGAAAACATAAGTGCAGTTGAAGTAATCGGAGACTACTAATCATTTAACTTAGTCAATATTTTGTATAAGAACTTTTACAGAAATAATATTAAAGGATATCAAAGATGTTCAGCTCAGGCAAATTCACCAGCAGAACTAAATTTATTTTTAAAAAAATGTAAAATGAAAACTGAAATTGTACATTTCTGCAGAAGATCATTCAAGATTGGAAAGTCCATTTCACAAATAATTTGCCTGAAGGCTTTAGAATAAAGGAAAAGCTAAAGAAAAAATATAAGCCATCCATACATATATTAACATATATGCCATATATTAACATATATTCCTGCTACTAAATCTTCAATGTTTCTTCTTACATGGATTTAGCTACTAAGTTGGTCTTGTCAAATACAGCTCTACGAAATTTTGTCTCAAACATGACAGTATCCAGTCCTTGCTCCTTATCACTTGGCACTGATTCCCTGTATTCCTATGCATTTATTATCTTATATCTTCCCTGTCCTTTCTCAAAATTAGCAGTCAGCATGGTTGTTTTTCTGTGGTTACTGCTCCTTTTTTCTCACAAATATGGATGTTCCTGTTACCTTTCTGAGAAGATCATGTATTTCGTTCTTTTCTTAAACTCTTCAAGGTCTGTCTTTTCATCAATGTTCTGAATTGTCTTGATACAACTCAGATGAAAAATAAAACCACATTTCTTGCAAGAACACAGCAAGACCATAGTTAACCTTATTCCTTTACTGAAGTGTTTTATGTACGGCTAATTTATCTCAACATTTACTTACATGGAGTTTCTAGTGCAACTAGTAACCACAGGAGTGGAAACAAATCATAACCCGGCATCATTTCTGCAAATGATGTCTCATTCACATTGAGAACAAGATTAATCTCACCCATGTTTACATATGCAGATGTAAGACAATGCAGTTTGTTTTCCTTTAAGTAAAAAGAGAGAATGAGGCTCACAAAGGAATAATTCAACTAATGTATTTTAGATTTCCTTTAGATGGCTCTATGTGCTTAGAATGAGTGAATGAAAACATTTGAGATAGAAACATCTGTGACTTGATTCCTCTGCCTGCACTTAAACACCCAGTGTTCATTGAGATGTCTTGGGCTATTCTGTATGGATGTAACAGGAGTCTTCTTGAAAGGTTTGGCTCTCTATGTGTCCCCTGTATTGTCCTATGAAGATGTTTATTATGCCTTAGGAACTCTCAGATGATTCCAACTGATTTGAAGATCAGGATATATACATTTTAATATCTGTGTGAGGCAGGGTCCAAATTTAGTTATCCAAACATAAGTACTGAATCTTATAGCTACTAAAGCTTATAGCCTGGCGTCCAATTGTTGCTACAAAGGCATTGATCCTCCACAACTGCTTTGTAATAACTTACAGAAGCTATTTTTCCTAAATAAAACTAGATGCATCTGTATAGCAAACTGAAGAGCTCTTTAGATGTGGAAGCTGTCATTATATCTAACAATGAACCAGAATTTAATTCTGTTGCCTAAATGGTGCTGATTAGAAATGTCTGAAAAGTCCCAGGTTATCCTAGCCTATCTCCAGTTGCTACCTTGGAATAGCATGTCTCTCCTTTCTGTCCCATGTAGTGCCCAAGAGCCTCATGCATGTCTCTGCCATGCCAGTACAACACAATTACATAATCATCTAAAATTTCACCCCACATCAAAATGTTCAGTGTTGTCAAAGGTGTTACTCAAATCAAATGAGCCTTTCAGTTACCCAGAGGTGGGCATCCATTTCCATACATTCCCAAGGAGATCTAGGAACAATACCAAATTCAGACCTGCATGGTTTTGGACCAGCTACTGGAAGCCAGACCTTGAAGCAAGAAAAATAACTCCAGGTATGTGAAATGCTGACAACTGAGAAGGTGACTTAAGTGCTTTGTATAAAGGTGCCCACAGGCTCCCTTGAGGGTGTTAATTCTCCACTGAGCATAATAGTTGCATAAATGCCTCTTTCACAGGACTACACCTTCATTTAGAAGTTTTAATCTGCAGCTACTTTCTTATTTGATCAGATAATGCGTTGATTAGACCAAAAACAGGAAGTAGATTTTAAAATAAGAATTGTATCTACCAGTTCTCAAATAAGACTGCCATGCTATGGTCAATAAACTAAGTCACAGAAAGAATATCAGAACTGCAGTCTTTAAACTGACCTTAGTAAGGAACATATTCAGGCTGATTTTAAGTATAGAAAAACTTAGAACACACATGGGAGGAATAGCATAAAGATACTTTTCCCTTTGAACACTCGTTTTTCTACCCTTAAAAAAAAATGATTTTCACACTTTTCTAAAAATTTAAAAATTACTTATAGTTATCAATTGAAGATATTATGTCTGTTTATTAGTTTTTGAATGATATTACAGTGATAACTGAGTGGTTATTGAGGAGGATGTACTGATTCTAATTTAATCAATACTGTGACTTTGAGGGTACACAGAGTAGAAGCTTTTCTAACACTTTAGGCTAAACATATATTTTGAATGTAAACTTTCCCTTTTCCTCTTTAACACTCCCATGCAACACTTGCTGCTTTTTTTTTTTTGATATTTAAATACAGAAAAGGATTTAAAGCATATCAACAGCATCTAAGAGAACATACTGCTCCTGAAATAAATTTAATTACAAAAGTATTGTCTTATTTTCTGCTGTGACTATATTAATGATTCAGCAGCTATCTCCATTATCACTCTCTAAGTTCCAGTTATAACAGAGGAGCATGCTTTTTATCATATTATGTGAATACAGGCTCTTTTTGATTCTTCACTCTGTAAAAGACCTGTGAGTGAGTGCAGGTGTGAAAAAAAAAAAGGAAAGAATACTTGCTTTTTAGAATGCTTTCAGGATTGAATTCATAGCAAGTGAATTATTCAGCTTCTCCAGTTTTCATTAAAAAGCACAAAACAGAAAAATATTATTGCACTGTATTTACAGCATAGTATTGTTTTTCCACAGCTCATATATATATCTCCTATGTATTCAGATGCTGACACAAAGAGTACAGCTTGCTGAATCTGTTTTGATTTCACTTCCCACCTATCTGACAAGCATTCACATCAGACAAGAATTCAAGCTGCATGAAACTTCTTTGCTCCTACCACGAGTTTGAAGCTAGGCATAGGTACAGGTAAACAGGCATGTACACAAAGCAGGAAATTACTGAAGTTTATTATTTTCTTATACAATAAGGTGCTCTCTATGTAATAAAATATGAGCAAAGTGGAAGGCTTGGGTCATTTTGCAACTGTATTCTTAAAAATGCAATACAAATACTACATAGTAGCTTATTTTTTAACCAATGTACTCTTATATGCCATACATATTAGCATGTGGGTTGCATGGTGACTAAAAGTTAAGAAAGATGAATTCAGATAGATAGGGAAAGGTTAGAAATTTTTGGTTCAACCTGACAAGTTAGCCTTGCCATCAGTTGCAGCACAGGATGGCAGATCCCTGGAGACACAGTCCCAGCATGGCCAGCAGAGCCATGGGGGACTGGGACAGGCTGACAGGCCAAGATATGGGCTCTTGTGCATCTCAGCGTTTTCCCTAATTCCAGCAGAATCTCAGCACTGGACTTCCATCTGAACTGTCCACTCTTAGCACTTTCCGTCTGAAAGTGCTTGTTCCTTTCAAAGCGATCCTGAAGACTCACATTATCTCTTTAGTCTTTTAATAGATGTGTTTGCTGGCATTCTTTAGCTTGTATATGCTAGTTCTTGACCAGCTCTTGCCAGTGTTTCTCCAAAGCAAGACTGACAATAATTCTTTCTCCTCCGTTAGCCCCAGTCATTCCAGTTGGTGCTATCACACAAACACTACTGATGACAGCTAAAGCACCTTCCCTGTTCCCCTCTTTCCTCTCCAGAGTCTGTCTGACCTTGTCTCTAGCTGCAGACGCTTCACAGCAGCAGGAGAAGTGAAGGAAATGGCTGTACTGCAGAAACATTCATGATATAAACATTAAAGCCATTCTCCACTTCCTCTTCAAATCAGGTTAGGATGGAAAATTAAGATGTGTACTTGGTTTCAGTTCCCTTCAAGATAAGTTAATTTGAATAAGGCACCAGTCATGAGTAGATAGGCTCAACTCCTCTTTTTATTTTCCTGAATACTTGAGCGAACATCTTTAGTTTTAGTCTTTTACTAAAGATGTCAAAATTTATAGAAATTAAAATGAAACAGTAGCTGCTGTTTATAAATATTTTAAAGTGTTGTTGCACATTTCTATTACTTTTCTATATGACCTTTTCATTACTAGATAACCATATGTTTCATATAACATCAACAACTTATAAAAAAACATTGGTGAAAATTTCAGTAGTAATTAAAATCAACAGTATTATTTTATGCAGAGAAAATAAAAGAAGTCCTTTGGATTGCAAAAACCCTTACACAAATCAGCAAGGAAATTAACAAAAAAGAAGATTTCAAAAGCTTTCTTAATTCTTTGTATCAAACTCAGCATAGAAATCCCAAACTTATTGGAGAAAACTGCCTCTTGCTTTCCATTTTTCCCCCTCAGAAATACAATATTTTTGTTGTATTTTTCTCTTTTGTTTTTTTACCTCTCTCTGTTGGGTAAATCAGTTTTATAGCACTGTAGTCACAATAAAAATATATGTCAGTATTCATGTTCTTCCTGGAGAGGATGGTTTAGTCATTATTCATGATAAATAAAGACATTTGTAAAAAAATCAAGGCAACTTTCCCTGGAAAAACTGCACTTCAGGATTTAATTTTCTACTTTATTTTCCCATTATAAAAATATATCTTAGGCCATGAAGATTTCCACTGACATTCCCGTGGCTCCAGTATTTTCTTTCTATATAAGCAAGGTACCTCTGTGGCTTAAATTTAACATAAGTTTTACAATTGTGCACTTCTTTTTGTATGTTTGATGCCACATTTATAGGTAACAATGCAGTTCCTTGTACTGTAGAGGTTGGTATAAATTATCCATTCCAAACAGCTATAGGGCTGAACTTTTCTACTACAAAGTCCTTAAAAATTTTATGCTTCCATTGTGTGATTGAGACAGTAGTAATAGTTGCAGAGTAGAGCCTCATTTTTGGGAAATATTAAGCTGTGTCATAACATATAATGATCCATATTTTCAAAATAAATAAGTTGCCCAGAGCACACAGAAGGACATTGTCTGAGTTCGACTTTAGAAATCATGTCTTTCAACAACTCTATGAAAAGCAAGTAGTGAAAATTGATTATTCTCTGAACTTCTAACTCATGTAAAAACTACAAAGATCTCCTTAAAGAAATACAATTGAAAATTGTCACTAACTTTTCCTTTTTTATCTTCTTTTATGTGATATATATGTTCTATTAAGCCTTTTGTGAAAATCAGCAGCACGTTAACTGAGCTGTTTTGCTTCTCTACTTTAGACACTTTAGCTTTTAAAACATCCCCATTTCAACAAAAGTGTTAGCGTTCAAAAACACATAATCACGGAGCGATTATATGCGGTGCTTTTTATTAAGAGCTCTGGGAATCGGGG
>JAXCLO010000001.1:68888734-68913482 GCA_035583995.1 Arremon aurantiirostris
GCAGTTGATCTGGGAAAGCACAAAGCCTAACATTTTAGATTCTATCTTTAACTTTTTCCAGGGTTCCACTATCAAAAGGACCAAATTAGTATTTGGGAAAATAAAAGTTTGTTTTAATATATATAAATGGAAACTGGCATCTCCCCTCCCACTATAATTTGTGCTCACTGTGTTCTCTGTTTTCACTACTTCTTTGGTCAATAGTTGGTTTTGTTTTTTCTTTTTAGTGGAAGCCTTATGCATATGTGTCAGTCCTCACGCACTGGCATAGCATGCCTAGGTGTTCACATCTATGTACTTAAGCTGAGCATATGTGTGTGTGATTGGAAGTGGGTTGAACCCCATATCACCAGTTTTAGAAACGTTCATTACCCTTTGATACACTTTGTCTACATTTTTTCATGAAGTACAAAAAAATTAACATCTATTTGAAGCCAGCTTGCTGAGAGCCAGTCCCACCACCGCTGGCAGTAATTGTTTGCATGTGACCTTGCTTTTTGATTATGCTGAAATTTTATTAAGGAGCAATCTGCAGGCAACCGTTCTGGTCTGCTCACTTGAATGCGATTTATTCAGAACTTTCCTGCATGCTTTGTCCATCATTTAATCTCAGTTTCTAAGGGAATTAATCTTGAGTTTCTTAGCTTCTAAATGATTAAAGTAAACACAGGCAAGAATGAAAAGGGAGAAGAAAGAACCATAGGAATCTTTCTTCCCTTTTATTCTTTAGGGAAAGGTACGTTCAGTGCAATGAATAAAACTATCTTTCATGTGGAAATACTGCTTTACCGGCAATGCAGAGTACTTTATTTATGAAGATGAGTAAGCTAATCCTCATTAAGAAGAAATATAATGAAGTGTGGGGGTTTTTTAAGTCCTAGAATTTTATAAAGACATTTGGGATTTGAAATATGATGAAAAATAAAGTACAACACAAAATGAGAAGTTTTCATTACCAGAACGACCTAAAAAACCCAAGAGAATGCTTAAAATTAGTTTATAAGTTGAGATACTAGAAGAGTATCCCCACTTCCCAAATGCAAAAGTGATATTGATCAATAGTATAATTAAGGCCAAGATACATTCTCTAGAACACTGGTCTGAAGGAAGTAGCAGGATAATAAAAAAATAAAAAAAGAAGAAAAACACCCAGGAGAAAAACAAACTGTGGACATGGAGCTACACCAGCCTTGCCTCCACTGGGCTATTGAACTTAACAAGCCCCTAAAATACCTGATGTACATTTAGAGTCTCCTTTATAATTTCTTATATCTTTTTCTCATAAAATACATGATTGCTGAGAAAACTTATTTGCAGGCTCGAAGTGAGAATATGTAAATGCGCCTGTGGTAGTTTTGAACATTGGTGTACAGACAGCCACTCGCCACAAAGAGACCTCATATAGCAGATTTTTCTATTTTTATTACAACGGATTTTTGTTGTTATTAAGCTCCAGTTACTCTTCCTCACATTTTGCAGCATTTATTTTTACTTCATGTCCATTTGTCTGTTCTTCAAGGTGAATTCACACTTTCTAGCCAGTTGTCTGATTTTCATAGATGCATTAGATTTTCTTCAACTTTATGTAAATGTGTTGGTTTTGCAAAGCGTAGCTTTTGGTAGTGGGGGGGACCACAGAAGTTGCTTCTGTGAGAAGCTGCTGGAAGCTTCCACCATATCCAGCAGAGCCACTCCCTGATGCCTCTAAAGATGGACATGCTGCTGGCCAAGGCTGGGACAATTAGAGAGGCTGGTAATGCCTCTGTGATAACAGATTTAAGAAGAAAATCAAAGCAAAGAGGGGCACGCCAGAGAGGAGCAGGAGGTAAGAACATGTGAGGGAAAACAACAGGGAGACATCAAGGTCAGAGAGGTGTCTGAGAAAGAGGGGAAGGAGGTGCTCCAGGCACTGGAGCTGAGATTCCTCTGCAGGCTGTGGTGAGACCAGGGTCAAGCAGCAGTGCCCCGACAGCCCATGGGGGTCCAGGGGGATGCAGAGATCCACCCACAGGTTTTGGGGAAGGTACCCATGCCAGAGTGGGTGGATGCCTGGAGGAGGCTGTGATCCTGTGGGAGATCTGGTGGAGAGAGGGTCTCTTCTCTCTGGAGCAGCCTGTCTTTGGAGGACTGGACTCTGTGGCCACATGCTACAGCAGTTTTGGGAGGACTGTCTGCCCATGGGAAGGACTCATGTTGCAGCAGTTTTGGGCAGATGGCTGCCTGGGAGATTGGAGCCATGCTAGAGAAGTTCAGAGAGAACTCTCTTCCTTGGGAAGGGACCCCATAGTCTCACAGTGGAAGGACTCCCCTCCCAGAGCAATGGAAGAAAACCTTGGGTGAAAAATTGACCAAAACTCCATGCCATCTCTCCCTGTACTGTCAGTGGAAAGGAGGGAGATGGCTGGGGGGAAAAAAAGGTGTTTTAAGGGCTTATTTTACTTCTCATTGTCATTATCTGATTCTGATAGTAATAAATTCACTTTGCAACTTTAAGCTAAGCCTTTTTTGTCCTTGAAATGTTTTGTCCTGGTGCTTAACTCATGAGCACTTTGTTGGTTTTTTTTTTCCTCTCTTTTACCCAGCTGTGGCGAGGGAGAATGAGCAAGTGGCTTTTATGGGTGCCTGGCATTGGGCCAGTGTGAAACTACAGCAATCACAAATAAATTTCCTTCACAGATTCTTTTCCCCTGAAAAAAATAATACATGAAATTATAAAACAGAATACCTCTTTGAGCTTATCTTACCTGAATACCTCTAATAGGCTGAGTCTGACGCATACTCACCATCTCAAAAGCTACTTGCATCACATAATTCTTACTCCAATTCTCACCTTCTACAAAATAGCTAATGTGGTATCCTGTGTTTTACTACACAAAATGATTTAATAAATCTAGGCCAGCAACTTTTCTGTGTTCCCATTTTCTGTAAAATTTCTTATCAAGAAAGCCATCAAACTTACAGTTATATACTTGCAGTAAATACAAGTGCATTGTTAATGTTTCCTCTTTGTAGTGTAGACATTGTGGAAGACTTGGCCATACACTGGTTTTGAACTGGAGAACTGGATGTTACAGCCAGGAGTGGAAGAAAATTAGTTTGATTTTAGAATAAGACCTTGATTAATTAGGGAATTGATTTAATTAATTAAAACATTAATTAAATGTTGAAGAAAATACTGAAAAGACAACTAAACCTAACATACAGGTTTTAATTAAAATACTACATAAAATTTTGGTGAAATCAAAGAAAATAGAATAACTTAATTATAAACATTATTTATATAACTGTCTCTTAAACAAGTTGTGGCAACTGTATAGGAACAGCAACATGTAAAACTAAGCATTAGTAGAGCAAAATATAAGGAGATGAAGACACTAAGGATGAAATGTTCATCTTATTAAATTAATTATATTTCATGATGAACAATCTTTCTCCCATCCAAGAAGATACTTCATACATCAAAAGTAAGTCAAAAGCAATCCATTGTCCTGTGAGTAACATAATGCATTAATGTATTCTGCTGGAAAACATCCCAGGGTACTCAGAAACTCTAAGTACTGAAATAAAGGATATTAATGATAAAACAAAACTATGTGGCTTTTATAGAATCTATTTTTATTAATTCTGTACAGACACACAATTATGTCCTTTGCTAAGCTGTGTATCATGACAGCTCATTAAGAGAAACCATGGCAAACAATTTTGATAGTTTTTTTTAAATTGTCTAAGAAGGCATAACAACTTTGACAAATAAGATGAAATAAAAAAATAACATTCAGAAAAAATCAAGTGAAGCAATTTGAATATTTTTAACAGTGGTTACTTGCCATAAAACCAGAAAATAAATTATTTAGGCCACGTGTAAACATGATATAAAATGAATACATTCTTGAATGCAGTAACATATTTGTGGTTTAATACTAATTTTGAATTAAACTTATTCGATTTCCAATTTACTAAGTGTCATTGAAATACCAGCCATTCAACAATATGTTCTGTAAATCTCACTCAGCATGTTATAGCATGGATATATCTGATCAAAAGTGTTTGACTTTGCAATTCCACTATGGGCGCTGGTTCTACTAATTTAAATGAATGGAGCAATGTTATAAAAATTACAAAATACCTTTGAAATACACCTTCAGGTCGAACACACTACCAGCACTCTGTAAGTGTCAGAAATAGGTTCAATTAACAGAGTGTGATGAACGCCATAGGTATTTTTATTAAAAATTGCTTTCAGACCCTAAGAATAAAGATCCTTAACCTTTGATGGTGGGTGTTTGCCATGACTTGCGCTGCCTTAGAATCCTGAGGTATTAATTCAGTAGCCTACATAGAGGCACCTCTAAACATTTGTTTGCTACGTATCCTACCTCAGATCCACTTGTCCTTTCAGAATAAAAACCAAACATGAATTGTCTTTATGTTCTCTTTCATATGCCCACAAGAATATCTCAGACACCCTACAGCACCCCAGCTCAAACAGACTTTCGGTGTGAATAGCAGAAAGGTGCTCTGAGTTCTACTTTTGTGCTAATCATCCTAGACTGCTCTTAGTCAGCAGGAGAAAGAAAGGCTCTGTAGGGCAATTAATAGATTTGACCTCTGATCTAAAACTGTATGAATTTCCTTTGGTGATTACCAATCTATCCACTGCCTGTTAAATTAACCTTAGTAAATCATGGACAAAAATTATCCTAACATTGAATATTTAAATGTCTAAGGTCAAGGAAGAAGAGTCCTGCCTCCCTCAAGACTCTGAATTATCTCTGAAGATAGAACTTACTTGCTAGGTCCTTTAAGTCTTGTAACACTGAGGACGAATACATTAGTCTACCGTCACATAATACTGTTTACAGCACAATGATGAGAGTAGAGTCTGTCTTCACATCCGCACTAAGATCTTTTCTTATTAGTTCCCTTAAAGTTCACAGAGCTTATGTCAGCTGTTTTCTTCCTAGTACTTTAGAAAGTCTTCTTTGCTTAAAGGTCAATGCCATAGAAAACTATTTTTTATTGCTAGAGGGAAGCTGTAAACAATCTCAGAAGTTCATAGGACAAACAGCTAAAGAATATTCCTCAATTCAGTTAAAATTTTACAGCGTATAACTTCTCAGTGAAACACAGTAAACTGCCATAACTAATTAATCAGGTTTTCTTCAGGCAATTCCAACTTGCACCAGAAATTCATATTTGATTACCATGTTGTATATGGCAATATTTTACCTGCATAGTGTTAGAGAGGATTACTCCACATCCATCAAAAATGTTACATTGAAATATTGGCAGTTTGAATCTTATTGTAACTAATATATTTGATTAGTCTCCTTATCTTCGAGTTATAAAATAAATGGAAAGATACATTTCAATTTAATTTGGTCATTATGAAGGACTTTACCATCAGAAGTTTTTAATAGTTTAGTACTTTCTTATTGCTCGTAAGGCCTTAGTGCTACATCTGGTCTGTAGAACCAAAGAATCCCTCTGAAGATACCACTGCCACATCACTACTGAGTGGAACTGGAGCTAAGAAAATAAATTGTGTGGTGAAGGGCAGAAACCATTGATATTTCTAAGAGTTCTTAAACCCAGCAGTAAAGGAGATGATGAAAGCTTAGAAAGACCAGCACAAGCAACACAGGAAGGCACAGTGAACCTTGCGTTGGAGAGCTATGAAATGATTCCACAAAACTCATATCAAACATGATCAGTCTAATCTTATCTCCCCGAATATTTGGGTGTACTTATTCTGTACAATGAGACATAGAATGTATTATGTATTGTTTATGATCTAGAATGAATAAAATTAACAGCTGCCTCCTGTACCCAACATTGTAATATTTTGGGCACAGAAATAGTCAATTGAGTTCATATATTTGGCTCCTGTAAATATTGCTTTGGGACTGACCTAGTTGGGAATCTTAGTGTTCACCTAAAAATTCCATCAGCTTAGTGAGTCATGGCTTAAGCACACACATGTAGGAAAATATAATATACACTATCTAAATGCTTAAATCACACAATAGGTGAAGATTCAGTATGATGAAATATTTTCAAAGTCTTGTTACAGGAGGATTCACATACAACATTTTTAACCTTATTAGCAATTAAATTTCTATGTTCATCTTCATCACAGAGAAGTACAAAGTTCTGAACCTTGGAGAGAGTGACCATATGCTTGAGAACAGCATAAAATGGCTGAAAAATAGTTTAGCTGGAAAGGACTTCAGTGTTACTGCAGGCACTAAGATTTGGTAAGCCCAAAGTGTGCCTTTTATTGCAGGTTTAGTGTATAGTGGGCTACGTTAGGAAGAGGAGAACAAGAAGTTGAGTTAAATTATTATCCCATTGTTTTTATTATCTCATCTCAGCCCTGGGGAGGTTACATCTGAATTACCAGGCCTAGTTCTATTTCACTCGGCCCTATGGCAAAAATGCCTCAAAAAAAAAAAAGGTTGAGCATTTGAGCAGGGCCCAGTGGTCAACCACCAAGATGGTGAGAGAGCTAGAGCATGACCTGTGAGGGAAGTCAAACTGAAAGAACTGTCTGGTGCAGAGGAGCCTGATGATCTGACATTATAATTTTTTGGAGGGGAGTTTCAAAGAAAGCAGATTCAAATGCTTCCCTGTTGTTGCAGATGGTGCAGCAGAGTTGTTTTGGGGGGGAGATTAAACATCAGGAAAAACCTTTCCAGCTGGCAGAAAGTTCACCACTGTAAAATATTGTCCAGAGGGGATGCATTAAAAACCATGTCTGTGGATTTTTCATGCTTCAAATCTGACTGATCTGGCTTTGTCTTGATGATAATCCTGTTTTGAGAATGATAATGGACAAGGCATCTCTAAAATCTGCTTTAAGTAAGCATTTCTGGTTTTCTATCTTCCATGGATGATAAGCTCTGAGGACAGCATAGCTCTTTAACTTGAATTCATTAGATATTAAACTTCATTTTATTACTTCACTATTTAAAAATCATTTTCTCAGGGTAAGAGAAACATTAAGGAACCTTTTTTATCTATTCTTATTTTTCAGTTGCATATTTATTATATTTAACATTATTCTATTTCTTTACTCAGCATGAAGTACAGCTGAGGAGAAATATTTAGGAGGTTGGTTTTTCTCAGTCTGTCTGACCCCCACAAATGTTTTTAAAGCTTAAAATAGTTCATCCAAACAGAATGAATGAACACAACATTGAAATTTAATGTTTACAAATGGAAGTAACTTTGTCATATCTTGTAATACTAAAATTTATCACAGAGTTATGGCAAATATGACTACTTTGTTCATGACTTTTAAGCGATACAAATATTGTCTTTTGATCCATCATTCCTTAACCTAACTTCAACTATATAAATGTACATTTGTATGAGTAATTTTCATTATTGGGAAGAAAGAAATCATAGCAGCATCTTCTTTGGAAGCACTTTATCTTTTTTTTATGTTTTACATGTTTATCTGGAATAGCCTAAATCTAATGGCTTTGTTATATGTATTGAATTATGCTCTCTTCTAGGGTCAATAAGTGCAGTGGAAAAATAGACTGAAGTGTGGCTTTACTCAAAAATGCTAAATTTTAGTCTGTATAGATAATTCAAAAGATTTTTATTTTATTTTTAATGTTTTTATTTAAACCTTAAAATACTTTATAACAAAAAAATGGAAAAAGATGAATGAGTGATTGAACTTGAAGAATCTTGGATGCACAACTGAGGCTCATACAGTCTGTTCAAATATTAATTCATCTATGAGGAACCATATGGTTTTCTTATCTTCAATTAAAAAAAATCAATTTAGTCAGCAAACCACCTGAATTTTCAATATACAAAGTCCAACTACAGACTAAGACTTCTCATTTGATATTTATGAATTGCACTTCAAAATAGAGGTTTGTGTTTTAGTCATGTGCAACATAGCTATTAAATATGCAGAGAATGAAAACGTACTAACATAAAAATATTACTAGAGTGATATACTTATTTAGATTTAAAGATCCTAAGACGGAAGTCTAGCTTTTCCCTTTCTCATTTAAATTGAGTTCAAATGCAAACCTTTTGAGAAAATGGGAAACAAACAAACACTGCCAAGGCATAAAAAAAATAAACTTAAGATGAATCTTACTGACACAAAAAGATGACTTGAAATTTCAGACTACTCATAACAAAGAAGGGACATTGAACTTCTGACAATTTCAGTGAGGACAGGAAGTGCTGACACCGTCTTTTTCATGGAAAATTTTATATGTATTTCAGTCACGCAACTTGAAAGACTATCTAATCTGGATCAGAAATGCCGTAGAAATCCCACATCGAGGCCATCTGTGACTAACAGTGTAGGAGGGACCATGGTTTTGACCTTGTTGTACGCCTGGGACAAGGATAGAATGCTACAGGCGGTAGGGAAAAATGAAGAGGTTATGTTTAAGGGCATGAAGATATTATTCCTTCTTGATGTAGGTCCAACCTCAGTTAAAAGAAGAGAACTGAATGAGAATTAAAAGGTTTCCATGAAAGGAAAGGTTATGGTCACAGTGCTCTGTCTTGCAAACTGAGAGTAACTTTTAATAACTGCACACTGGCTGAGTAAAATGGCAGCAAATAAGCTTTCATACAGTCAGAAAAGAAAGCACCTGGGAAGACCCAGAAAGTAAAGACTGTAGAGAATGAATACACTGCTGTTTGGGCCTACTTGCATCTCTAGTTTTATATGGTCTTCAAACGTCACATGGTTTGTTGTAAGCTTTGTTCAGAATGTCCTGCTAAGTCTACAGCCACTGCAATCTTAAACAGGTAGGTAAAGGTCATATGTTAAATATATAGTGTCTACTTCAGTATTCTTTAAAGCTAGTATCAGTAGTGGAGTTTGGAGTGCTTTCTTGCTCTCATATGTATATTGATAGAAAATAGAGACAACTTGTTTTGTCTTTTTTAGACAAATAACTGCTTATAAATCTACTCTATTTGTAAACATTTCTTCTCCAAAAAACAGAAGAAAAAGAAAAAAAGAAACACTTCTTCACACAGTTACACCACTTTTTTCCTCTCCAAATGTCAAGCAAGTCTTGGTTTTGTGCTAATTTCAGTTGTTCATGAGTTTCTTTTTATTGCCCTTACTAGCAGCTCCAAAGGTTATCCCTTTAATGAGGATTCATTGTTTGTTATTTTTCTCAAGTTATTAATTTTTTTCTAGCAGGTATAATAATATTTGTAATAATTTATAAGGAACTTATATAATGTAACTATTTTAGACATTTCTTTTCTTAATACAATTGCATATATATTCCAAAACATACAGGCATCTTTTCTAAGGCAAAGGCATGTCAAACTCATATTTATTTTGCTATCTACTGTCCCATCAACACCTACCAGAACTATGGTTTTTTGCAAGTTTTTAATTCTCCCAAGTTAATATCTAATTTTTGGTTTTTTTTTCTTTTGTTGTTTTGGAATTACTTTTTTCCCTCCAAAGGAAGCCTGTTTTTAAATGTATATATATATTTATTTTTGGTTGTGCTTTAATCTCCTTAGATTAAATGTTCATGTTTCACCTTATCTTCAGAAGACCTTAGCAGTATAATTTATTTTTCTCTTTCAAAGATTTTTTAGTTCACACTCGTTTTGCCATTAAATATTATTTGAATTCAAATTGAGAGCTAGATATGAGGTCTGTCAAGCTATTTAAGAACAATTATGGTGTAACTACAGAGTATCATAATTTGTCCAGAGAATAGAAGAAGAAAGGAAATAAAGGGGTAAGATATTTTCTAACAATCCTTTTCTCTGTAGACAATAAACAGCTACATGGCAATAGAAAAACAAGCAAATTATAAAGTTCTTCTTTTTTTATAAAGGAAAATTATAGAAGTCTGCATTAAATGTATTTGCTGCATATATTGACTGGAGTGTTCAAGATGATTATTGGTTCTTATTTAACCAAGAATACCAGGAATTGTTTTTTCTTTTCATTTCTTTTAATTCTAAGTAAAGGTGGTTGTTTATTTCCAATGAATGTGGAATGCACGGAAGTATAAGAGCAATCCTGCAAATACTAACACTAAAACACAATCAGTATGAAACTAAAAATTTCACTACCCTTTATTTTTAATAAATAAAAAATAATGCACTCTTTTCTTGCACCACCCTTTATATTTAATTCAAATACATGGGATAGAAGAAACTACAGAAAAGGAAGAACACTGTGCTGTTCTAATAAGGTAGAAGCCAGGAAAAATCCACTGAGAAATTACCACATGACAAAATGCCTCAAACTTGGAAATGATGCTGAATATTTCAAGAGAGTGTTCACATTATTGTTATCCATGGGACAATTACTTTGTTCCCTGGCTGATGGTTCAACCATATGGCCATTTCAGCTGTTTGTAATCAAGTAAATATGCCTTTTATACTAGAAATTCATCAAGCAGACCTGATTTGAGATTTCCACGATTTTAGTTTGAATAAGACAACTCTTCTTTTTTATTTCCTTTCATTTAGAGAAGATAGAACAGATTATAAATCCCCATAAAAGACAAAAATAACCTATTAAATCACCCAGTATTTCTTACAATCAGCTCCTGAAAATACATGGGGTAACATCTCTCTTAAAAGCTGTTGCATGTACAAAGCCTTATTAAACTGAAAATACTGAATGTATTCCTTGAAATTAATTTCCTTAATCTAATATCATATTAATTCCAGCAATTACAATAATTTTTAAATGGAGGAAACATTATTAGAAAGGTAAAATTTTAATTTAATTAAACAAACAGTAAATTAATTTTAAGCCGTAGAGCCAGTCTTTTCTTTTTCTCCTCTATGGGGTTTTTCGTTAATTTTGAATCAAACACATTCTATGAGGGTGCATTATAATAGCTCACACTTTAATAAAAAAATCTCATTTTAAATAATTTTCTGTTAAAATTTTCTGGTCAATGAACCTTATTATTCATGAGAAACTAAAGTCAAAGCTCATTTTACTTAATGGAAAAGTTAAGTCTGTGACAGAACCTAGAATGAATTCCATTTACTTTGACCTTTAAATTACACATGCTGATGAAACAACAAAGATTGCATCTTTGAAAATTAAATTTAGAAATACTAAATGTAACTAATTCAAGGAAAATTAAATAATTAGAGGTGGGTTTAAAGTTTTGATTCATATATTAATACAATGTATCAACATGTCCTTAACTTTTTTTAACCATGATTAATTTTGAAATATGGCTTTGAAAGATATGCATTGTAAAGGATATTTTCTTTTGATAAAGAGTATTTATCTGGAATTTAAATATCTCGCATGGCTGTTAGTCTTCCAGGAGATGACATGCTGGCCAAATGTTGACTCTTTCATATTAGGTATGCCTAAATTAAAAAAAAAAGAAAGATTGTTATCAATTACTTACAGACTACATAGAGGGCAAACATTTAGGCTGTCTTGTGTTGTCCTATGTATTAATGGCACAGAAGCATTAAAAATTTCCCTTAGTGAAATTCTGAGTAATTCGGTTCTTTCAAGGATTAGCAGATGATCAGGACTGTCATTAATTATCATTAATAACTTTCTTTAATTTCTGGAGATGTTTCTACACTGTCAGCACATAGCATCTCTGATGATATTCTCCTTCCACATCTCACCATACAATTACTGCAGAGAAATGTTACTAGTTTATTTCTATTTCTATTATGATCTAATAAGAAGGATAAAAAGCAAAATTAAAGACATAATTAAAACTTTTTCTGAATCATTAGAGCACGAATACTTTGCTCCTATATGTGTTGAAAAGTATGGGATATAGGAATAACAAGATGAAAAATTGGATATAAATTCTAGTACGAGAAGGTCTTAGCTGAGTATAGAATGGGCAAAACTTTGATTACATTCAATTACATCTGATTACGTCCTATTTTGAAGTGTGTCAGTGTTTCAGTGTATACCCAGACTAACTGGATTCTGTCAGTGAATTTTTATTTTACTCCTTGAGGCAACTTAAATGCATATTTTTGCTTAAATATGAAGAGATTTAATGAGCAATAATTGAATGGTTTGTGTTGGAAAGGACCTTCAATATTCATTTATAAACCTCTTGCCGTGGTCGGTGACATATTTCACTAGATCAGGATCCTTAGTGTCCTGTCCAACTTGGCCTTGAACTCTTTCCATGATGGGGCATCCACAACTTCTCTGGACAACCTGGTGTTAGAGTGTTTCACCACACTAACTGTAAAAAAAAATATTCTTTATTTCCAATGTAAGTCCACCCACTTACATTGGTGGTAGTTTAAAACCACTACCACTGTCCTATTTCAACAGGCCTTATTTAAAAGCCTGTCCTTATCTTTCTCATGAGCTCTCTTTAGTTATCAGCAAGCCACCATAAGGTTTTCCCAGAACGTTCTCTTCTCCAGGCTGAGCAGCCCTTGGCCTTTCTTCACAGGAGAGGATATTACAGCACTCAGATAGTTTTGTGACTCTGACACAGGTGGAGGACCTTGCACATGCCTTTCTGGAACTTTACACAGCCTTTGGGCAGACTCCTATCTCCATAAATGACTCTTCAAGGGGTCTGCAATGATATGTAATAAGCCAATTACTTGTATACCCTTTCAGCAAGAAGGGCCTTGTGGACAACATCATTAGATTATTCCTGATATCATTCCCCAACACCAACTCTATTTACCAGAAGGAGGCCCTGAGCACTTTAATTCCATGATTCTCACAAGAAAATATTTAGACATTTCTTACCTCATCAGCAAACTTCACTTTCTTATTTGGTGTGAAGATATATATCTATATATCTATATATCTATATATCTATATATCTATATATCTATATATCTACGTATCTTATCTGTATATATCTCTAGATCTCTATATCTATATAGATATCTTATCCTTCCATAGTTGGGCCTTCCATATACAGATATACTTGGTCATAAATTACTGCAGAACCACTACAATGTGAATTTTCACTTCAATTACTAAAAATACAGCTTTCCTGAGCACATATAGGAGTATTTCTTAAGTACAACTTTTCTGACAGAATTAATTACAGCGTTAAAAACACTTTTACATACTTATTAAAAATAAATAAAAATAACAGTGCTATTTTAAAATCATCGAGCTACATAAATACACAGCTGCCGGTTTTCTCTGGAGCACTTCTCTAAAGAGTAGAACTTTAAATTTTCTGTTTTAATCTCAGGTGTTCTTTCAAAACTGAGCTAGTAAAGCACATCAGATAACCAGTACCACTTTGCAGTCCTTTAGATAGTGAGGGCTTACATGGCCTTCAAAATAGGTACATTTGAAAAGGACTGGGCAAAAGAAAAGATAAATCACATTGACAAATTGATTAGAAACATAAATTCAACCTCCTATTTTTTTTATATGTCTCTCAAACCCAATGGCTAATACAAACACATTTCCAGAGTATTATTCATCTAAATTTTTTAAGTATCTCTTTTATATTAACATAAAGCCCTTTTCTTGTTACAAATTTATCTTTATTTGTTATGAATGAAATATTTGCAGACTAACACAGGCTTAGATATTTATTATTTCAAGCTCAAACTCAGTTCTAAATTATCAGTCTAAGACTTGAACAGAAGAGTTCCTGTCTAATGAGTACCCTAACAGTTGATTATTCAATGGTAACCTTTCCTTTTCTTTTTCATGAGCTCTTTCACCCTAGATCTGAGAAAATTCAGCTGATGTGGTCACTGTGATCAATATTATGCATATTTCAGCACATAGATGCTTGCTGAAACATTCCTCATCAGTTCTAACAAATTCCATTACCAACTGAGGCATGAGGAGTGGAAGTTCAGTTCGCTCAGCTAATCCTCTCCACCTGTACACTCCGTCAACTTTTCATTTCTGAATTAATTCAAGCTCTCTCGGGGTTGGAGAAGAACTCGAGGCACATACCTAATACAGAGCATGTTTCTGTCCAAAAGCATGAAGCCACAGATGTTTCCTCTTGCACTACTGGACATATTTCTATTTTTTCTTCACCTCTGACAAGACTAAATGACAAGGATTAGAAATAATGGATCAATAATTCAGTTAGGAGCAAGAAATTGTTTTTCTTCATTCTGACTTTACCTCTTTGAAATAGTTGCTGTTATAGCACTCAGTGTGCAGCATGATAGCTTAATACCTTTGCATGGTTCTAAGATTATAAATACACTTATTATTATAGATAAACTACTGTAATCTGTTGTGAGTTCTGGGGGATTTTTTAATTTGGATTTTTAATTTTCTTGTTTCACCTATTAATTCAATTAAATGAGAATTAAGAATGATCTATAACTTTGTGTGGGTGCTTGTAACTCTATGCTAGCTTTCTACACATCCCCTCCTCCCATGAATAACTTCTGAACCTGTGCAATTTCTGCCAAGTCTCACAAGTCTCTCAAGCAGCCAAGGCAAACCAACTTAGTTGCTGAATACTGTAGGAAGTATATAACTGACATTTTTATAAAGCATAGTTTAAGTGCTGGTATTTACAGAACGACAAGTTTTAAGGTTAAAATGTAAAAACTTGTCTAATGCTCATTTATTAACTTTATAATTAAAATGATAGAAAGGAGTTTTAATTTTTTTGTCTTTTTGTTTACCAAAAAGAGCTAATTAGAAGAAATATTATTTCTCTACAACACCTAATGATCAACTGTGTTCTTATCAATTTATAAATAATAGGAATGAATTTTTCTTTCATTAATTTCTTTCTCCCATTAAAGCTAGCTTTCATAAAATTTACCTTTGCCTTTTTTCTTCCCTACTCTCTTCTACTGTGTTGTCTTTTACTAATTCCATAGAGACTTGGAGATAGGAGTTTTTCATAGATTCACAGCTCCTTGAAATTTTGTGACTTATAGAAAACAACAGCACAAATCATTGTTCATAAATAAAAAATGCTGCAGATACAAAGAATTGTCCTTTATAGTTCGACAGGACCTAAGAGTGAAGAAGACTCTATGGCTGGCCAGTCATTACAAGCAAAACCCTGGATATGTGACAGTAGATTGAGCACATGCTAAAATCAGTTCACAGCCCAAATGTTCAGAAGACTAGCCTCAATAAATCTGATCTCTTATTGTTGTCTGATTGGTTTTGATTTTTGCACTGAGGATTTTACCAGATACACATGAACCTTTGATCTGCCATGCATAGATGAAATACTTTTTCATTCATCATGGAAAAAATTCTTTTTTCTCTGACTTGTTCCTTCACGTTGTTAAAAAGCTAAACCAAGCCCATCACTGGGCTATAAGTATATATCTTTGATTTTCAAATGAATAGAGTTAAATTGTGAGGACTGCCTGTATGTTTTTTTTTTCTTTCTTTTTCCTGAGGAGTATATGTCTTTTAAAATTGTTATTGTTAATTACATATAAAATATCGTTATTCTCTGTACACAAAAGAATAACATAATTTTAAAATGTAATGTATTTTTATAATTATTTATAATAATTCATAACTTTGACTAATAATTAGGTTTTGAAATTGAAGTGACATATATTGAGATTTTTTTTATTTCATATTGTGGCTTAAAATGCTTCATAAGACAACTGATGGTTAAAAATTACTTAAATGTGTTAATTACCATGGAAAATCTGACCATCCCAAAAGCTATCTCACATAGTTTCTGATGCAGAATTGATCACACTCTGGATTGATAATATATGTAAGTAATGAGTATAAACTGTTTCTGAGCATTCATAAATGGTCAAAGAGAACAGATGTTTACAAACAGTAATGGTGGTTCAGAGAGGTTATGCAGTCCTTTTAAGATAATAACTATAGATGCTGCAGATGCTTGGTCACACAGGACCATGGATCAGCTGGATATATAGATCCATTTGAATCAGCTTGATAAATCTCATCTGGTAGTGCTAAAAACCCTTCCACAGAGACCTTTGCAAGGAAGAATCCTGTAACTCTGGAATGTCAAAGAATGCTGTCTGAAATTCAGGATCTGTGTTTCCCCTTTGTGACTCTATGTTATGTCATCCCTACACTCTATATTTCTTTTTATTATTGCATCCTCTTTTCCAAAAAGGTTCCTTAGCTTTGCAGCCCCAGTCCTCATAATTTTTTTCAATTAGGAGAGAATTTCCCATTCTTCATCCCTCCCACAAGGAAGATTTCACTAGAAAACAAAAACCACACCCTGTATCACCTTTGTTCAACCCTGGCTCTTTGAGAAAACAGCCGTAGGTTTATATAATTGCACGTGTCTTTTTGCACCTGTATGTCTATATATGTGTTTATATAGATTTATAAAATGGTTATCGACATATATGTGTATACTGGTATATATGGCAGGAGGGATTGGAAATAGATGATCTTTAAGGTCTCTCACAACTCAGACCATCCTATGATTCTGTATAGAAACCAGACATTATTTCCTGTAGCCAACAAAGTTATTCCAGGTTCTACTATTTCTGTGTGTTGTAACATCTTTAAAGGCTGGTGTATGAATCAGCACAGGCCAGCAGCCGAGAGCCACAAACACATAGATAAAACACTGACTAAACATATTTCCATTGCCTTGCTTATGAAAAGTATCTGTTCCCTGTTTAAGGAGGAGTCCCCAAAGGAGCACCTGGGCAGTGGTACCCAAAAAGAGACCCAGGCACTGCTAAACTTGTTCTATGCTGGCCTCTTGTTCATACAGGTTTATCAAGGGTTATTTCAAGATGCAAGGTCCTTTACAATCCTGCTTGCCGGTGTTCTGCTTGTAACCCATTCCTCCCAAAGGCTGATTTGTTTTCTGTGAGGCAACAGAAGTCTCACAGGGTATATATCCATATTTCTTAAGAAAAAATAGGAAAAGTTTGAACACTGTTTGAGCACTACATATTTCCTATCTTTATGTTTCCCACCTTGATTTTGAGCCAATCCAACTGCATCTCTAGTATAAATATGCCACCGAGGCTAATCGAAAATAAGGTTCAATAAAATGAACGTATACCACCTTAGATTTCAGAGTCAGGGACATGTGCATGGATTGTTTTATTTTTTAATTTATTTATCATAATAGAGAAAGGCAAGCTGTTTGGCTCTCCTAGACTTCAGGAGCATGTCAGACTGCATTCATTTTTGGCACAAAAAGTCAACTATTCAGCAACTGCCAAATCAGCTGTGGCTCTGCAATAGGTCTCATGGGATATTAAAAAGATTTAAGTAAGCAGGGAAACAGATGCTCTTTGTACAGGTGAGAGCATATGTTGTTTTCTCCATGTGTCCAGAATTTCACAGTGTTATGGTTTCAGTACTGGAGTTCAAACTCTGATACATGTATACACATTTAAACATGCAACGATTTGTATTTAACTTGGCTTCTGAACAAACTTTCTTCTCGCAGTTTGCTGTGAACTGGTAATAGAAATATTCGCACAACAAAACAATTATCTGGAGATGTTTCAGTTTTCATCAGCAAATGGTATTCAAATGCATTTCTTTGGTGGTAGTAGGATATTTCTAGTTAATGTCTGGTTTCACTGCTACAATTTGTTTGTTTGTTTTCCATCCTCTGTATTGGTCTTTTGGTTTACAGTCAAACTACACATTAACCTCCCCAAATACTATCATTTCAGCTTTCTCTGCACAGTTTTTTCCCCTCTGATCTACTTGGTGGTATGCATACTCTATTTTTGTCAGCATTTTCTCCTTAATTATGCCTTCTTAGATCAAACACAGACATCTGTGCTGTCTTAAGCATTATATGAAGAATTATTTCTGGTATAGAATCCCTTACGCATAGCTTAAAATTAAGAGCGATTACACTAGTAATGTTCCATACTAGAATAATTTTGATCAGCTCTCACTGCAGTTATAAACTTTGTAAATGTTGGAGAGAAAACGGATATTATAAAAAGATTTGAGAGACAACAGCTGTGGGCAAGCTGTACAGCTGGCGTATTCCAACTCATCATAGCTGTAGAATGCAACAGACAAGTGTAGTTCATTCCCAGCTTTTGATTGATTTCCTTAAAATGCACAATAACTCAACACAAGTGATATTTTTGTCTTTTGGATGAAAGAAAGGAAAAGAGAAAGAGGAAAGAAGAGAGATAGCGACAGAAGAGGAAACTATGTGAGGAAGGATCTGTCTTTATATAAAGACAGGAAGTAAGACATCATGAAAAGATTTTTTCAGTTGTTTAATGGTTTGGACCTAAGAAATATTGGTTGAGTTTGGGGAGGAGGAGAATATCAGCTGCTCTATCATGAAAAAGTGCAACATTTGGCTCAAAGACATTTTTAGCCATGTTAGTAATGTAAATCCCCCATCCTCAGCTATGTATAGAAAAAAATTAAATCTTTTAAGTTTTAATAACAAAAACTTCTGTAAATATGTTCACTTAGCATTTAAAGCAAAGTAGATATCTTGAAAAAAAAAATCTAATAATTTCAGCAATGACTAACTCAGCAAAGTCATATAGTCAATTTAGGTGATTTTTTATGGGTTCTACTGTAGCTATATTAATTTTAAACCTGCAGAAACACTTTGGAGAGAAAATATCATTAGGATTAACAGAAAAAGATCTGTAAGTAAAACAAACTTCATTAGACAAAAACATACTACCAAAGTCAGAAATAAACTTCAGCACTAGATTACACATATGTGCAATTCAGTTTCTGAAAGTGGGTGTTTGTCTGCAAGCTGGGTGTCCAAAATTCCCACTGTAGTTAATGACATCTAGAAGTCTATTCAGCTCAGTCTAAAAATATTCTTGTGTGTTTGATCAGCTGAAAATTTTCCCAAGGTTCACTTATTATTCACAGTCAAACCCTTCACTGGCTACAGCGGGATTTAGATATCACACTCCAACATAACTGAAGTGGAAGAGAGTAGCTTAGACATCACCACACAATATACTTGTCTATATATTAAACAGATGTGGATTTGATGAGTGGAATATTTGATGGATGAAAATTTGGCTGGGCAGCCATATCCAACAACTTCTAGTCAATGACTCTGGGTCCAAAAGGAGAACGCTAATAAAATATGTCCTCAAAGCTCTGTATTGCAGCCAGTATTGTTCAATATCTTTGTTGATGACATAGGGAGTGGGATTGAGTGCATCCTCAGCAGGTTTGCAGAGGACATCAAGTTGAGTGACACAGATGATTCTCTTGAGGGACAGGATGGTGTCCTGAGAGATCTTGACAGGCTTGAGGAGGCAGCACATGTGAAGCTCATGAAGGTGAAGGTGAAGGAGCAACGTATACTCACAGCCCAGAAAGCCAAATCCATTCTGGGCTGCATAAAAAGCATGACCAGCAGGTCAAGGGAACTTATATTCCCCTTCTACTTTGCCTTTGTAAGACCCCTGCCTGGGGCACTGCATCCAGGACTAAAGCCCCTCATTCAGGTCTGGAGAAAAAAGGACATAAACTTGTTAGAGCAAGTCCAGAGGTGGACCACAAAAACTATCAGATGAATGGAGAACCTCTCCTATGAGAAAATACTGGGAGAGTTGGGGCTGCTCAGCCTGCAAATCAGAAAGTTCTGGGAAGACCTGATTGTGATATTTGAATATATAAAGTGGACTTAGAGGAAAGATGAGAAGAGACATTTTGCCGTGGTCTGTACTGACAGGGCGAGGGACAATGGTATTCAACAGAGAGGTGGTAGATTTAGATTGGATAAGGAAGAAATTTTTTTACATTACGAGTGATGATAAACTGGAACAAGTTTCTCAGAGAAGCTGTGGATGCCCCATCATTGAAATAGTTCAAGGTCAAGTTGGACAGGGCTTTGAGCAACCGAAAATGTCCCTGGCAGGGGAGTTGGAGCTGCATGATCTTTAAAGATGTGAGAGACAAAAATGTTATAGTCAATGGCTTAAACATTGTTATGAAGGACTTTTTGCCCATTAAGGCAAAATTCTATAAAGAAGCTGCAACCACCTAAGCTCACCTCTCCCTGAATACATCTTCTGAACTGGAAATTCAGACTGCGAGTTAAGTTGCCTAAGGGAATTTGAGATAAGACAAAGGTGACACTTCTGTTCATTTATCTCAGGTCTAGGCAGAAATAAGCAAGGCTGAGGGAAAATAATTTATCCACAAGAAAATCAAACCCAGCAGCTGTCCTGAAGATCATTTCTCACTTGGTTTGGAGGGAGGCCACAGCCCACAACCCCATCTGCTGAGGCCAGCTTTGCACAGATTCCCCCTTAACCAAGGGGGAAGGAAATGAGTTTTCGGGGTGTGGCATAACCTCTGGTCACAGGGAGTGAACACCCATCCTCTCTTACACAAACTGGCTCAGTTGTAAAACCCCCTACCCCATGGTGGAGGATTTTACATCCATGGGGCATTCATGAGAGGAGCAGATGAGGGTGTGTCATTGTCCATAAAGACCTCTGAAGCATTCCCAGACTGATTCCTGAGGCCTTGCACCAGAGCACTGCACATGATGCAGAGATGCAACAGATCTGGTCCATTGAAAGAGACAGTGTCAAGCCTGCCCCTCTGCTCCTCAGAGGAGGTACCTGGCCATTCCCAGCTGCATATTACATGGTCCAGAATATCTCGGATTTGTTCAAGTTGTCTGCATCATCATGACTCTTCCCTGTCTATTCTGCACCTCCTAATCTGTGCACCGAAGGGACAAGGTGAGCAACAAAGTAGGTCTTGATGCTGTATCCACTTTTCAGCAAAAATTAGAATGTTAGTGTGTCACAGACATCTTTTCATGAAAATCCTTTCCTTAGGTTTTTTTCCTCCTGAGAAGCTGAGAGGCCTCAGGAACAAAATGTAAACATTGATTATCTGCTGCTGTGGAATGCAGCAAGTAGATCTTTGATTAGCCCATGTTAGATGTTTCTAATTAATGGCTAATCATAGCCTAGCTTCCTTCGACAGAGAGCCGAGCCACAAACATTTGTTATTCATTCTTTCCTATTCTATTCTTAACTAGCCTTCTGATGAAATCTTTTCTTCTATTCTTTTAGTATAGTTTTAATGTAATATATGTCATAAAATAATAAATCAGCCTTCTGAAACATGGGTCAGATCCTCATCTCTTCCCCAATCTGAAAACCCCTGTGAACGCTGTCACACCCCACCACCCTCTGGATGAGGAAACTTCTCCTGATATCCAACCTAAACCTCCTCTGGCCCAGCTCCAGCCACTGCCTCAGGCAGCATCACTCAGACCATGACTCAATTAGCAGCAATGTTCTTATTTAATGTCACTGTGATGTCATGAGACTGAGAGGACGTGGTGCACCCTCCTGGCTGCTTGTGGGCCCACATGTAAATCAGTTTAATGATTGTAAAGTGTCTGAAAGTTTTTTAGGGCAGATTCTCAGGAAAATGGAAGTGCCTTTCAGGTGGATTTTGCCCTGTTGGCACCACAGAAGTTTCAATACCTTTGGAGTAAAAAAACCCCAAGCCTGTTTCTTCATCACAGCACCTGCTGAGACGTGATCTTGCTTTGCTATAGGAAACTCCTTTGATGTTTGTTTTGTGGTTTGGGGTTTTTTTGTGTTGGAATTTTCTTTGGTTTTAATTTGACCAACACTAATTCCTAGTGTTCCTTTCCTAGTGTTCCTTTCCAAGAGTGTTCCTTTCCTAGACGAACTTTGGGAGAGAGCTATTCCTTCCCTCACCTCTTGAATCCCCGGTGTCCCTGGCTGGAATGCAGGTGTGACCCAGGGAATGCCCCTCCAGAGTTTCTCTTTCCCAGGGAATCCCCTAAACTTGGAAAAGCCTGATGTTACAAAGGGATGTTTTGCCGATTCCACCACGCGAGGGCAGCCTCTTCCACCTTCCCGTGTCAAAAATCTTCCCAAATGCAGGATAAAAGGCTCTTTAGTTTGTTTGAGGTCCCTTGATGATAGCATTGCTGTGGTGACACCGGCTGCTGGATGATTTTCAACGAGAGATGTACAAACAATTGTACTTGGTGATCTTAGAAATGCCTTCCAACAGAAATTATTCAATTATTCTATGAAATATTGTTCTGTTATATTAAAAGAAAATAAAAATCATCACAGGGCTTTCAAAAAGGATGCCTGGAGCTACAGGAACATTGCTTAAGGACAGAGTTGAAAGTACTCCCACACCTCAAACTGTGGCCACTGAAAGCACGGGGTTAAAACAAATGAAATAACTGCGATGACTGATGGGTCCTGTGTGAGTAACACTGAATTCCTGGCCAAGTCATCTCCAACAGGCACAAACCTCATTCTTCTGGCTCTTACATCAAGAGCCACCACGTACAGCAGATAAATAAAAGCTGATTCTTGCAACCCAGAGGCAGCAGCAGATTTATCAGCTGCTGTTTGCTGGAGTCACTGCTGTGTGTGGGCAGAGAACATCCCACTGAAGGCGTTGAATTACACACATATTTTGCCCTGGGCTGTGTCCTCCTCTTGATTTGTGCACTCACAGCCCGGTGGAGGTAAAGGACCTGCTTTCCCCAAGCAGAGAGCAGCAGGAAGAGCCAGAGCTGCAGCATTATTAAAACCCTGCTGTCTCCAAGCTGTGGATGCCAGCCTTGCAGTCGGCATCTCTGGAGAGGAGGAATAGCAGTGACCATCATGAAGTGAACTTGTTTCTGTGATCACTCCTGAAGGACTGCTCCCAGATTTCTCCCTAAGGAGCCTTTAAAGAATTTTATGATGAGTTATGTTTAAACTCTGTGTTATAGGATTCCTCCTTCCCCTCTCCAGACAGAAATTATGTTTTCCCATGGACTGAGACTTCACCTCAGCATCCTCCTGGGCTTGGCACATCCCAAACACAGCAGGCTGGCCAAAAAGCCCAGAGCCCACCCTGATGAACAATCACAGTCTGTGCAAGCTGAATTTGTGCAGAAATTCAAGCCTTGAGCTTGATTCCCCAATGCCTCAGCTCTGCAGAGTGTCCCAGCAAGTTAATCAGGAAGATTATCAATTTACACCCACTTTGCTTGAACATGAGCAATTGACTATCTGAGCAGGAGTGAATTTGGCACCAGCCTTAACATATTAAGCAAATTAAGAGTTGGGATAAAAATCATTATATCTGACAGAGCAATTTGTGCATCAGAAGATGGTGTACTTTTAATTCGTTGGCAAGAAGGAGGGGGGAAAGGGGAGCATCCATTCTCTGCAAACCCAAAGATAACTGGGTGTGGTTTATTCTGGTGCCAGCCCTTCCAAATAAGAAATAAATTAGCAGGCAACTGGCACAAGAAGATAAACATGTAAAAGAAGAATTGGCCGTTTATTCCAGAGAAATTCGTCCTCTTATCCTGGCACCACGCTGAGGGAAAATGTGGGATGAGATAAAAGCGGGTTAGCTCAGGACACCCCAGAAATGGTTTGCTCAGGATGGAAGAAGAGCTGTGAAATCCTCTCCTACTTGGCACCCTCATGGCCCAACCAGAGGGGATCAGGGCTTGGAGAGATTTCCAGGGTGGGAGGAAAGCCTGGGTGATGGAAAGGTGAATACTGGCATTCCCTTTGATCCAGCCTGGGACCTCAAATGAGAGAGATGACGCCTTGATTTCCACCTCACCTGCTCTTCATCTGTGTGGGAGGACGTTTATCAGCCTGAATCAAAGAATGGTTTGGGTTGAAAGAGACCTTAAAGGTCATGCAGTGCCACCCCTGCTGTGGCAGGGACACCTTGCACTGTCCCAGGCTGCTCCAAGCCCTGTCCAACCTGGCCTTGGACACTTCCAGGGATCCAGGGGCAGCCACAGCTTCTCTGGGTAACCTGTACTAGGGCCTCTCCACCCTTACAGGGAAGAATTCCTTCCTAATATCTCATCTAAATCTCTCCTCTTTTCATTTAAAAATGTTGCCCCTTGTCCTATCACTCAGTGCCAAAGGAGGTGGCAAATGAAGGGAGAAAAAAACTGTAACTCTGTAAACTCGTAAATCATCAAAGTCCTAAAATCCCCCTTGTCCTATTACTATCTGCCTGTGCAAATTCAGTTCTCCCTCTTTTCATCAGCCCCATTTAAGCACAGGAAGGCCACATTAAGGTCTCCTCAAAGCTCTCTCTCTTCTCCATGCTCAACAACCCCACTTCTCTCAGCCTGTCAAGATAAACAGTGCACCTTTGTTTATACTAAAAAAAAAACTTCTACTTAGGAACTATTTTCTACCTAAGAGCTGTGTTCACAGGTGCTGCATGACATTGAATGGGTTCTGCGAGTTAGCACAGAGCAGGTAAATTTGGAGTGATAGGGAAAAAAGCAAATTGATGGGTTATTATATCACCATCATGAGGGACATGGAGGACAATTCCTCAGCCTGCCCATCAGAGCAGATTCTAGATATCTTTATTTCTCTGCCCTTTTTTGTATGATGTCCCTTCAAGTCTGAGACCCCACTGAGGACAGCTTTGAACCAGAAAATTTCTGTGAGGGTCAATGCAGAAGTGTCCTCCGACAAAAAGGACGCAGGATTCTGCCACAGCAGCTCTCTGTGCTACCTTTTTGATTTAGGGGATAAAATACCCCAAAGCTGGTTTAGAGGTTAATGTTCTTTCTGCAGGGGTGGCAAGCAGCACGAGGGCTCTGTGAAAGGAGTCTGAGAGCTTCTGCAGCACCAGGTGCTTTGAAAGAGCAGGGCTGAGTTGGACAAGACACCAGCAAAGTTCAAACCAAGCTGCCCTGAGAGTTAGTGTGACTGTGTTCACAGAGGTTCTTGGATGAGGGAAGAGATGAGGATCTGACTTCATGTTTCAGAAGGCTGATTTATTATTTTATGATATATATTATATTAA
>JAXCLO010000001.1:68913582-68967986 GCA_035583995.1 Arremon aurantiirostris
GAGAGGCCTCAGGAACAAAATGTAAACATTGATTATCTGCTGCTGTGGAATGCAACAGGTGGATCTGTGATTGGCTCATCTTGGATGTTTATAATTAATGGCCAATCACAGCCCAGTTGGCTCGGACAGAGGCCGAGACAGAGCCTTTGTTATCATTCATTCCTTTCTATTCTTAGCCTAGCCTTCTGATGAGAACCTTTTCTTCTATTCTTTTAGTATAGTTTTAATGTCATATATATCATAAAATCAATATATATCATAAAATTTCAAGTTTTGAAATATGTAGTCAGATCTTCGTCTCTTCCTTCAACATAAGACCCCTGTGAACACCGTCACATTAGTGTGTTATCAGTATTGTTTTGGATAAAAGGTCTAAAACACAGCAACATATGAGATGTTATGAAGAAAATTAACTCTGTCATAGCCAGACCCAATACAATATTTTACAATTTAACTTGCAATTTTGCTATTTGGCACACAATTCTTATTGCAAAACAATAAATCAATAATTCTTCCAGGAGTTCTACTGTTCTATGATACTTCTGTTTTTCTTTCTTACTTTTTTTTATTTTGTTCCCATATACAGTGATTTACAATTTAGTGTCATGAAAAGTAAAATACAAACTCAGTGTGGAAATTGTCTGTGGTTAATCTGCAGTCTTATTTATCATTTTGTTGATAGCTTATGACTGGAGGTTTTTTTTAATAATTTAGTAAAGTAATTATTTTGTTTTGAATCTATAAAATGTGACATAGAATGATGTATTTTTGTTATGAGTATTGGACCACTATTATATGGATCCACATGCTAGCAGCAGAAAACAGGAAATTACTAGCAGTATAAGCACATACTTTTATTTTTATTGTGCACTTTTATTTAAAAAATAATGATTTATTTGCTGAACAACTTCTGGTAAAGAACAAAATAATGCCACAAGAGTAATTCTAAAGAGCTAATATTTAAGAATATAAATCTTTAAAACCAGTTTAAAACCAAACCAACCAAAAAAAACCTCCAGCAAAGCAAAAATAAAAATTTCATGACCGTGTTGAACTGTGTGGGGGCAGCAGATTACTGAGAGCCAAGAATTTTCATGGGGAAAATAAAGGCCAAAGGAATCCCTCGTACATTTCAAATGTTGCTAGAATGATAGCACCATGGGTAGAATGACAGCAATATTGGTGACACCCAGGAAAGATCTGAAGTTTTAGAATGTCAGATAAAGTTGTGCATTAGTGTACACACAAGTCTTGAGGGGGCTATTACTACAAATCTTGGTACTGAAAAGCCAAATAAACAAATAACAAAGAGACTGCAAGTTCTGCATGAAGCTGAAAGAGTCAAGACCAAAGAGAAATGATGTAGATTCACCCCCTTCTCTCTAAGAGAGAAGTGATGTTATAATTCGATTTGAGCAGCATGTTGCCAGAAAATATAGTAGCAAATATGTTGTATATTAACTTCACGAAAAGCATTGATATTTTCATTATTTGGTCACAAATAAAATTGACTACAACCACTTCAAAATACTGTCAGGAAGCAGTTGTAGTGAAAAGACTCAACACATAACAAAAGTTGCTAAATATTGATTCAGCAAAATACTACTCACAAACACACACTCATGCACACGCACATACATACACACACAAAAGCCTCCTGACATATGATGTCTAGAAAGTAAAGCAACTGAGCAAATAAAAGTAATGCAACAGATACGAATATATTTTTAAAAGAGAGAATATGAACATCATGGAAAGAAAAGAGTAAGAATTTGTATATAAAAAAGAATAAAGCACAGAAAGGACTAAATGTTCTCTGTTATGACCTAAATAATGAATGAATAAATTTGGCCAAACATGAATGAAGATTTTTTCTAAGCAGGTAGGAAATACCACAATGTATCTACATACAAAAACTGACAGGCTAACATGCAGAAAACAGAGAAACCTAAGAACTTCATTACTGTGGTAAAGTCTTAAATGCTGAATTTATAACTTTTCTGAGGATTATAGCGGATAGAGATAGAAATGTAGTAAGTCTGATGCTAATTCCCAAGCTAAAGCAAAAAAAGCATCTATTATAGAACAAATGTGTTACCTGTGTGCAAATTCAGAGTATCTGCTGAAATGCACCTTCAGGAATTTTTGAAGTGTTTGTTTATATCTGAAATGTTGGTAGTTATTAATAAGCTCTATCAAAATAATAATGTCTTTTCCCTTTGATAGCCAGCAAGTGTTATCTATATTGGTTTTATTAAACTCTTTGATGCATTCACCCATCCTGTTGTACTTTTCAGAATTATGCTTTTCTGAGTTAATGGCAATTATAATTAATGTGGTGTTTGAAAACCATTAATTAGAGTTGAAATTAACTATTATATCTCACCCTCTCCCCAATGTATATGCATTATAAAAACTAAAATTTTGATGACGTTTTTCATTTCAGAAGCAGAAAATTATGTTTTTAAACTTTCATTAAGATATCATTTTTGTTTTAAATATTAAACAGAAATATTTTTTTATATTCTAAAAAATATTTTGCATAGAATAAAATTCCAATGCTCTGAAGTGCTGATATTTTAATCCCACTCAAAAGAGACAGGAAAAATAATTTCTGCTTGAACTGAACCATTTTTTTTAAAAAAGGCACAGTTGCTGTGGCTGCAGGGGACCCAAATAAATGCCAAGTACTGGTGAGATGTCATTTCACTAAAAACTAAACTGTTGTTTCTCTGTTGAGGAGCTTGTAAAAAAGCATCTGTTCAAAATTGTTGATTATGATATCTGTCAAAGTAAAATATTAATTTCTCACTCTGTTTGACATCTAAATTAAAATATATATGATGAAGAGAAAATCCATGCAGGAGAAATGCATAACTGGTTGGAAAGAACATCTTTCCAATAGTTATTAGTAATGCTTCCAAACTGGAAGATTATTCACTGTTGTATCTCAAAGATGTCTGTTTTATTTCCAGTGTTGTTTACTGATTTATAATTTTGTTAATGAAGAGAAGAAAAAATTTAAATAGTTTACATGGCTAGAGTACAGCTCAGAACTTTCTAAGTGAATTAATTTAATTTCTGGTCCGTAATATTGATGTATACATGTAAAAGCATTTGCTTGGGAAAAAAAACAATCTAAAAAAAAATTTCTCTACAGTATTGACTTCCAGGCTCTACTTGAGTAATGAAATGCCCCAAGGACCAAAGATATAGGTATAAATGTAGGCCTGTACCTGTCAGGAGGAGCCTAAGAGAGGTGATATTGCTTCTTAAGAGCCAGATAGTTGCACATGGGAGATGAGGCATCCAGCCTACAGAAAAATAAATATAAATTAATTATTCCATTCACTTAGATGAAGGAGAATGCGAAACATAAGGTAATGAACTTTAGGAAAAATTAAGAAACAATAAAAAAAAATAAAAATTGAACTTGAAAATTAGTTACATATACATTTATCAAGTAAACTTTCAGAAAGTAATCTGAAGATTCCTCAGGCATTTCAAGACACTGAAAATTGTGCTGCTGATGTAAAAAAGAGAAAATATGTTCTGGGAATACTAAAATAGTTTTGTATGAAAGACGTGAAATCATGAAAGATTCTATGGCTCTTTTCTGGAAAGATGTGGTCAGTTTCTGTCATCCTCCCTTCAAAGATGAAAGGACGCTGGGGAGTGATATCTTTATTTTGTAATGCCTTTGTGCATGCATAAAGGCATACATACTTTTGCAGACCATCCAAACACAAGCTCTCATGTTCCAAAATGCCCTGGTGCAATCCAGCTTCAGTCCAAAAAGTGTGTTGCTACATTGGATGTCAGTGTGATTGAGATAATCAGCCCAGTTCCTCAAGTGTATCATTATGGCAACTGAGGAGGCTTTGAATTAAAGCCCTGCCATGTTGAGCCAGTTTGGACAGGCAGAACACACTTGAGTCTATTTCTGTGAGACATTACAGGTATATTTCCAGGGGCAATGGAAGTGAAAGACAGTAAACATACTACAAATGAAATATGAACAGTTTGAAAAAAAAAATTGAAATAAAGAAAATAACCCTGTCTTTTAAAATATTTCCATTGAATGAAGAAAAGGAAAAACTGTGGGTCATAATGTGATTTTGTCAATGTTATTTTAAGGTTCATTTTGCTAATTTCTTAAAGAGTAGTGGGAAATCCACTTTAAGTTAGTGTCAAAGTGTTAGTTATCTATCTGTTATTTCCCTGAAGGCATTAAAATGGGGTTCACTGACATGTCTCAGGCAGAACTTTTAAACATTCGTTAAAAAAAATCTCTGTAAAAGATATCAGCTGATTGTAACAGGATAATAGCTGCTTCACTTGCAAACACCCTCCTTCTAATCCAAGGTAAAAGGTCATAGTTTTCTTCAGTTCTCAAAAACATTATGTGATACCCTTTCCAGCTTCTTGACTTTTTCCTTAAATTCAGTCATAGGTATGTTATGATCTTCAGCTTTGTTCTTTTACAGATACTGACTTTTTTCTAATGTTTCTTCTAGCTACATTATTAAATAAAAAATGGTTAGATTACCTCAAAAGCCTGGTTTCTAGTCAAGCTGTTACTTCATCTGGCTCACAGTTCCCATTTCTTAATCCCAGTGCATTACCTCCCATTGTTACTCAGGATTTATTTTCTGTGTGTTTCAAGATTGCAATACAGGGCTAGTTTCAGTCACATATGTTCTAACATTAGTTCAATGAAAGAGAAATTAGTTTAGGTTTCTCAATTACTTTTTATTTTCATCCCGTGGGAATGCATCACTTTTTTAGGACTTAATTAAAAATAAAAAAAAAAAGCTTGAATAACTTCTGTGTTGAATCATGGTTGAACCCAGATCCCTCAGTATCTCACTGGTTAGAGTCTTGAATTCGTACATTTCATAGAATTACAGAGTTACAAAATGCTTTGGATTGGAAGGGACCTTAATGTTCCCCTATTTGCAATTGACTTGTCACTTGCCACAGGGACACCTTCCGCTAGACCAGGTTGTTCCAAGTTCTATCCAGCCTGGCCTTGGACATTTCCAGGGATAAAGCATTCAAAGTTTCCTGGGACAACCTGTTCCAGTGCCTCATCACCCTCAGTGTAAAGATTTTCTGTCCGTTAATACTCATCAACCTGAAGACTTCAGGCACGTATTTCAGGAAATAATTTAATATATGAATGTGATTTTGTTCCCATTTGTAGATAGATAAAATAATTTAATTGTTTTTCTTCAGCAGAATTTAAATGTTTTCTATGAAAGTTTATTCAGAAGATGGCCCAGTATCTCCAGCATGAAAAATCAAGAAGGGATCCAAAAACATATGATTAACTCTTAAAAGATACTAATGAATGTAGTAGTTCTTTAGCTTGATAATTTTGGAAGACTTATCTGTGTGAACTTTAGTTTGAAAGCATATTTTAAAATAAATTATTGGGCAGTGCAGTAAAACTGTAAAGTGCATATATTTAAATTAAATTATTTTGAAATTCACTTATTTTCATTCCCTTTTGTCTTACTGTGTATGTTGCTTATTTAAGTCTCATCCATTTTCAACATGGCCACAAAAACTGTGCTTTGATTCTCACACCTTGTCTCACAGTGATTCTTTAATATTTTATTAAATTCCTTTAAATGGTCTGCTCCTCAAGGACTAAAGTCTAGTTTATTTACAGATTTCTGTAAACAAATTTTTTCATTCATGTATCACGTTAATCTCATCTGTTCAGGGCAGAACAGGATACATGAAATCTGACATCATGTTTTGGGGGCTAAATTGACTGGGGAGAAAAGTCACTTTATTCTCAAATAAGTTTATCTGCAGCATAATAGCTTCTTCCAAAAACTGGGTTTCCACAGGGGACTACTGCTAAAAACTAGATTTTTATACAAAGGAAATTATATTGTTCTACTTTCAGAGATAGTATAATAAAATGGAAGCTAATTTGCTTACACTAATGTAAAAGCTGAGTAAGCATAGGTACCTTAGGAGGTGTAGAGAAATTGCTTTTAAAATCATGGAAGACTTGCATGGGGAAAAAAAACAAACAAACAAACAAAAAACCAGAAATGCCTCAGTTTATTTAGAAAATATAGAAAAACTAGATAAATAAGAGACTGAAAACTAGAGAGTTTTATTTGCAATATGGCATTATTAAATATCAGGATGGACTCCAGCTTGCAGAGAGGCAAATTTGCATGTAAAATTAGATGCCTAATACAGGCATCTAATTTTCTACATCTGTACTTGGAAATTGGTTCAGCATCCTAAACAGAGCAGTCTGATGCTGCTTTGGATGACTTGAAGTGTGACTCCCAGATGTTTTCAGCTACCATTTCAGCTACTTATGTATGGTGTGGCATGTATGCTACATTCATGGAGCTTCTTAAGGCTTCTTAAATGCTATTAAACCCCTTTACCTGGGTATTTGGTTGCAAGTATGTACACGTGAACTAAGAAAGGAATGCAGCTGCCTGTCATTGCCTTTCCTGCAGGACTAAGGCCTCTAGCAGTTCCAGATTCACACCAGTCAGACTGGAGGAAGTGTTGACTCAAATACCTCAATGGCACTAACCATAAGTTTAATTGGTGAAGCTCATGTCAAAGAGTCTAAGTTACTGCTGCAGTAGAAGTAAATTACTTAGTAGTAGTTTTCAGTAGTGTAAGAGAGAACATTTCATTTTATTTAACAAGTTCTGCTATATCTCATATACTTTCCAGATGCTGCTCCAGGAAAGTATAAATTTCTGTTGTCAGAATTATCATTTTGCAGTTTTCCCAAGAGCATTCCACCTAATGGTATATGCCTGTGGTCTAGAAACTGAATCATGTCATTGGACTCATGCCTAGCCAATTACATTTGAATGCTAAATTTAGATCAAAAACCTGGTGATGAGCCCACCTCAAGCCTTAATTCTTTAGCCAGATCTTAGGCATTTGAGTTACTAAAATTGGATGCATGAATTTTAATCAGCTAAAATTTTCTGAGATAAATTTTACCATTGGAACCAACCCATCTAGACTATCTAACAAACAAAAGTTTATGTACCTAACCCAGTACAGATAATGTTTACATTCTTACATTTCTCATAAAACATTTTGCTTTATTCTTTGTATTTTAAAGCAGTTAAATTATAAAAGAAGCTGCTTAGGAAGGCAAGACTTGCAGGATTTTCATTAATTAATAAGTTGGGATTTTTATCTAAAATTTGCTGTATCTATGGATGACATCCAGAGAGGAGCTACTTCCAAAGTAATGGGTAATTTTTAATGAATCTGCCAAAAATAAGGTACTAAAATTGAAGTGGTTTAGGCTCTTAGTTCCATGTACTTCCTAGTTCATTGCCCACTTTCTTAAGCTGCAAGGTATAATGCTTAGTGAGGTCTTCACACAGTGGAAAGAAAATTGAATTAGTTGACGGAGTTGATTTACTCAGAACAATTTTATAGTGTGTATTAAACAAATGAAGAAAAGGGATTAAAATGCACTTTCCAGTGTTTTTCAGATCTACTTTAGTGCTCAGCACTAGTAATTACTTGATTAAAATCAAATCTGACATGTTGATAATATTTTAATTAGTAATACTTCTGTGACTTGCTGGGAGGTGACATGCTAATTTTGGCATGCAGCTTGAGAGACTGGCTGGGAAGCAGATGGAGATAACTTGCGGAACGGTCTCCCTCCTGCCTTCCATTTTTATAACCTGTGGTAAAATGAGGCTTCTTTGGTGGGGCTGGAAAAGATATGAATTCACATTCTCAGAAAATCATGGTCAAGCTTTGCCATTCTGGTTTACCTTAGAATTTATCAGCACAACAGAAATCTGTGTAATACCTATATTGCTAAGAATGTTTATAGAATCAGAGAACAGTATTATTTGGAAGAGACCTTTAAAGATTGTGTAGTCCAATGCCCCTGCAATGAACAAACATCTTCAACTACAGGTGGAAGGTTCCTCAGAGGCCTGGAATGGGGATGGGAATCTACCAGTTCTCTTGGCCACCTGTTCCAATGTTTCAACACTCTCTCAAAAAAAAAAAATTATGACATATATAAATCTATCTTTTAGTACCAAACTGTTGTCTCTTTTCCTATAGCAAAAGGCCCTATTAAAAATTTTCTCCCATCTTTCTTGTAAGACCCATTTTTACACTGAAAGGCAACAATATGATCTCCCCACCTTCTGTTCTCTTGTTGAACAATCTCAACTCCCTCAGAATTTTCTCATACAAGTCAGTTCTAGCCATCTCTTTATATTTGTGGCCCTCCTCAGGACCCACTCCAACAGGTCCATGTCTTTCCTGCATTGAGGGCCCCAGAGCTGGATGCAGGGTTCCAGATAGGATCTCACCAGAGCAGAGTAGAGGGGCAGAATCCCTTCCCTTGCCCTGCTGGCCATGCTGCTTTGGATGCAGCACAGGACACAATTGACTTCTTGGGCTACAAGCACGCATTGACAGCTCATATCCAGTTTTTAATCCACCAGCATCCCCAAATCCTGAAGTCCTGCAGGACTGTCGTCAATCCTTCTGTCTCCCAGCCTGCCCTATTACTTGAGTTGCCCTGACCCAGGTGCAGAACCTTGTATTTGTCCTTGTTGAACCTTATGAAATTCCCATGAGACATTCCTATGACAGAAGGCTAAGAGACTTGGATTGTTCAGCCTGGAAATGAGAAAGCTTTGGGGTAATAACACTTCTCCAGCCCTTGTTTGCAAGATCATGTAAGAGGTATGTTTATAAATGCCTTGGCCATTTGTCATAGGTTTTCTCTGTCTCTGCTGAGGTATCAGTCTCATTCATCTCAGTTCAGGGGTGAGATCTTTGCACATGAAGTTTACTTTCAACTTAGAAACTTCAAGCGCAATACAACAGGTTCATAACTCTATTATGAAATGCCTTTATTATATTATGATAATTTTATTGTTCTGTCAATTGGAATTATTCCCACTTATATTATGCATGTAAATTATTTTCCTTTAAACTATTTGTGTTCATTTTTTCCTCAAATTCTATTATTATCTTTCCTGCCCCCTACTACCCCCTCTACATTTACATTCCTATTTGTAATAAATTGTGTATACGTTCATGAGCTGGCTCTTGACTGTATTTCTATTAGAGGTAAATGACAGAGTGGAAATATGTTTAATATAATAAACGACTCTGTTTCCAAAAAGGACTATTAGAAAATGACAGGCATTTGAGCATAAGCCAGCCTGGTTGAAAGTAGCTAGATAGAAGGGCCAAATTAAATCCAACAATTTTTGAAGCTAAAATAGCATCTAAGATTTTAATTAACTAAGGAAAACAGTTTTATTTTGTCAGACTCAAAATAACTGGTAACTCCAGAGGCAAGTACAACAAAGGAATTGAGGTAAGTCAGTGATTCTCACTAGACTTTAGTTAAATTACAATTCCACAGCTGTACAAGTTTTCAGGAACAGACCTTCAATAATTGTTTTGCTAACATTAACTTTACACACTGAAGTTAGGTACTGCAGAGACTTCACAGTGGCCTTCAGCACAGCCACAGAGAGAAAAGAATTGCTCCTGCTCTGATGCCAGCACAGCGAAATTGTAGAGGTAAGCAAGACAGTGCTGATAGAAGATGTCACTCCAACAGTAGCATAACTTTAGGCTGGGGGGTTTCTTCTGTATTATGTGCTGAATCCTTGAGCAATTTGAGGGAACAGGCCTGATATAACCTAATAAAAGCAATTGAATAGATAGAAAATGGAGCCTGCTCTGGTTAATTTTAGTAGGAAATGTCCGAAGAGAACAATGAACCACAGACAGAAAAGAATAATTTTCCGCTATTTCAAAAGTCTTCCAGAAAAAAGAGATTGCTACAATGGAACTATTTTCTGTTAGAGGTTTTATATACTAACAGAAAAAAAAACCCATAGTGTTTTATTTTTATAGCTGATTTACTTAGTTATGAAGTCTAAAGGTCTAAAGATAGACAGATAAAATCTGCAAAATGTGTTCTTAAAATGATGACTGTAACAACACAGAGCAAAAATTAAGATGTCATCAAATCGGAATTAGGCTGCCTATTTTCACTGACATCCTTGAAAGATAGGAGCACATTCATAATGCAGATATTTTATGAAAAACAAAAAGCATAGTAAAGAAGAGTTGCGCATTCTATTAATAAACTTTTTGTATTGGCTGATCTCTTAAAATTAGCCAAGTCTTGTTCCAATAAAGGAAAAAAATCATACAAAATGAATATCAATACACAGTGCATTTACCTATTTACTGTATGACAGAGTGGAGATGGATTTGTAGCTTCTCAGCTTCATGGATGAAGATTTATTACAACCAGGAATAAACCAGTAAGTTATCAGTAATTTACATTGAGAATTAATCAAGTTAAAATTAAAACCACTTTTCATATAAAATAAAGGGAGTAAAATCAGCTACAGGGAAGGAAACTTTCCATAAACACTTAAATAATAAACATTAGGGAAAATTCTCAATATTATTAATTTTTTAATACAGCTAGAGATACCTTGCTTATTTTGCTGTTAAGTAGAGAGAGGGCTCTGTTGAAAATATATTAAATATCCAAGAAATATATTAAGTACACTTATTATATGAACTACATTCAAACTATTATATATGTTACATATTTCTGATAATTGATACTTAAACACTTTTAATCTTAAATATATTTATGAATATATGTATGTGTCTGTGTGCATATGTAAACACATACCTTCATATGTATGACATATAATGGTCTGTGTTTACATATGCATATAGACAAGTAAATAATAGAATAAGTGTGTATTTTCTGAAAGCGTAAGCCTAGTGTGGGCTTTTTAAGTTTTTTGGGGACAGCACTATATAGTTTTTACATTTGATGCATCTAAAGAAATTATGAAATAAGAAAGAAAAGAAAGAAGAACAAAGCATCAAAAAAATTAAGGAAGAACTGCTCAGATAGGAAGGAGAAAAGGGCCAATAATAACGTCAAATATTTCAGCAAAAGAAAATTCAGAGTAGCTGGAAATAAATAAATCCATACATGAGTACATGAGTATTGGGAAGCATCTGGAGAAGAGAGAAGCTTGATGATCAGAAAATTGAAAATTAGCCTGCAATTGTTTACTGCAGAAAAAGAGGCCAGTAACTTCCCAGGCTCCATTAGGAAGAACATTGTCAGGAAATTGTGGGAGTTAATTATTCCCCTTAACTCAGCCCTAGGGAGGCCATCTCTGGAATGATGTGTCCGTGTCTGAGCTCCTCAGTAGGAAGGAGACATGGACATAGTGGAGTAAATCTTGCAAAGAATCATGAAGATCATTAAGGACTTCAAGTGTCGGACATGTGAGGAGAGGCTGACAGAGCAGGAACTGTTTAGCTTAGAGAAGGAAGGCTTCGGGAAATCTTACCTGTGTCTAAATACCTGATGGGGTATACCCTGCTGGGGGTGGGAAGAAGAAAACCAACTCTCAGTGATATTCTGTGAATGGACGACTGTGGTGGACACTTGTTTAAGATACAAATTTATATACAAAAAGTCATGTGTAAGCACAAGGAAAACCCTTTTTTTTACCCTGGAATGGTCAAACACTGGACCAAGTTTCCAAGACAGGTTGTGGATACTCCCTTCTTGGAGACATGAATAATTCAGCTTGGACACAGCCCTAAGCAGCCTACTTAATTGATCCTACTCTTAAAAGGAACACGGAAGTAGAAGAATTCCAGAGGTTCTTTCTTACCTGAACAATTCTATGATACTGTGCAATACAGTCACATTTTACCACAAGAAGCACTAATTTGCCTTGATTTCACAGGTTCTCTAGCTGTGCCTTCATACATTGTTCAAGCGCATGAGATGAGATTGATATCAATGTCTCTACAGACTGATAATTTCTAGAGACTTGTTTTAGTTCTTGTTTCCTTTATTTTATAGTTTGCTTTTGTGTAGAAAGCAGAAAAATGAAAATGTATTTTGGCTGTATTCTTTAAAAACTGAGTATATTAGTATCCTTTCTTCTTTTCAAAAGGGCTCAATACCTAATTCCCAGTCACACTGTGATTTTTTACTTAGATTAAATTAATGCTGAGCATCCTCAGTTTGCCAAAACACTCAAGAACTTTCACAACAAATGCAGTGTAAGCTGTAGCTGAAAGGACTGTGACTGTGTTGTCAGTTTGATGAAATAAAGATAAAAACTGTGGTAATGCCCAGGGTATTTAACTGCCCATTGTGTCTTTGTTGCAGAACTTTTGCACAAACTGAAATAGAATCTTTCTCTGTCTTTTGCGTTAATTTAAGGCTATGTGACTTTGCTGTCACAGTGAGACAAATTAAATTAAATTGCTGAAATGGTCTTCTTTGCCTCAAATGGACATTAGAGAAGTATATAAGTATATAGAATTTTCTTCTCTATTTCATGTGAAATGAAAAATAAAATTTATTTATTTATTTAATATTTATAGCCTAAGAAAACTGTCTGGCATACACTGTTGGAATAGTATGATAGAACATAACCACAGCATTTCTTTCAGAAAAAAACCTAAATCTTACCTGTTATAGGTTTGAGAATATTTTTATTTTAAATCTTTTTTCAAGATAAAGCTATTATTTATACTTAAAATAAGAAACTCTGGAAATTGATTTGCTCATATAGGAATGTAATAAAAGTCAAAATTTTAATATGAGTATATATTTATTTGAAGTTTGAATCTTGTCTAAATTAAATGCAAACATGTTTTGCTTGTCCCCTCCTACCCCCCAAAAAATCTGAAAATTCAAAATAATTAAAAAGCTAAAAATACACAATCTCCCTGAAATGTCATCTATTGTGTAGATGCTGGAGATGTGCAGTGCTGCTGACATTCTCACCAATTTCCTGGCTATAAAGACAGAATGTCAACTGTGCCTGGTGTTCGTCAGCCTCAAGGGTTTTCAAAAGGTCTTGGAACATAGCTTGTTGCTCCAAATATCTATAATGTCATTTTTTTAATCCAAGCTAACCATTCAGATTAACTTTAGGGAATTGGCACTTCTAGAAATAATTAATCTTGTCATAAAATGTACTTCAGCAGCTGATCACCCATTTGAGCTCTGTTCCTGACTGTGTGCCTCAGCTATGAGGAGTCAAACATAAGTAACTCAAGAAGACAATATGTTGAAGATGGTTAAAACTACCCGGGAAAAAAACACTCAGATTTCTTGGCAAAAACTAAAATTTCTGGAAGCGCTTGATCACCAGCCATTGAGTGATCCCAACAGATTTTTACAGTATCAGTGACAATGGCATTTCAAAATTTGTTAAAAAAGAAAGACTATTGAATCAGTGCTGGAACTGAACTGCTTAGAACAGTTTTGCCCAGAAGGCAGGAACATGGTTGTACCTAATGTTTTTCAGACAGTCTTTGAAGCTTCCACAATTACTATTTTATGTGAAATGTGCCTGAAAACAAGTGATTGCACAAACTGTGGCATTTTATCATCTGTTCTTCACATTTATTTTTATTTGCTTGGCAGACATTTAAAGTTAACATTGGTAGCAAATTATGCCATGAGATATATATGGCAAATCCCGAGGTTCAATAGGCATAAATATAACCTTGTATATGAGCCTCAGAAATCAAACCAAGGCTAAGTACACGCAGGCACAATATATATAAGGACCATCCAAGAGATAATATAGAAAAAAAAGAAACATAACAAGACCAAAGGCATACCAGAAAGACCAGACTGTGCTCACAGAACTTGACAAAAGTTGCAAATGCTACAAAACTGAGGAGCACTGGCAATGTGACAGAACTTTAGAACATTATTCATGGAAATAGGGTGATACAATTGAATTCTGGAAAAAGGAATATATTTCACTGTACTAAAAGGTAGCTCTGTGCAATGTCAGTGTTTTCTTGAAATTTGGTTTCCATGAGTTGAGGAAAAGAAATCCCTAAGAATCACAGAGTACCAAAACCAAAACTAAAACATAACCATGAAGAAAGCACAGAAAGAAATGCTCTGCTATTTAACATGCTAAAGGTGATCCTGGTACATCACTGGTTGCACCAAGAGAAGGAGTATTCTACAGGTCCTCGACCATATTAATCTATGCACTGATGATGTCTAATTTACCCCAGAACATCGGTAACAGCTCTGAGTGGATTGAAAAATCCTGACCTTTAGCTCTTTAGGAAAAATTAGCAATACGAACAGCTCCATCAGGAGAACTAGGGAGCACAAATGTGTCATAGGATGTCAAACTAACATGTCAGAAGATATATAAGATGCTGTGTGCTTTACTAGTTTCAGTTACCAGGCTGATTCAAGTTTAATTCCCTGAAGAGCTCATTATCATAGTCTAGTTTGGAATATTTAAATTACCACCATGTAATTGAATAATAAGGAAAACAGACACCATATTATCAAATTACAGTAAATACAGGAATTTCGAAATTCCCTAAAAACCACCTTATCGATAAATCCATTAAAGCATAATGCAGTAAAATTAAAAAAAAAACCTCCAACCAACAACCCCTCACCCAAAACCTAAGTGACCTAATGGATATCACCCTTAGCACTTCAAAGACAAGCTTTAAAGCTATTCAGATTGCTTTTTTCTCACTTCATACACCAGGCACGATGCCTAAATTCATAATCATTTTTGTCAACTATTTATAGACAGCTAGGAGTTATTCAAAGTGTCCTCATTAAATGTTTACCCATCATCTCTGTTAAATATGCTTCCTTTTGCCCATATTAATAGGAGTATTTGACATCATCTCAGTATTTTGAGAAATGCAAAGCAATTTGTAATGAGAGCAAAAATACTGGAATCAAGACAGGAACTGAGATATCATTAGCTTTCTTTTAAAAATGCAATTAATATTTTTCCATCATGTAGATAAGTTTTTATTATTCATAAAACCATAGGACTGCTAAGGTTGGAAAAGACCTTGAAGATTATCAAGCCCAGCCATTAACTCAGCTCTGCCAAGTCCACCACTAAACAATGTTGCTAAGCACCACAGCTGCAGGTCTTTTAAATATCCACAGCAATGGGGACTCAGCCACTTCCCTGGGAAGCCTGTTCCAAAATTTGGCAACTCTTTTGGGGTATAAATTTTTCCTCATATCCAATCTAAATTTCCCCTGGCACAATTTGAGGCCTCTTATTTAATCTCATCAGGTAACTTGCTACCTGGGAGAAGACACTAACCCCCATATCACCACATTGGTCAGAGCTTGATGATGATAAGGCCAAAGTTGTGGATTCAACACCTGTGTGGGCCATTCACCAGAGTTGGACTTGATGATTCTTGTGGGACCCTTGCAGAATATTCTGTGGTTCTGGACTCTGTGATTCTGTACCTCCTTTCCAGTTGTTGTAAAGTGGAATAAGGTTTCCCCTGAGCTTCCTTTTCTCTGGATAAACAACCCCTCAGCCGGTCCTCACAAGACTTGTGCTCCAGACCCTTTAACAGCCTTTTTAGACACACTCCAGCACCTCAATGTTCTCCTTGTAAAGAGACACCCAAAGCTGAACACAGTTCCTTATGTCCCCATAATTTGAAACTATGTTTTCACTATTTTTATGCCCAACATGACCTTTATCCATCACATAACCCACCAGTTCTTTTATTTTCACAAATAGGAGGTCCTGGACTCATTCACCAGCTGTGTCTGCAAGTTATCCTCTTTATGGAAGCTATTTTGATGCAGGTTGTAGGACAATTTAACCTCAGCAACATCCCAACCTAGATGAACGTTTGTGCTTGCTATTTTTCAGTTTCACTTGCAAAACTCTGTACCTATGAAGTCATGGCACTGTTCAGTGATGTGTTTGCTGTGCCATGCAGGAATTTATCACCATTGCCCCCGACTGCTTGAGCCAACGCATTCAGCCAGGCAGAGAAAAGATAGGCAATCCTCCATGCCATGTGTCCTGTCTGCCTGTCCGGCCTGTCCTAGGGAAGCCAGTAATATACCTTTCAGGTTCCCTCATGTTCCTCCCGTCAGTTACTTCCTCCTTGACATCTGCTGCTAAGCAGAGGATTTCCTGTACCAGGACAGTCATCCCACAGGTGTGCGCCCTTCTGCATGTCCAGTACTGTCATGAAAGCAGGACACACCTGCAGCTGAGGCCCTGGGTGTGCAGCAAGCTGCTGGCCACCACTACTTGTGGCCCTGCTCGGGTCTGCCAGCTGCTGTTGCACAAGCTGGAGGCTCCCAGTGGCTTTCTTGGCTGCCCCTGAGGTTGGTCCAGTTCAGAACTCCCCAGTCCACTGTGCTAGACTGCTCTGCTGCATATCGTGCTGGCTCTGGAACTGCTGGTTCAAACCAGTTAATGCTACAAAGAAAGATTACTTGTGCTTTAATTCTTAACCAGCAGAAGATACTTATGTGCAGTAAATGTGGTGGGTATGTGAAGTAAAATTTTGACTTTTTTTTTCACCGAACAGAAATCTAGTAATATGGAGCAAGACCGCAATGGGCATAGAAATTTTTCAAATTAATAATAATTATTTAAAAAAACAAAACAAAACAAAACAAAAAACAAACAAAACAGCAAACAAACAAACAGCAACTGAGCAAAAGTATTTCTAGTAGGAATAAAATATGCCTTTCTTTCACTAGATTCTTGTAACATTTTTCTTTTCACATGTTGTCATCCTTAAAAACCCTATGTGGATATATTATTAGCAAACACATTGAGATAAGACATTGTTTGAAACAGAATAGAATTGTATTTGTTGAAAAGCTTGAAATAAAAGGAATTGGTAACAAATCTTCCATTTTTCTTTCTTTGTCCTTCCTGGGTAAGGTTGTGCTTTTTTGTTTAGATCCAAGTTCAGAGACTCTCGGGGTCTTACTGAACTGCAACAAAGTCAATCCACAGGAATATTTCTTTTACCCTTTTTTCCCTTTCTACCCTTTTTTGTTTGTTTGTTTCCTAGCTTTTTTTTTTTAACTCTTTCTTTGTGTGATTCCACATAACCTTCATCTCATCTAACTTTTTGGATTTCTCCAAACTACTATGATATTTTGTCTACAGACAAATAACAATTCCTTTTACCTTCTCTGCAGTTTCATTCAGTTCAGGAAGTTTTATCCTACAATAAGGTAAACAATAAGGTAAATGGCTGCCTTTTTTGGTATTCTGCCATATGCTTTGAGCAGAATACAAATAAAAAGGACGTGAAATAAACACCAGAGAAATTAAACAGTTACATCAGGCACCTCAGTTAAGAAATTCTTATCAGATTATGTGTAGGAATATGAATTAAATCTTTCATTAAAATAGCTGCAGTAACGTCCTATCCTCAAAGTCTTTAATAACCGTCATAGTAAATTGTGCAGTAAAACTAGAAGTATATATAAAAAAAACAAAACAACAAAAAAAAAAAAACCCAGCAAAGCAAAAAATAATAGAAATAACAGAGGTGTGCTTCATGAATCCATATATTAAAACTATTTAAACATTTATACTTTTTTTGAAGATTTTTTTTATGTGAAACCTGATTAGGCCATTAATTAGTTTGCTATGGTATAATATCCTCCATCATTACCATTAAAAAAACATTTTAAGCTTCAAAACTGTGTAGATGGTAAGGTGAAATCCATCTGTCTATAGACAGAATATTAAGCACTCTAATGCTATTTCTTCTGTTATATTTAAGATTGCTACACTTGTTGGAATTAGATGTAAGATCCAATGGATGTAGTCTCTTTCATTAGAGTATTGTATCCTTTGTAACAGATGCAGAACTGTCTGAAATGTTTCCTGCCATTCCATTAGTGCAGCTGCAAAGAAAGATGTTCCATGAGAACTTTGGTTAGGTCTCTGAGCTGATGCAGTTGTGAATCAATTCAGCAGTAAAACCATTTATTAAAAAAAGTAGTAAAATGAATGATTTTTCTTTTGTCTGTTTAAATTAAAGCCTGAGCATCTGTATGAATTTAGGCAACTTGATAAACTTTAGTGGTGATGAACTTTTCAAAACCTTGCTCAGCTCTTTCTAAACCTGAAAGACTCCCACACAGAAATATGTTTCTGTATGTTTTCCAGAAATTCATGGCAACTTGAACCCAAGTTTATTCTCAGGCCAGCAATCTCTACAGATAAATTATGGTCAGAATTGAAAATGATACACATTTTCAGAGTCTATACAGGAAAAAACCTTCAGGTTGTCTCTTCTGGACTTGAGGAAGCCAGATGAAAAATCCGTGTTTCCTCATGTAAGGAATTAAAAAAAAGATTAATATGTATTACATGTGAGGATGAATTTTGTTCAAATTCCCTAATCCCTCTATTTTAGCAGGAACTTGTATCTACTGCACACTTTGCAAAGCCAGAAAACAAAATGATCAAGGGATCAGTTTGGCAACATGTGGATCACCATTTCACATTTCAAAAGCAAATGGGAAGGATTTCTCCCTTCTCTCCACAAGTCTGTTTATTAATAGGAAATCGGCTTATTGAGGAAAAGCACTTTCCCATCTGCTGTATGTGAAAAAAAAAACACCAAAAAAACCCCAACCTCTCCCGACTCCCGAAAAAAAAAAGAATCAAAGAAAGGAGAAAAAAGTCTTTAATTTTGAATGTAAACTCATGGAATCTAACTGGAGGTCTGTGTGTTTGTGAGTAAATGCGCTAAAGTGAGTTCTTGAGGTTTCAAGGGGAAACCTGATACTTGCTAGTTGTCCCTGGTATGAACTTGTTGCAAATTTGGAAAACACTTCTATTAAACAGAAGTGAATCCTCCAATCAATAGAGACAGGAGACAAAGCCCCTCAAAATTACAAAACTGAGAGCATTTGTTTATGCACGCTGTCCATTTTGATTGTGAAAACCAGAGACTTGATGTTCCAGAAAGAAAGTGCTACAAAAATTAAGGAATTCTGAAACAAAGAGGAGGCTGAGAAAAGAAGAAAGAAGGCCAGAAAGAATATGGGGAAGATCCTAGCTGTAGGAAACCTCTCAAAATTGGAGAAGGTCCTGGAGATAGGAGAGAAGTACAGAGTGAATGCCTGACCTAGTGATGCACAGGACTGGTAACTACCAGCAGCGGCATAGCAGGGAGCAACAGAACTTTATGCCTGACCTTCCCAGAGCAGCAAAGAAGTTCCTGCAAGGAAAGGAAGCCAACATCTAGTGAAATATTTTATGACCTCTAGAGTCTCTTTCAGCCTAAAATATTATATGAGTCTATAAACTTAATATTGTGGGAAAGTGAGGAAGACAACCTAGCAGAATGAAAGTTCTAACTTCTTTTGTTTTTCTAGAATAAATTTGCTTGACTAAATTAAGGTTTATTAGCTCAGGGACTCATCCCATACATTCTGCCATCCATATTGGTCTCCAAATCACAATATTTTTTTTTTATTCTCTCTCTTATAAATATTTTGGCAAAAAAATCCCAGCAGACAAATACTAAACTGGAAAGATGTAAGACTTCTATTAGTGTATCCAAAGTCTTCATAACTAAGGCTTTCTCTGAATGTTTAGAATAATTTTATCTATCCTTTTCAAATTGAGCTGGCAACAGTTGTTGCTTTTGGGAAGGATTGGTAAAAAAACGAAATATTTGTTTTTCCTGTGTCCCACCCCAAACCAAAATTGTGAAATTATTCACTTCTAATTGCTACTTAAATAGAAGACTTTCATTAAATTCCTGAATAAGAGCAGGTCATCACTCCTGACTTTAAATTACCTATTCCCATCTGTTCCCCAGAATACCACAACAGGAATGACAGTAACTCACATGGAGTCAATGCACAAATAATCTTATAATGGACCAGGCTACTGTGATTTTCTGCAGACAATGAAATGTCTTCTGTCTGACTTGCTGCTTACAATTCAGGGACTAGAAATTATTTTTATTCCTTTCAGCACAGTGGATGATATAAGAAAATTACTTGCCTAAAGAGAAGTTATTACCCAAATTGTAGTAATTGAGTTAAATAAACACCATCAGGAACTTTCTCTATCATCCACGATCACTCCTTTTCATAGAAAAAGCTGTGAAGCATAATTCTGAGCATAATGTCTCCAGAGAATTCCTTTTTATTATTTCTTCGTTGTTGCTGATGTCTTGCAATCAAATAGTCAAATGTTTATTTGAGAAAAGAACAAGTAATATACACACCAAACACAGAACTTCACCTCTCCTCTGACATAATTAAATGGTAGAAAAAGATGTATTCTTCTCTTCTCAATTTTGATGGTCCTTAAAGTGACACAAAATATTCCTAATATTCCTTCCCCATCCCCCCACTACCAGTATTTTCTAGGGTTAAAACGAGTGTCTGCTGTCATTGTTGTCATTATTATTAAGGGTTTATTTTGGCTAACAGAGAAAAGGCATCAGTTGTAGTAATGCAGTTATCTCACAAATCCAGCCATGTAATTTCAGAGTTTTTTGAAAGTACTGTCTTTTCTTGGCACTTCTCAGAAGATTGCTGAGGAGAAATGCTCATTTACTAAAGTGACTGAAAAACATTGTCACTCCAAATCAACACAGTCATTTAATGAAAATGGGCTTTTCAGTAATATAATAGATGCTGCCAAAGCAGTGATCAAAGAGAGAAGAAAGGGAATGAACTAAGGAACATGAGCTGTTAGAAATTTCAACTCTATTTTGCTAAGCTGTCTGCCAAAAGATGATATCTACCCTGTTAAATAATTTCCTTCACCAGCCTCAGCTACTTGAAAATGTCTTCACTTTTTTTCATGAACCACGTATTGGCTAATAAGGTGAAAAGTTTAATTCTTGTCACGTTAATATGAATCATTAATACAGAAGTATTTTTAAAAGCGCTTTCACTGCAACTAGTGTTCAGATTATGTCCAAAACACGTATTTTGGGTTTTGTCTCTTGAATTTTTCCTTCTGAAACTATTGTTCCATCTTCCAAATTCATTAATTCATATGAGATTTACCTTTAGGTTTCTGTAATAAATAGTTGGTTACGTGTATTACCTTTTCTTCCACAGTCTTTTATGATAAAGTCCAATATTTCAAGATTTTTTCCATCCATATTGAGAATGAATTTCTGAAATATGCATTTATTTGATTAAGTAAATTTACACAATGGAACTCCATACCTTAGAATCCTTCTGATGCTATATCATGGGGAAACATTCAAAACTGTAAAAAATCTATCCAGAATTAGAACAACTGTAACAATAGGAGTCTGGTGATTCAGCTAAAGAAAAAAAAAAACACAAAAAAACACCTCTTTTGGGGTTAATCCAAGTGGTTTTTCTCATTTTGAAATTAAATATTTTATTAATTTGCTCAATTCTCTAATGAAAATTGTATTACATGAAAATTAAAATGTTCTTTATTTCCTTTCACTTAAGTAAAATCCTAATTCAGGAACACGTCTGACTGACCAGCACTGTACATTTCAAAGAATAGTTCACCCACTAAATCTTCATTGGTTTTCAATATGTAATGTTAGTGTACTTCTAAAAGAAGTCTTGTGGTCTAGGGCTGATGAAATTTATCTTAAAACAATGAGGGAGGCCTAACAAAGTACTCTAATCTGTTAATTAAAACCTTATCTCATCTTGCTTTTGAAAAATCTAATTCAGACCTCTTAATCTTAGGAAAAGGTTTTAAAAAAGGGGCCTGCTTTTCTCTTTTCTTTTTTGCTGCTATGTGCAAGTAATTCCATTACCTCTGTTGCACTGTTGTGAAATCTAAATGAAATAATAACATGTATTCATTTTGGTTATAATATAAGCAATACATTCAGAAGCTAAATATATTTTTTTTTCCCCTGAAGCATATAAATAGCATTTGTTTTTACCAGTGCCACAGCCAGATCAGTGATCAAAACCAATGATCAAATTATATTTGTTAGAAAACTCTCAGTGGAGAGAGGATGAGAAAATATTCACAGTATTTTCCATCACATTCTGTCATTCTAACTTCCTAGAAAATCTGGCTCACACATACATAATTGATGCCCATCTTTGCAGGTGATAAAATCTCTTCTAACATCTTCAAGGTTGTGTGCATAATTGAAACTGAAGACTCTGCTTAGCCAACTTCATGGTAATCTTATCAGGAAGAAGAGGCATCTATGAAGATGGAGAGGAATAAAAAGGGATTCTCAAGTTCTTAAAATAAGATTTTTCCTCTCTGTGTCAAAAATGTAAATGCTTCAGGCAGTCTTATTATTCCTACTCAGATTTTTTCTAGGTTTCGTAGATAGAATTATTGCCCCTGTCACAAATACATTTGTAATCATGTTAACATCTTTAAAAATCTTAGTATCAAGTTATGAAGAAAACAATGTCTCTTCTATAAACGCAGTTCATTCTAAAGATGTTGAATCACAAATATCTTCTTCACTCTGTTTGCATTCTTGTTCTTTTTTCATTATCTTTTGACCATTATTTGTAAAGATATTGTTTTTTCTTCATTTAAATCCCTACTTCCTCATCTAACTCACTTCTGCTACAACATCTACTAGTTTTGAATCTTTAAAAAATGTTAAAAGTCATAAAACATAAATGACTTATCCTCAATATATATTAACTTTTTATCTGTTTCATGGCTTGTAATTTTCAGGGGGTTTGGACGAAACTCATCCTCTTTCATTATTATCACAGCAGGAAGCTATGAATATGTAGTTTTGATTTGTTTCTGATTCTCTTTAATCTGTCTCTAGTTGCCCCTCATATCTTCCACTCCGTGATATAGTGTATATTGATAATCCTTAATAGTTAACACATGCTTTTTCCTTTCCATAATACCCTGAGACAGAACACTGAGAAGCAACTTAATTTCCATCAGAAAAGTGCCATTGTCTTAAATCTGATACTGTAGAGAAAACAGATGTTATCAAAGTCCTTGAAAGTTGTACCTGACCATTTATGTCAGAAGATTCTACTTCCAAGTGGTTAAAATTAGGTCTATTGGAAGCAGGAAATAAGTCTAGACTTCCCTAAATCACTACTGGAAAAAATTGTCAGTTTTGAAAAAGTGTTTTTGAAAGGAAGGGAGCAGGCAAAGTCTTATATGACTGGTGTAGCCAAGGGTGTATCATTGAATGGCCCCATACTTGCAAGGCAATAGCTGTTAAAAAGCCTTTAATTCAGACTTCAAGAGTAAGGGCTTAGGATGCATCTAATTTTCTCTTCTCTTTGCTCCCTTAGCTGCCCCTCAGGTCAGTTTTATGTTGAACTGATGTCGTGACATCTTGCTGGATAAATTTTTTCAGTCTCCAAATATAAAACAATGAAAAATATGATAAAACCATTTGTTATCCCTTTGTTTCTACATCACTAATGACCCAGGACATTTGTCAAATACACACAGTCCAACTGTTCATTTTACTGCTTGGAATGGTGGTTGAAGTTCAATGCCATATCTTGTATATTGGCTTGTCAGCCCTAGACTGCAGTCTGTTTTTTTGTGAGTTACAGATTAGTTGATTAAAGCCAATGCAGCATGAAGACAAAAATTAATCCTTTAATAAATAGACAAATTTATATAATAAAAAAAATCTTCTGAATATTCTGATTCATTCTTTGTGCTTGCCTCCTCACTTGGGGTTTCATATTTCATTCTTCACCTTTTGGTAAATATTTGTTGCTCTGCAATTTATGTCTGCACTCAATTTGCAATAAACTTCAGTGGACTTGACTCCATGATTAGTTGTTGTCTCTCACTTGGTTTTTCTTCGTGATAGATGTTTTCTATGTTTCTGTGTTTCTGTATTACAGTTAGGGCAATGAAGGGAAGGCTGGGGTGCACTACTGCAAAAGAAGGAGTATCTGTGCTCTGGGTATGCGCATCTTCTTGAAATCAGTGTGTATGAATAAAATAAAAGGGAATTAAAATCCTCAGGGAATTGGAATAGCCAGAATGACAAGCACTGAGGTATCTAAACCCAGGAAACAAAAAAACACCAGAGGCTAATGGCAGAGAATCTACTCTTCAAATGAACAAAGATATCTTAGTGAAAATTATAAAGACAGAGTGCCACAAGGAGACAATTTGAAATACACTACCATAAACAGGGAAGGGTCAAAATTAGCCATATCCTGTAGCAGGATTTCTCCTAAATAGTTTCACCTATGTTTTAATTGATTCTAACTGTTCTAATTAAGATGAAATGTTCCAATTGATATTTTTTGTAAGTTCACAGACTACAGGTTTTTACTTTGAAATCTATATAACATTTAAAATATAATTTTTTTTCTTTAGAGAATTGTTTTAAAACTCAATATTAATAAAATAGAAACCCTATTTAAAAAGTCTGGAATGAAAATAGACATCCAGAATTTTCCAGGTTTACAATTCTGTGAAAGGATTGGTATTTAATTCTTGTCCTTTTTATATTCAATTTTTTTTCTAACAACACCCTTGCTATTTTAAGGCTTTCTTAAGCAGAGAATAATAATTACAAAAATTACTACTACTTTACGAGGTTAAAAAGACCAGTGCATTAATGAGTTCATTTAAACATTCAGTATGGTTTCTAGAGAATTTTCAATCAAAACTATAATGCAAATTTGAATCCATTATTTGCTTGATTTTTGCTTACTTTTCAATTTCATAACAATTATTTTCTCATCCAAATATGTCAACACTGAAATCTGGAGATCTTTTTTTAAGCTCTCTACAAACAAAAGCAGAAGGAAGGTAACAGTTTCCTAACATTCCCAGGTGCTAGGAGGGAGTGTTCAGTGGGAAGAGTTGTTTGTTCATTTATGTGGGTGGTTTAAGGGAGAATGAAAAAGAGGGTGTCTCTGTGTGTTCCTTCTATACTGCATTTTAAAATTAATAACACAAATACTGAGGAGGAGACAATGAAATTCATCAAAGCAGAACAATAAATATATATATGTGTGTACAAATACATACATAAAAATTCATATATAGGACCATACTTGTGATTGCACCGAGACACATTCATAGGTTAAGTAAACCTGCTCCTCTGCTGCCTGTGCTTGTTTGACAGGTATCAATCAGTTTTAAAGTATTGAGCTAAAAGAAGAAAGAAGTGCCACTGACCTGATGCATGTCTCATAACTGGATAACTCAGGAAGCTCTGAGAAGTTTATGTGACCAGTAATGAAGTTTATATTGAGACAAGATATAGATTTATTCTAGAAACTCAATTTCTGTATGCATTCTGCACCTGTTTCTGAAATAGTATTTTCCTCTTAGAAGAAAATTCATAGTATTAGCATAAGTGACTTCTCCTGAAGTCTTAGAGAAATGCTGATAAAAGTACTACAGTGGCAGAAGGCATAAATGCCACAAGCAATATAGAATAAATATTTTCAAAAATTTTAAATCATTACTCCATTTATTACTTCATTATTTCTTACTTCATTTTTATATATTTAAGAGAGAAAAAGAATGTATTCTGAGCAAATAATATGCTCAGGAATTCTCATCAATCTGGGAGTCTTTAAAATTCTAGAAATTAATTTTCTGGGGTTTTTTTTTTTCTTTTAAGAACAAGAAAATCTTTTTTATTTCAGGTTTAATTACTGACCTTTAAGTACATTTTTTTCTTTCTGTTCTGATTATCAAACTTTATTTCACCCAAATTGTAAATTTAGCCCAAAAGCACTAACTTCCCTAGTCCTTTGCAAAAGATAGGAAAGTCCACTAGATAATTCAGAACAAGAGAATAATTTTAGATTTTTTTTGTATTACATCTGACTCTCAGCAAGTCCTATAGAGACAGTTCTATGAAGTCATCCTGTATAGTATAAAATTAACTTTTGTGAATCCGTCTTTCGTGTCTGCTCTCTTGGCTTCACCTGTGTTTTTTTTTCTTCTCTCAGTTCCTTTTTCCTGGGAGTTCTCTCCTACAGTAGGTCAGGTTAAATTCCACCTGTTCTTTAGAAGCCATTGGAAACTTTCAGTATCCTCCTATGCTACTCAAAACTTTAAATCAAGGAAAGCCAAAAAAAGTACTTCAAACAGCTCTCCTCTTTCTGTCTCTACTTGCAGAGATGTGGGAGAACTGAAGTTGCTTTCTGCTTTTCTGATATCTTATAACCAGAAGAAGGAACATAAGGAACATCTTTTTTTTTTTTTCCCCTTAAAAATAATCAATCTTTCTTTGAGAACATAGAAGGTCAGTGTCTGTCAGCCTTATTTTTACTGATGTGGTGAGAAATATTGGATTTCTAGCTTAGACATAATTATATTCTTAGCAGGTAACTTGGTTTGAACCTCTCTCCTTTGATTCTGGGTCTCCTAAATCATTAACCTTTACTAATTGTCCTCTGGAGTTCTGTACAGAGTCCTTGACATTGCTCATTGTTTCCCATATATTTTCACTTGTGTCACAAATGAATGATTTGGTTGGCTTAAAGGATCAGTATCAGAGGTATTAGCAAGAAAAGGTTTTAATATGATGTTGAGTGCATCCATCACAACTTGACTGATTTTAAAAATGTCATAGAAAAATATTCTGCCTTTGTGGAGGGGGAAAAGGGGAATTAAAAAAAAAACATTGTTTTTCTGAGTATTTTGAGTATTTTCTAAGTTTATCTTCCACTTGGACGTGATCATTGACCTGGAGGCCAGCCTGTACACACTGACTGGGGATTGTGGTCAGACAGCTCAAGCTTAACCCCTTCTTGGGCAGCTGGGCTACACCTACAGCACTTGGCCTTGAGTGTCCTGGAGTCCTCTGTGGCTTCAAAACCATGTTGGCTTTTCTATTTCACAGGATCTAAAATAATATGATTGTCCACCACAGTGGTGACTGTAAGAGCAGTGTTTTTCTGACTTCAAAAGAGCAGGATGACAACACAGGGGGAGTTTGGGGTGCAGAGCCTGATGGAACTGTGCACGACAGCTCAGAAGGCTGGATGCGCCAAAGTCCCAGCTACAACTCTTCTAAATTTCACCATGGGAGTTGCCTTTGTAGGCTGTTCACAGAACCAAGAACATATTTCAGAGGGAAAATGCTGACTGACTTCAAAGCAGTAAAGTTGCATTCATGCAGAATAAATGGTGTGGCTACCAAGACCCAGGGATCAGCTAGGGAGATATTAATTAGCTCTGTGAAATACCCACTGAGAAAGAGTAAAAACACTTGTAGCATACAGTAAGAAAGATAAAATGTAACTTATCTCTCATTAGACTGAAAAATTTTAACAACTTTTTTTTTTTTTTAAGAGACATTTGTGTAAGACAAACATGTTAAACTCCAATTCAAGAGATATGTCATATGAATCTTATTCTGGAATATTAGGAAGCTGTGCTGTTCAACCTGTCCATTTTTAGTGCTTGTTACTCATTTAAGTTCATATTTTACAAATTGTGTTGACCATTTCTATTTCTTGAAATTAGCACTTTTAAATACTTTGTTTCTGTGTAAAAAAAGGCAATGTAATAAAAATCTTTGATTTTGATCCAGAATGGTTATATGCATTAACTGTAGTTAATTTTACTAATTTATTTTAGGTCAACAGTCTTGCCAGAAACGAATATTTTACTTTTATTGCAAAAGATAAAATGTATGTTCTGTAAATACAGAACAAGAATATGGAGGCTATCCCAAGTCTAAAGAATTTTCTTAGGATTATGTTTCCCAAAATTAATAAATCTTCTGAGATTCAGAGTATTTCAGCCACTAAGTTTCACTGCACTTCTCTGAAGAAAATTTTTATTTAACTTTTATGCATTTATTTCACTTTCTCAGGATATGTATATGTATCCTATTTTTGCCTTTGATCTTTGACTTTAAAAGATTTAATGGAAGTATGAAGTCACTAAAGTAACACAAAAAAATGGAATTTCTGCTTCTTGTTCTTCATTCATAATCACAAACAGCAGTAGGACAGTATAAACACACTTAAATATATTTAAATCACATTATACGTAGGGATATGTATATAAGGCTTCTGAACAGCAATTGGATTTCAGCAAAGCATTTGATACTCTCTCAGAGGAGCCTCCTGGACAAAATGTCCAACATTCAGGTGGATAAACACATCATGTGATGGGTGAGAAACTGGCTCACGGGTTGGGCACAAATGGTTACAGCGAATGGGATAATATCAGACTGGTGAGCCGTCTGGGGTTCAGCAGGGCTCCATCCTCAGCCCTGTGCTCTTCAACATCTTCATCAATAACTTGGACACAGGACTGGAAGGGGGTACTAAGCAAGTTTGAAGACAATACAAAACTAAGAGGAGCTGTTGGTTTCCTCAGAGTCAGGGAGGCCCTGCAGAGAGACCTTGATAGATCAGAGAACTGGGAAATCATCAACCATATGAAGTTCTACAAGGGCAAGTGCTGAATTCTGCACCTGGGCTGGGGCAACCCTGGTTGTGTGTACTGTCCAAGGAATGAGAGGCTGGAAATCATTGCCACAACAAGGGACCTCAGGGTTCTGGTCAATGGCAAGCTGAACATGAGTCAGCAGCCAGGAGGAAGGTCAGCTGTGTCCTGGGGGGCAGCAGGCACAGCATCTCCGGCTGGGCAAGGGAAGGGATTGTCCCCTCTGCTCTGCACTGGGGTGGCCTCACCTCAGGTGCTGTGTGCAGGTTTGGACACCACAACATAAGATATCAAGTCATTAGAGAGTGTCCGCAGGAGGGCAACAGAGATGGAGAAGGATCTGGGGGAAGGCTTTATGAGGACCTGCTGAGGTCGCCTGGCTTCTTCAGCCTGGAAAAGAGGAGACTTAAGAGGAGACCTCATTGCAGCTACAACTTCCTCATGAGGGAAAAAGGAGGGACAGACACGTCTCTGTGGGGACCAGTGACAGGACTCTGGGGAATGGCCTGAAATTGCATCAGGGGAGGTTTAGATTGAATGTTAGAAAAAGATTCTTCACCCAGAGGGTTGTTGGATGCAGGAAGAGGCTCCCCAGTGAAGTGGTCACAACACTAGGCTGACAGAGGTCAAGAAGCATTTGGATGATGCCCTTGGGCACATGATGTGACTCTGAGGGATGGTCTTGTGCAGGGTCAGGAGTTATACTTGATGATCCTCATGGGTCCCTTCCAATTCAGTGTATTCTGTAATTCTGTAATAATCTTTCAGACCCAATGTTTAGTGCATACAGTACTGCCACCTTTTGGTTGTAATTCTCACTGCTAAATATAGGTAGCCACATTACAAACATTTTGTCTCAAAAACTTCATCATAGTCAAAACTTAAACATGATAGACAAAATATACAATTTTAGGAATTTAAGTTCCATGGCAGTCTTTCAGGATTTTCAGAGCAAGATGTTCAAGTTTATGTAAATTTACTTGTGCTATTTACCATTACATTTCTAAGTTAGCCAAAGCCTGTATGTGAGGCCTGGGTCTACAAATTTGATGATTTGGCTCCCAAAAGGTTACTTACTCAATATGTGTTTTGAAACTTGTGACATCAGCCAATGCATTTTCTTTCACTCTGTATGAAAAACTAGACCTTAGGGGACAGTAGATCTTGTAAACTACTTACACCTTACCTGCTGCTTCTAGAGATCCATCAGAAGGCTAGAACAATCACACATTTTTCAGACTCCTGCTTTCTGGCAAGGTTTAGAGCTAATCACAAACTTTCACATTTAAATATCTATGAGATAACTTGGGACCCATTATCTTCAAAGATGTGTTTTGGTAAAAATATTCACCCAATACAAATATGGGTGAAGGAAGTAAAAGAGTAAGTGAAAACTGTGAAGGTTTAATGTGTGTATTTGTATCATTCACAGCTGATGTAATTCTAAAGTAAGGCAAGCATTACTGTCATGTTAAATGTTAGACGTTAATGAAATTATGTAGTCCTTGTGACATCTACATGTAGATGTCTACATGTAAACTGCATATCTAAGCTCCTGTTACAGCCAATGTAAACCTTGGTTTTGGTTCAGTCGTTGCCCAAACAGTGGGAAATATATACATGTATATACATATATATATGGAATATGTGACACTAGGTGTTGGAAACAATCATGCTTTCTGTAAGGTCAGATGAAGTTCAAACAATATATGTATGTTAAGGCATGTCAAATGCCACTGAGCATTTATGGTCAGTCTTGTCTTTGCATTACAGATAATTTAAATGCCTAGGTGCAGGTGTCTACTTCTATACCTGACCTCACCCCATACTGCCTGTTGAATTTGAAGTCTGTTCTTACACTGACTTCAATACATATATGTAGATCCAAATGTTAGTCAAAAAGCCTTTTAGGGGAAAAAAAGTGCTTACTTTGCCTTCTTAGAATCTCAGCAGTGTAATGAAGATATATCAAGTAGTTGTTACTAACTCAATTACAATAATACAAGAGTATATGAAGGGTGGCCTCACTCTTAACAGACTTCAACAAACAATACCAACACAAACAGACCGAAGTAAGAGTAGGAAGATTCGCTAATAGACAAAATCTTTTCAATTTCTAACCCTTTTCTTTGGTGTTACGGTCATCCAATGTTTCTGTGGGTCCAGAGGGAAAAAGCTCCCAGGGTTGAGCAAAATAAAATTGTGTGCACTTGTGGTGGAGTTAGACCAGTACCGCACAGTCACAGCCAGGAGAAGTGTGGTGCCTGTGGCTCCCTGTGTGGGTTCAAAGAAAGAGAAAAACTCTGTATAGCCGCAGGTAACATTGAAAAATAGACCAAAATGGGAATGACAATATGTTAATTAACACTCAAAACTGTTATTTCTTAGACTAGATGCCCATTATAACCATGATGAGATGTAGCATATAAAAGAATTATAAATAAAAAAAAAAATGTAACATAAGGAAATAATGATTCAGGATAATTGTCTCTCCAGAGTAATCTGCAGAAAAAGTGCTATAAATTAAAAACCAGTTCATCAGAAAATAAAATATGTTATTTAAATTTAAGAATCTATTTCAGGTGAGAATCTTGCAACATCACCATAATATATATTTCAACTAAGCACACTAATTTATTTGGACACTTCAGCCAAGTATAGTGTTTTTATTAAATGATTCTTTTAGTACTGCATTTTAATATCATTTATTCAGTATTGTTATACTTCAGATTATTTTCCCCTTTTATTCAATTTATTCTGTGTATTTCTGTGTTGAAATCCTAAATGATCTTACAGAAAAGATAGATCAGCAATTTTAATACAGTTCTTCTCCACAAGACATTTTGCTGGTTTCAAAAAGCTGTAGAGAATACCACTTACAACATGACCTTTATCACCTGAAGAAGTTAAAGTTATAATGAGGTTTCCCAAGCTATTTGCAGGAAGTGTTATGGACTTGATGTGATATATACACCTGAATTTTACTGACATCATGCTATTTGGGATTCTGAGATGACATTTTAAGACAAATCTTTCCTCATGACCTTCTTAGTTACCAAAAGTTTAATTCCATTTTTATTTCTATATAGAATTTACAGTGCACTGAGTGGTACTTGGAATTAAAAAGCCATTTGACTCCAACTGTCTTCAGCACTGGGTGCCAAAACCTAAAATGTCTTTTGAATTTTTTTCTTTGCTTGAACTGGCCTTTTCAATAGATTAGATTGGACTGCTCTGCTCAAGAATTCTGGTCGAGGCGGGGGAAATTGGTCTTGTGTCAGAGTTATGGCCTTAATAGCATTTAAAGCAGCCTGTTTTGCTATCCTAGGGAGCAAAATCCCTTAACACATTTTGGCCCCCCCAAGGGGACTGTCACATTATGATGTGTTGTGCCGTCTCCCTGACAACTGAAGAAACAGATCTTGAAGTCATGACTGGATCTTCTGACTGGCACTTGCAGAAAGTGTCTTTTGACGTGGGGAAGATATTTTGGTATTTTTTTATGACTGTATAATCATTCCCACAGTGTTGCCTGTTTAATAAAAGAGACTTCAAAAGATCTGCCCCATTATACTTTTCTCACAGAAACATCAATCAGCTATGAACAAGTAAGCGCAGAAAAATAATAAAACACAGAGAAATGAATCTCCAAGAAAAGCTTCCTGTTTTAATTGGTCAACTTAGTATAAAATTCTCTGTTATCTATTTCAGGTCTGTCAGCTCCCACTAATAGATACTCAACCCTTGCAGAGATTCATTGGCAGATTATTCTAAAACTTAATAAATAAGATGAAAAAATTGTGCATTTTTAATTTTCAGATTTAATTTTAACACACATTTTAAAAAATACCTGAACAAGAGATGAATGGAAAGAGAAACTAATATGTATATTGTTTAGACTTTCCGATAGTGAATATGTTTAATATGGTATTGATATGGTTTTAATATTTTTATTCAATCAGCAAATCCTGGTGAAATTCTTGGAGGAAAACCAATCACAAGAGAAACAAGTATTGGTCTTGCAGAAACACAAGGAGTCTGTTTCAGGAAGGCTGTCTATTTCATGTAGAGACTTCTGCTTTGGAGAAATAGAGAGGAAGGCTTGATTAGTAAGGAAAAAAAACCCTCTCACAAACTGAAGACTGCCTAACTGGGCAGCTTCTATGCATGACCCACTGCTAGTTAGCTATGCACAGGTTACAAAATCCAGGAAAGAGCATGTGCGTCAGTCACAAGTACGCGTGGAAAAATCTGTTCTTTCAAAAAGAAAAGAGAAAAAGTAAGATTTAAGAATCCTTTTTTTCCAAATTATGTAAATTGGATTAGCTGCCATTGAATTAGATGCCATTGAATCTACTGAAGATTCAATACTTCGATCAATAAGAAGAAATGTAATCTTTGAAATAATAATATATAAAATTGTCTACTGAAAATATTATTCAGTGGTAAACTAATATCACTAATAGATATGTTAATCAAACATGAATGATTTTACTAGGCAGTGATATTCATCATCCTTAAATATTGTAGGGGGTTTAATTTTTTCGTACAAAATTAATGTCAGCATATCTGACTATTTATATTTTTGTGGGAAAATATTGTTTTAGAGACATCTGTATTTGTATTTCAATCTTCCAATTTATTAAGGTACAGTTACTATATCTATATCTATATCTATATCTATATCTATATCTATATCTATATCATCTGTACCTACATCTATATCTGTACCTACATCGATATCATCTGTGTAAGTATCTACATCTATCTGCATGCATCTACATATATATATATATATATATATAATTAATTTAATAAAAATGTAATTATTAGTCTTTCATTTTATGAGTTTTGGAACCAAATCAGTTTGAAAATAGTCAAACAGCCCGAGAATTTTTTTGACTGACTTTAGTTTTTTTCCAAAATCACTCTTTCACTAAAATCCTATGCACAACTCAGCAGAGCTGTCATGTTTTATTTGTGTAAGACCTGGAATACATAAATAAGACTTTTGCAGTGAAGAACAAGGTAATTTGACAGAACATGATAGAAAACTCTCACAACAACTTCCCGAGCAATTATTTTTTGGCCTGCTAACTCCCCTGATAGCTTCTGGGAAAATATAGAAATTAACGACATTGTATGGTATTATTTACACACAAATAATTTTAGGATTAAATCCTTTGTTATGAAAATCTACCAGCTTTTCTTTTGTGTATATGCATGTAAGAAAGTACTCATAAATAATTTTATAAAGAGCAGGGATAAAAAAGACTTGATGGACAGTGCTCTAAAAAAGTCTTATTGCTCTGAGTCGCTCCCTCTCACAGCTGGCTTTTCCACTCCTAATTACTACCTTAAAGAAAAATTATCTTATCTACCTGCTATTCTTGCAGGTTGCTGGCTGCTCTACTCCTGCTCAGTGTCCCACTTTTCTATTTATAGGCTTGGATCTTTTTCTTTCTATTTCATGCTCTCCCAGTTTGTGGCACCCGTCCTCTCCACAGGAGTAGACTCCCATGTATGTGCTCAGAAGGGCGTATGTACATTTCTTTATGGGTTGGAGTTTAGATCCGCACAGGGCTGGGGATCAAACAGGGAAGTGAACCTGAACTGCAGTCAAGTATTTGAAGGCAAATAGCAAAATGACTGACTTTTCTGCAGAAAGAAGGATCCTTCTCCCCTCGTACATTTTGATTCATTGCCTTTACTGCATATTAGGTGCTCCCATAGAAAATAATACCAAAAAAAGCCAAAAAAACAAACAAAAAAAAATTCTACCCACAAAACAAAAAAAACCCCCACAGAGGTCTAATCTTTATAACTTTGCTAAGTGTGGGGGGTGTAATTTGCATTGCCCACTTCAGATCTGTGTAAAAGACTGGCTGTATGGTTAGAAGATGGGAGCCTGTTCCTCTTCCCCTCATATCCAGACATGCATTCCCATTTCCCTGGTGACTTTGCCACATGAACTAGCTCAATGTGTGAGCAGATGGGCTGCTGCGATACAGGGAGGAAGGAAGGCCAGGAAAATCCCTGTGAATGGAAACTACCCATAAGATGCCTTTTCTTGTACTGTCAAACCTGAGTTATATTTTAGGAATGGGTGACATTGTGATCTCATTTGCAGATGGCTCAACTTATGCTAATTAATGAAAGTCATTGTCCCATTCCACAGTTACTGTGATTCCTTAGCCTTAAATGAACATGAGTATCCAACATGGCTCTGGCTTCCAGGACTATTTAAACTTTTAATATTTAGATTTCTATGGACAACTGATTCAATAGTGAAGGGTTGATTTGCATTTGTTTTCCTTCACAAATTTTGTAATGATGATCTTTTCCCACCGATCATATTGGAGTTTTATACCATATTTTATATACATTTTGGTCTAGAATATGGATCAGTAATTTAGTTCTAGTTTCTTCATATCTTAAAACTCTACTTTTATCTATTAGCTTTGAAGAAATTTTTATAGGGATAACAGAATCTAGCTTTTCGGAATACATAACACATTAATTTAAGACGCAAAGCACCACAGTTAAAGGAGATCTACGGCATTGCCATTGATTTTGGTATGAAATAACTCAAGATATTAGATTTCTGGAATTTAATGTATTGATGAGGATTAAGTTAGCAAAAGCAGAGGATATCTCTTCTGCTTCTCTTGAGGTTGTTTCCAAGCTTGGTAATATTTATGGCACACCTGCATTTTTGGACTAACAGATGTTCATTCTTGATTGAACCAGAAAAGACTGCACAGAGGTAGTATCTACCAGTGTCCTTATGTCCATTGGCTGATCATATCATTAGGATTAATCAACAGAAATAAATAATCCAGAGGAAATAATTAAATATAGAAAAACTATGGGGGATATTTTAGGGGATTTTACATATGAATTATAATGCTACTACACTGCAAGATTGAATACTCCTGTTATATGAATGAAATATTTTTGGTAATGTTTTTGACAATGGAATATAATTTTTGACTTTTGAAAAGGAAATGGAAAGAAAGTCCCTTTCATATAGCCATATTTCAGAAAAACTTGAAGGAAATGGGAAGCATAAAACTCTACTCTCATTCCACCCCTATTGGATTCACTAATATCCCTGCCCTGCCCCCCTCCAAATCAAATTTTCCTTCAGTAAAATTTTAGTGTGATACTGTTTGGATCCATTTACCTAAGTAGAGCTTGTTGTTTGTTGCTGGGTTTAAATAACAACAGAACAAAACAAAAAATCCCAATTTATTCTGTGAGAAATAAGAAATAAAAGCCATTAAAATTTACTAGCAGATTATTTCTATGAAACTTTTGCTTGCATAATTTCCCATTGGATCTATTTTCTGCTTATTCTCCTAGGCCCTGCAAAATTAGGTAGAAGAATACAGACAAATACCACACGGAGTGTATACATTTGAAGAAGAGACTGAAAACCAAAATCATTCAAAAGGTAGCAACATTTTGCTATGGATGTTTGTGAACATTTTGAAGTCTACCTCAGAGAGGAAAAAAAACCCCAGACCAAATCAAACCCAAACTCAAAACCCAGGGTCACCTAAAAGTAGTTTTAAGAATATGCTGATTTTTTAAAAAGAATTTCCAATTATTTCATTTAAAAAATCCAAACCATGTTAAGTAAGATTATGCAAATAGTCGCATAATAATTTTTTTCATAACTTGTTTTATTATTAGGACAAAGACATTTCTAGTTTCTGTCAGGAGCTTTTAAGTTAGGAGCAACAGCCAGGGAGGATAGAGGAAAAAACTAAGAAGATGTAGATAAGGCAATTTGCACCTCAGTAATGGTTCCTACAGAGTGCTTTAGCAGTGGCTAAATTCAATCAGGATTTACAGATGTTTGTCAAGGACCATGTATTTTTTACCACTCCTGAAATTTTAAAGTAGACCAAATATCTTCTTGTTGATAAATTCTGACATTAAGTAAGGTTTTTCTACAAAACATTTCTCTTCGCATGTCCTACCCTTTCTTGGTTTTTTCATGTTCTAATGAAGATTATTAATAAGTTTTATTAGTAAATACCATTGTTTAACTATAAAGAAACACACTGAAAAGAAAATTGCACAGAATAATTTTCATTTTCAATTTATTAGGCAAAAAATCTGAATGTACAGTGACATCTCTCACTTTGCATGGCTTATGCACACAAATAATAGTAAAGATTTATGCACTGGAAAGTGTAAATACTAGACTCTGTGGAATGCCATGGAACTCAGGACAAGTCAGAAATAATAATAAAAAAACCCTGAAACCCAAAAACTGACAAGCTTTTCCTAATCATCCTAACTTATTCCACCCCTTGTAAGACTGCACATGCCAGAAATGCTTTACCTGGAAAACATTCCTGTCCTTGTGGAAATTAATGGCAATACATGATTTCTTTGGGTACCTTTCCTTATTTTTCCATATTGCGTTTCTTAAAGAGGATCTACAGAGATTGTCGTCAGTCCCTTTCTAAAGAAACAAACTAGAAAAGTCACCTCCAAATGCTAGGGGGGTTTATATAAGGATTTCTTTGACTGGCAGGAAATTTGCAGCCTTTCCGTTTTTTCTCCAATAGAACAACTGATAAAAAAATAGTTAAAAACAAGAAGATAATGCACTCAGAAAGCAATCTTTCAAAAATGGAAGAGACTGGAAAAACTTCTCCTAAATGACTAGATATTTTTGGCAGTTGTGTATGCCCTTTTCACCTTTATTTGGATGCATTCCTTATGACAGAAAGTTTTGAAAAGGAAATCATATAATAAAGTAAAATATATTTGCCAAGAGCATATGATAAGCAAGAAGATAACAGCAGTCTTTATGGGCAATGTGGTTTTATCTTCAAGAACTTGGAAGAAAATAAATAAATTCACAAGAAGGGACAGTCATACATTACCGGAATCTTTCCTGTGCTTCAGATATTGCCAGAAAACTGAGATGAGTTTTGCATTCACAAATGAAACACGACACAATCTTGTTTTGCATGGGCTTGCTTTCTGTAATGAAAGTTTTACACAGCTTTGCTTCGTGAAGTAAAATGTTGATTGAAAATATTTGTGACAGTTGTAGGTAGTTAACAAAGTTACTATTACAGTACTTCAATAAAATGTTGCCACTTTAAATGCTAGGTACTAAACTGGTTGGAGTACACAGTAGCATTTTAGACACTGCTCTGTGTGAGCTCACATTTCATTAAATGAGTCGCTTCTTCTGACTGACACCCCATTTGCTCAGTGGAAACACTGAAGTTATTTACGGGGTGGAAAAATGAAGCCAAACATGAATTTATATCCCCACACTTTGTGATAGCAAAGTTTCTGGCTTGCTTGTCAGAATTTGCAGAGTATGAAAAAGCCATTTAAAATTTGTTAAGCCTTCTGAAAAAGTATTGACTGAGAAGCTACAGTCTGAGTGAACACAAATATTGTTACAATAGTTTTTATGACATTTATGTGTGTCAATGGGTGTTGAAACTCTAGATTATGAAATATGTCTTATAACACAGCCATGTCAGGGCTTTTCCTTTACTTTTTACAGTTTTTATTTTCTCAGGGTATTTGAAGTTATGCTTAAAATGGATCAAATAAAATCAAAAATAATAAAATTATTATTCCAATACAATATATTCACATTTATAGAATTGTTTTCACAGGCTTTGTACTCTTTAATTCTTTAGTTGTCTTACATTAAATCAATAATTTTGCTCATTTTCTTGCCTTTAGATATATTAAAGGTTTAACTGACTCTAGCTTATTAAATGATGCTGTATATTTTCTAAGCTCTTCTACACTAGGTATGCATTAAGAAAGTATCCACAATTCAATCACATACATTGTATAGGAGTTGAAAAGTTAAATAAGAGTCTGATCTATTCCAGGAACCTTGTATCTCCAACAGACAGGAATTCTATAGGAAAGAAGACTTGCTTCTAACTCTCTGTCTTCCATTTCCTTTTCTTGCTTTTGGTTGAAAGAATTACAGAAGTTCTTAAAGGGAGCCAAAGAATAAAGGATGCAGCTGTGTACTGGACAAGGTTAAAAATCTGCCTGGGGTGCAGTTAAAAGCAGTTTAATATCCTTGTAAGTTAAATGTGTATAACTAATCTGACAGTGTTACAGGCTGTGCCACAAAGAATGTATACTAGAGGTAGACGGGGGGGTAATGGCCTGGAATCTGTGCCTTGCTGTCATGGAGCATAGACCAACAGTAAAAAATTCTTGTAAGATCCATGCTCACACAAAACATTAGAAACTGCGTAAGGTTAAAAATGTGAATCAAAAAACAGAGTCCGAGATTTTTTTTTCCTTTTCCTTCCCATGGTCCAAGCTTCTCTCAGAATAAACAAATAAGTAAGTAAATATAAAGTGCAATTCAAGTCTACTTAATCTGAAATCAGAAGATATGATATGTTTGATACAACTTCAATATGAAAATGGAAGTTCTGATTTATAGTTTTTCACAGATCTAATAACTCAAAGTGAAGATTCAGAGACACTTGGACTCTGAAAAATGTAGTAAAGGAGTCATATCAAAGCTCTTGTTCAAGTTAATGAGAGACATTTCCAGCTAGTGATTCATTCTGTTTTAAAGCAGATAAATAATGTTAATTACCCCCAGGGTATAGCTGCACTGATTATTGACAACTACTAAAATGTGAGTTATGCCTAGATACTTATTTACTTTCTTATGCTGAAGTTAAACAAAAAAATCTCACTCTTAGTGTTTTTCCTTCCTCATACTTCTGTAAAATATGTAGGTTTGTACAGACAATTTAAGGGTGCTTTTTCAAATTTAATATTTAATTTTCCATCTTGTCATAGGAAATAAGATTAATTTTAAAGTCTAACACTCTAAACACCCAAATATTTTTATATTACAAAAAGTTGAGTGTCCTTCTGCAAGCCACTACATTTATCCAGTTTTATAATATTTCTTTATGACTGTCTTTCACCAGAGAAAATACAAATTGGAAGTTCCTCATAATAAGCATAGTAGATGAAAAGCAAAAAAATGAAGAAAGAATGTGTAAAAAAACAAGAATAATCAAGTGGCAGGTCACAACACAAGAATATGTATCATGTATTATTAATATATATTATATTATATTAATATATAGTATAGTATAGTATAGTATAGTATAGTATAGTATATTAATATTGTTTCAGCTGTTTCTACAGTTTTAGTAAAGCTCATTAAATGAACTTGGAAATTAAAATCTTGAAGTTAGCTACCAAAGGCAACTGGAGTTCAACTCATATTATGGAGTCCAATTGTTTAAAAGAAACACAATTTTTTTAAATTAGTGTTCAATGTGAAAAGAAAAAGAAACAAACATAACAGAAATATTGTCTCTGGAAGACTGGTCTGCGGGGTTGTGATGACTGAAGCTCATGAATAAAACCATCTGATTGTGAATTGAATGCTTTAATATACTTCAGTGCAGCATTAAATTACTCTTTCCAGTGTCTGCCTGAGTCAAGCAGAACAAAATCTACAGCATCTCAAACCAAGCTGAGATTCGGAGGAGATGAGACTGAACAATACTAAGGTAGACAGGTACAAACACATGTTTTTACAAAGTGGGAATTTTTTTTTCAAGTTTCTTCATTATTGCTACTGGAGCTATAAGATGAAGATAATATATAAACTACTCTTCTCCAAAGCTCTGCATTAATTTTTGAGAATTTACTGACTTTACCATGTTCTTATGTAAAATTTGGTGTGGTTAAAAGACCACAGTGTTAACAGAATATGTTGATGAACCAGAGTCATTCTGGTAGTTCTGTGGATTAACTTCAATAGGCATTTTACGAAGAGGGAGTTGCGCTTGTCTTTCCATGCCTTTCACTTTATGACCTAATTACTGGAATAATGTATTTGTATTATTGAATTCTTTTATTTTGATGAGCAGTATTTTGTGGTATCCTGTTTTGTTTTCAACATGTTCTGCATATGTACCCATGCATTCATTACTCTTTTTCATTATTTATAATATAAAGTCCATGACTTGTCAGATGAATAGATGGAGCAAGTCCATAAGATTTTGATAATTGAGGGAGATTGATCTTGCCTCTCCAACATCTTAGGAACAACCTGCTTACTTTATATTCCTTATACTAAGAATTTAAGTGCCTTCTGTTTATAGATCAGCTGTTCTAACTAGGCTATATCTATGCCAGAAAATCAGACACTCCCTGAAAATATTCTCATGTAATGGATCTCACTCCTATGAAATATTAAGATATTTAAATGATCTGCAGGTATGGCTGTGGACCATTCCAGCCAGTATTTAACCAAACAATTCCTGGATTTGATTTGGGAGCTGGCAGGCATCAGGTACCACTTACAACATATTGTCTGCAAGTAGTACCTTGATTTGGAGAATAATAATGTTTAATAATATGGAAGTTTTTAATGCCAGCCACATTACAGTGCTTATCATATTTATTTTAGTGGTATAAATGTCACTATATATACCTAAGAAGGTTCATAAAGGTGTTAGTAGATAACTGGGTTATTGCTTGGTATCTAGATCTCTACCCACAGTTCCAGATCTTTTGAGCCATCAGCATGTTCACATTTACATACACACATATTCTCTACCTACAAAGACTTAAAAAACAGCAGCACCATTGAATCACATGGTTTACCAAGTCTGCCGAGAACAGAGATCGACAGAAGTAAATAGACGAGATTGATTATAACATTGATTATGACATTTGTTATTTTTTTAGTTGAAGTGGTTTGTAAATTTCGGTATTATGAAGTGATATGTCTAAGAATTTTCCTCAGAATATATTTCTTTAAGAGTGGAAGTCCTAATTTTAACACCAAACTGACAGCCCAAAAGAACCTTGACTGCCACTAGCCAACGGGTAGTCTTTACTATGATCTGAGTGCTAGTACATGTTCAAGAGCTGACCCATATATGTCAACTTGAATTTTATCTCACATCTTTGAATTTAAAAATTTTAAAATAAGTCCTATTTTATTCAGCAATATTAATACTGTGGAAAAATATTTAGGGAAATTCATATTGATAGTTTCATAGTTAAAACAGAGGCTTTTACTTGAAGGACACATCTAGAAACACAGATTAGGAGTCAAAAATTCAAAAGCAGGTTAGACTACTGTGAGAAATTCAGTATAACAAATTCTGTCTCTAAAGCTATAAAATATTTATCTAAATTAAAAAATGAATCTTTCTCCAGTGTATTTAAAATACTAATAATGATTTTTCCCTATTTACAGTTCTATAAAAATGGAAATGGTTGATATTTTTTTATTGCTGTAAAAGTTGTTATTACAAATTTATCGGCATTAACATTCAGATTATTATCTCAGATATCAGCTTAAAATTCATTTAGACTGTTTAGGTGTCTGACGGCAAATTGCAGTGGATGTATGTAGGTTGTATTTTGTGCAGATCTGTAGGAAACAAATGAACATAAGATATAAATGAATATCATATTGGAAAAAATAAAAATATTCTGTGAAATAAAAACAAGGAGAAATAGTATTTAGTCTGACATTCAGATAGGTATTCCATAAATGCTAGTCATTTCTTCTGGAAGGGTCAAGAGGGAGGATTTCTTACAATTCTTTCTAGGAGCTAGTTTGTATGGATAATTTTTCACAGCGCAGAATGTATTGATCAAAAAAGACTGAGTATTGCAAGTGTTATAAATCAAATTTCCTCTGTTACTTTGGAGCAAATTCTCAAAATATGCTTACTTCCTCCACCTCTGCTAAAACAGATCTCAATTTGTTAGGTACTTTTCTGTCACAAATTTTCCTATATTTTAAAGTGCAAGGATTTAATCTTGAACCAGATCTTAAGGAGAAAGGGGAAGGGTGCATCTGCAGTTATTTTAACACTGGAAAACCTCTAAATGTGCTGGCTTGAATGTATTGGTGAGCCAAAAATAGGTATTCCAGGTCATGCACACTTCCTGTATGCCTTGATAGCAGAAAATAAGAATAGGGATTACAGGCACAGACCCTTTGAAACAGGTCATACCCTGAACCTTGGGAAATGCAGTTAAATTTAAGTCTGATATAGAAAAGTTTAAAAAGTAAGGTTTCTAGCAATATGTTAATGACTCATAATGCTTTTCTGGGTTTTTTTTGTCTGTACTATGGTTTCTGGAAAATTAGGAGCAGTGCTTCAGATTTTCCTTTTTTTATTTCTCGTGTTCTTTCAAATCACAATATTATGATACTTACATTGAATTCACAGATAGAGTAGTAAGAAATTAAGAACATTTTATAGCTAGTGAATGAAACTAGTTGCTTGCGAAAATGTGATAACTATTGAGAAGAAACATTTGAGGGTCTTTAAAATGCTTGGTACTATTGGAAAATAAAATTGGCAATTTTTGTTTATATCCTTAGAAGGCAATATACTAAGTCTGAACAGTTTTCTAGTAAAGAACCTGAATTTGAACAAAAATTATAGTCTTTAACTCTATGGATGCCAGAGACCTCCAAAAGTCAAATAGGTGAGAATCCCCTGTACTTGTGCTCATTGACCTGCCTCTAAGTATCACCCATTTCTGATACTCAGAGAAGGTTTCAGTGCCGGAATTATTGGAAGTTGTTTGAATGTCATTGCTCCGTGCTCAATGAAAACTTCCTGCCCTTGTGCTTTTGGAGCTAATACAGAAAGTTATCCATACTACACAGCACAGAAAAGCTCCTACTGCCTTTTAAGAGAGTTTAACAAACACAGTATTTATGAAATGCTGAAATGAAATCATCATATCATCAAGACATGCTTGCAACAGCTGAGGAAACCTTCAGGGAATGTTACTGGTTATAGCACCTTTAAAATGGCAACTTCTAAATTAAACTTGTCCTACAGGCCTTATCTTCAGCACAATATTCTAGCATTCTCACTTTGCTTCCTGACTACATAGTCATTGACATTCTAGGGGTTTTGAGGGAGCTTTGTGTTGTGGGTTTTTGTTATCTGTTTCTTTTGTTGGTTTTTTTGGTTTTTTTTAATGTGCACATAAAACTATACTGTTGTTTGAGGGTTTTTTTCCCTCAAAATAGGTCATAGCCACATGAATGGAAAACAGGGTTTTTTTCAAGAATTAACTACTTCAGAAGAAAAACCAACCTGCAATACAGTTTAACTTTAATATATAATTATTTCTAAACACCACTCCAAAGAAAATGACACGTTCAAGAAGCAAAATACTGTATTACCCTAACAGAGTGTTAGCTCAAAAGAGATACAAAGTCCTATAAAGGTATACATATTTTCTGGTCTTGAAAAATGCTGATTTGTTTAATCAAGCAGGGTAAGCATAGAGCATTAAGCCACAGAATCTAAAATCAATAACAAAGAAAATCATTCTCAGCTCATTTTAGTAGAAATGTGATTTGCACCAGAATTTAAATTAAAGTCAGAAGTGTGCTGATACAAACAAATTTTCATTTTTCTAATTTAGTTCAGAGAAACTAGGACACATAGAAATTGTTCACGTACAATTTTTTTCAGAATAATTAAATAAAATCTATTGGTCAGCACAGTTAGAACAATAAAAATGAAAACACCCTGACACTAAGCTCAATTTACAGGTTTTTTTACCCAGCTTGTCCTCTTTTTGGCGATTTTTTTTCCTCTGTGGTGATGAACAGCTAGAACTGGCAGCATTCTGTGTCACCTGCTTGAAATTTTCTGTCTCTAGAAGCATCTTTTACTGACTTATCTCAAATGTTTGAAGCCACATCTCTTCATGTACATTGCATAGAAATTCAGGATTTTTTTTCTAATTCATTCCTTTCACTCACATGGAAGAATACTTAGCTCCTTTTTAGTGGCTTAGGGTATTGAGAAGTATCCTGCAACAAGGGAATTCTTTCAGGGTATTGGCCTTGTATGAACCTGGCATTTGGTTCCAAGGAAGCAATAACTTTTACTCTCTGTGAAATAATACCTCGGTCTTGGTGTTTTTCAAACTGTGTTTAAGACACTTCTAAAACTGGATAAAATTTGGGATTCTCCTATAAATGCATTACTTCTCTGAGTGGTGAACATTTCAAAGTGCATGAGAAGAAGCCTACTTTTTCCTTTTTCCTGGAAGAAAAAAACCTTGTTTCTCATTTAGATCTGCACTTTTTCTTAGAATATTCCTCTTCTTTCCTGCAATCAAAACCTAGATAAAACTGGGGCTTTTGTATTCATTGCTGAACTATCCCCACATTGTATTATGAAACCCACTTTGGATGCTGCCATTTCAAACAGATTTCTTTCCATTTCTCACTGAGGTATAGAGGAAGATTTGGGATAAGCAATGAGTGAGAAACACAACCTCTTACTAACATAAACTTGTAGTTAATTGAGGAATGCTATATTATCTATATAGTACAGCAGCTATACATTAGACATGTTTTTTTTGCCAGGCATTTTGACAAATCACTTGTAAGGTTGGTTTGTTACAATTATAATGGAAAATGCATAGATGATTAACATAAGGGTAAAGGAGTTCCTCAAAAAATCTCCAGAATTAAATATTCAAACATTATAATCAAGTGTAGACTTGGACAATCATGTGTTAAATGATACAGCAAGGTAGGCTAGGATATAAATAAGAATGCTCGCTTGAGATTTCCTGAGACAGAATTCATATACCTTGCTATCCCTTTCCACTGCACAGGGACGCAAGTCACAGCTGATCTTTCCTGTTCTATTCTGAGTCTATACAGACATAAATTGCTTTGATTTTGGCAATACAGGATCATTGGCTTAATTTTTGCATGGTTTTTTGCTGAGTAGAAATACAGGATTTGCTGAAAATTTTATGGTTACTTTTTGGGGAATTGAACTGAAGGAAATACTCCACATTGATCGAAACTTATTCTAAACTGTAATTTTAAAAAATTGTATGTTACATTAGCAAAAATAGCTGTTGATGGGATTAGAGCTTTAATCTGAAATCAGCTCCAGCTTGATCTAAGAGGTCAGTTTTTGCTGTTTGACTGATGATGATTAAATTTACTTTCATATGTTCTAGTTAATATTTCTTCTCAGTATTCTACTTTCCCAATATCAGGAAGTACAATTACCACCATAACTGCACTAGTTCAAACCCAAATCCTTAAACCCAGGATTATACATACAAATGTGGGAATTCAAATATTGGAAGTATTTGCTTGTTAAGGAAAAGTTCAACTGTTGTAGGGTAATACACCTTCTCTTTTTATTGATTGTGACTTCTGTCAAGTAGAAACATTCTCACTCTTCAATATGTCTAGAAATGATCAATCAAAAAATCTGTTTTCTGGAATATTTGCCTCACCATTAACTTAATTTCTAAACCACTATTGGAAGTATTTCACTATAGGAAACTAGCATATAACCTCAAAATCCCTTATTATTATTTTTTTTGTATACTGAGATAATGATAATCTATTTCTTATTTATATATTTTATATACTTCTGGACAGATGATTAAATATACCATCTTTATCTACAGTTATCCATTTTTCGTAGTACTTTCTTGTGTGGCACCTTGTCACAAGGTTTTTGAAAGTCTACTAAAATTATGTGGACTGTTGTACCTCTACTTAGGTTTTTTGTTTGCAGTTCCCATGAATTCTCACAGACTGTTACAATCCCCTTTTGTAGAGACTGCAGTGATTAGTTCACTTTGAAAGCTCAAATGTACTGAAGTACAATTAAAGGAGAATAGAGAGTTGACAAAGGATCTTTTTAATGAAACTAAAACAACTTCCTTTTTTTTCATTAATAGACTACTTAGAGGTAATTAAGGAACTGGCATCTGTAAATTGGAAAACTCCCAAGCTAGATTAGCATATTAAAACAATATGCTACACAAAAGTCAGAGAGTAATATCAGGACTTTCTCAGTGTCTTATAAGATATCATTTTTATCATGGGTAGGCTTTCTCTTCCTCTTAATACCTGTCTTTAAATCCTTAATTTTTAAAGGCCATTTTCGTATAGACGTAAAAGTGTGAGAACACAGCTTTCTAGGAAATACCAAGATGAAAAAAGCATACCTAATTACTAATAATATATTTTAAAAAATGAATATGTACTTGTATTTCAAAGGAAAATATTTAGAAAAATATAATATTATTTTGCATCTAACTCTGAGTAGAAATTGTTTTCCCAAAATTTTGATAGATGTGTTCTGATCATCCACAGTGACAATCTGAAGATGCATCTTAATAGTTTTTCCAACCTAACTCAGCCACAAAATTTCCCAAAATGTTATCTGGAAATAGGACAGAGGAGAGAAGCAATATATGAAGTAATTACAGGTAAACAAAACATGAAAAACACATATGAAGGAAAAAACCCCACAGTAAGGAAGGCTCAAAGTTGTCAGAATGACAATTAAAAAGAATCCTACTCCTTCATAGACGATGAAAGCAATTAATTTGGTTTATCAAGGCAAGTCAGAATTCATTTTTTTAACTTTCCTCTATAAATCTGTATGTACACTATAGTTGCCCTAGTACTCCATGAGTCTTGTAGTTTTTCTACTGAATTTGCTCAGCCTAAGGTCAAAAAATTTACAACTCTTCTCATTATACATTGGTTACTTTTTTTCAAAATAAGCCCCAAAGATACAAGCAGAACTTAACATGTATGTGTGGTTTATAGGTGATGCCTGGGTACAGAGTCCATTCCCTGAAAGACACAGAGACTTGTGTTTTGTATTATGCAGGATAATTTATTCCAGTCACAGCAACAATCCAGAGAAACTCACCTTAATGTTTAGTCAATGTAAAACAAAATGGTTTCACTCAGCTTAACTACCAGAAATATTCTGTTTCAAGATGAAACAAGAAAAAGATTAAATTGAAAATTCCTAAATGTGAGTCTTCTAGAGGAAAGCATAATATAAGAAAATCATTCTTTTCTGTCAGCAGCTTTTTTTTGTTGTTGTTGTTTGTTTTCTTTTATTATTTGACCCATTTAGATATCCTCCATAAACCTTCTTTAGGGTGTGTCTTACTTGTTCATGTAGCTTCTTCCTTCATTTGGCTATAAGTATTTCCTGGAGTATTAAGTTCATCTTGCACTCCTAGGGATGTGGAACACACACAATTATCTTCTATGATGACACCATCAAAAACTTAATTATTTTTTTTGTGTGTAGCAAAAAAAACCCTCCAAAATTAAAATATTTAAAACTAAGTTTTAGATAAGAGTACATTGATGATGTAAGTTTTTGAAGATATTATTGGTGAGACTACTAATAAAATGCTGTGATCAGTATCCCTAAAAAGAAAATAAAATTAATTTAAAAGCTGGAAAGATTTCAAAGAACAGATCAAATTTATCTCACGGTTTAAGAACCATCTGGGAAAGATATACTTATCTAGTTCCACTATCTTTGTTGTAGTCTTCTCAGACTTTTCAGATTTAATTTAAAAGATTAAGAGGGATAAATTCCATTGAAGAGAGAAATAAAAAAGAAGATATAATATCCCAAAAACTGAAACATGAAAAATAAATAATCAGAATAAATATTTTTACCAGTAACAGTAAGTAATCATAAGTGAGATGGAAATAAGATATTAACCTTTTTTATCATTAAAAAGAAAATAGTATAAATGATCTATTGATGCTCAGTAAGAACATCCTTGTCTTCAAAATGTTGTGTTTCCACCTAGAGAGATGCAACTTATCTGCAAAAAGAATTGGTAGTTATGAAATATTTGAAGGACAAGTGAAAACTTCCAGTGCTTGAGAGAGAACACATTTTGATGCTGCTGAGTGAAACTATTTATTTCCTAGTTAATGTGTATTATAGGAACTTAGGAGATGCAATCAGAAATCATGAGGTATATATCCAAGAGTAATGAAATTCAGAACTAGAAAAACAATTTATTTATTGCTGGTTTCCATGTGTGTTAAAAAAAGAAATTAGTTCATAATGATTCAACAGATTGTGATCCTTGCTAAGAGATTGCTCTTAAAATAACTTTCATATTGCTCTATATGGTACACTGCCAACAAAATGAAATCCTTGTCAGCTGTAGTATTACAACTTTTTATTAGAAAATCTACGAAAGCTTTGCTGAGAATTTAGTTTTTGGAAGATTGTATGACCTTGAAATTCTCTCTTCTGTTCTCAGTTTTAAATAGATAATGGAATTTCCCTCTGGGTATATTTTAAAGAACCAGTTCAGGACAGAGAGGGAATTTGGAAAACAAATTTTGTCAATACTACTCCACTCAGTAAATTTGATTCAATTTAAACCTTCCTATAAGTGAATGAGAGCAGATTTTCTTTTTTAGTCCATGTATTATCAATGCATTTATTACAGAAATGCGAAATCTTTATCGCCGCTGTTAATGCTTGAGCTAGAAAGAACAGAGCTTAACTGTCGTAGAAAAAGTCTATTTTTATTTTAAAATATATGTAATTTCATATCTGTATCACAGTGGATTATGATAGTCACTGTAAAACAAGCAAATTCTACTGAGGTATTAACAGACATCAGAAAGGACTCCAGCATTAGGCAATTTACATAAGAAATGGAAGATGAATGTTCAAACCTTAGTTCTGAATAGTCAGTGTAATTCCAGAAACTTTTTCATTCAAATTCTCATTTTTAGATCTATATTTTTCAGTGATTTTATATGTAAAATTGTAACAAAGACAAACAATATATTAATTCCTTTAGAGATAACAGAAGAAAACTTTAAATCTCACAGTATTACATGGAAGACCTTTTCTCTAACTGAAAACTTTGCTCAATAATGTCACACATCATTTCATTAAACGTATCAACCTGTCTTATTATTTGAATACTCACTGCTTTATCTGACCAAATATTGGACTTTCCATCATGCTAATTACATAGAGAAGCCCTGAAAGTTACAAATTTGCAGCCAGAAATAATATAAAAAGAAATAATGATCAAACAAGTGAAAAATTTTTAGAAATTTTCTGATGAAAACACTTTCATTCTTATATAGTTTTCCAGATACCACAGGAAAGAAAACAAAGACAAAGCATACTACACATAATTCATCTAGGAAAGAGTGGAATATAAACCTGCCCCATTAGCAGTAATTTATTTTCTGCATTAATAAAACTTATTCTAGCAATAAATTAAATGTAATGAACTGTACACATTCAATTTCTTAAGAAATCCTATGTTCTCTATCTTGTGGCATTCAACTTATGGCAAAGATATTTATATTTTAATGCCCTAACTAAATAAATCTTTTCTGCATTTTAGGATAAAAAACTTTAAATAGAGTGTGCACTGTTTCACTAGGAAAAGTTTTGTCTAGCTAATTGATTAATGAAAGGCACAACGTTTTGAAAACCTGCTGTTGTCATGGTTTAACCCCAGCCAGCCCCAGGCAGCTGCTCTCTCACACCCACTCTCCCCTAGCAGATCAGGGGGATATTTAAAGGGTACAAGCTTGAAAACTGTTGGCTGAGATAAAGGCAGTTTAATAGACAAAGAACACAAGGAAAGCAAGAAAAAAAAAATTGATTCACTGCCTCCTAGGAGCAGGCAGGTGTTCAGGCATTTCCAGGAGAGCTGGGTCATGCATGATGGTGGCCTGGGAAGACAAAACACTATCACTCCACAAATCCCTCTCTTCCTCCCTCTTCCCCCACTTTATATACTGAGCATGATGCCACAGGGTCTGGAATGTCCCTTTGGTCAGTTGGGGTCACCTGTCCTGGCTGTATCTCCTCCCAACCTCCCATGACACCTCAATTTCTTCACCAGTGTGGCAGAAAAGCAGAAAAGACATTGGCTCTGGGTAAGTCGTGATGAACCATAATTAAATCACCTCAATATTATCAACCCTGTGTTCAGCACAAATCCAAAACACAACCCCATCCAATCCACTCTGAAGAAAATTAATTTTCCCTCAGACAAAAGCACCACAACAATTTAGAAGTTGCGGGATTTTTGTATTGACTTAAAATACTGTGTAGGGGAAAAAGGCTCCACACTGCCAGCTTTTTCTTGTCTTATCTCATTTACCTTCCAAAGTCAATATTCCAGATATTTGTACTAAATGCATAAAACAGCCTTTCAATACTCATGTATTTGTTACCTTTTAGTGAGGAAGATTTACAGAAAAATAAATCTTTTAAATGTCAGCATTAATGAGAAGTTAAAGTTATGTCAAATGTGACAGCACTCAAAAATTATGTGCCTCCTTGTCTGCCTTTCTTGTATCAGTATGTAAGTGGTACTTTTTTCTTTCAGTGCATTAAATACTTTAATTAACTTTAAGAGCTGTTTGGCTGTGTTACTTGAAAATAAAAATCATTTTGATTTCTGTCATTCTTCAATATTTTTTGGATGAAAAGTTATGAGACCCTTGGAGGTCTGTTCAAATGAATGCTGTGTGATTTCCTGGGTTCTGGCAACACTGTAACTCAATCTGTTCAGGGTCAACACCATGCAAGTAGGATATCAATTAAATGTTCTGTTACACAAATGGTATTATGACTTTCTTGACCTTCAGCAGAACCTTCCTGATCTCTTCCATCCTTTGTTACCTGAGAAAAACCAAAAGTTGTATCTGCAAATGCACGAAGGCAATATTCCTGCAGTACTCTTCCAGCAAGCATTCTGCTATTCTGGAGAAAAAAAGGAATCCTGTTTTGAATGTCATTTATTTATTCCTTCTGAGGTACGGTAAAAATTACTCCTAATCTGAAACTCTAAATGATTTACAGTTTCCATGGAATGGTGCATTTTTCTGGTTGTTTGGTATGTTTTTCTGCTGTCAGCTACCTTAAGTTTTCAAAGAATTTTTATATCACCAAAAAATACACACAGGCTTACACACGCTTATATGTTCTTTTTTGAAGTTGTGCAAGAGGCACAAGAAGCATGTATTTTATAACAGTTGGCCAAAATAATCTTCAAACACATTTCTTTTTCAACTGAATTCTGCTCACCAAAAGGCTCTCACAACACCCTCTATGTAGCTGCTCACAATCCTTTGGTCAACGCTAGACATAGTCCAAATCTAATTCCGCATCAATCATGGTCCCAAGTGTCACATTATTTTAATCACACAGCCATACTGATTAGATTTTATCTTATCCCAAGCTTTAAAATCACTGCACCATCCTGAAGTTGCTGTAGAAATTGTTCTTTTACACACATAAAACTTTAAACTATAATATTGAAATTATTTTAACCAGCTTAGCTGTCAAAATTGCCTCTATATCTTCAGCACATGTTGAAGCAATCCCTGAAGAAGGTGCATAGGTTCTGCATGTAGTCGATGGACAGCAGTGGCTGTACTTGAAGATTTGCAAACACTGAGCTCCAGATTTAAACTGCCCCAATTTCTTCCTGGAGATCCCAGAGTATATGTAGTCATAAAATGTAAGATCAGCAGTTATTATACAGCTGAATGTATGGTACAAATTAAAAATAAAGAAAAAAACAAAACCAAAAAAACCCAAAAAAACTTGCAAGACTTATTTTTTTACTTTTTTCCTCAAATATGAGAGTTGGCCTAATAAAAAATACTGACTCTCCATTTTACCTTACTCTGAGAATGCAAATGTGGTATTGTGATAGTTTTCCCACTGAGAAAGGATTGTCCCGGGGATAGTCTTATCCTTTAAAAATCCTCTTAATAACTTCTGGCTCCCAAGATAAGGCAGTCAAGTCAAAATCTATTAATATTTAAAATTTCTATTGACAAAGTAAAAGATGATTTCTTTAACAATCATCTTTGAAGAAATTAAATAATCTTTGATTGAGTGAATCTGCTTATACAGAAATAATGCTTTCAATGTATTAATTAACTAAATGTTGCTCTCGGGGTGCAACATTAATAAATTTTGTACTTTTCATTATGTGATTAATGTAAAAATGCAGGTAGGCACTCATTCAGATTTTAAATTACATTATTGTTAATAAAAATCTAATTAGAGTAATTTAAAATAAAAAAAGATTAGTTATATAATCCACTACTGAATTCTTTATTTTAAAAGAGTTTTATGAGAACAATAATTCAATTGTGGTTTGTTTTTGCTTTTAAAGTGAAAAATATTAAGGACTTCTCTGCTTTTCAGTAAAAAATATGGGGTTTGGGGTTTATGGGAGGTGAAGTACTGAAAACCACTCCTCCTAGTAATCCTCCAGAAAAAAAAACCCACAACAATACTGACTCAATTAGAGTAGGTACATGTCATATTATTTTTTATTAAAAAAAATAACATTACAATGTTTTTAATTGGTTTGGTTACTTAGCATGGCCAAGTGCCTTATGGTAAGAGGAAACATGGATAAAAGCAACAATTGATATATGCCTCATTGGAGGAAGGAGAATCTTGCCAAGGCTACAGGATCAAGGTGAATATTGAAAATATTAGGGAATATGAGGGGAAAAAAAAGCTAAAATACATCTGAATTTATCAACAAAGAGCATGAGATATTAAAAGGGCATGAGAGGCCTTTCATGGAGCAGAAAATTGAAATGAGAAAGGGAGTCATGGCAGAGTTGAATAAAAAAAACCCCTGAAATACTGTACTTGACAAGAAAGAAAACCCATAATGTTATGGGTTTTTATAAGCCTAGAACTTGATTTTCACTCAGATAAACCAGAAGAATGGGCATGAGCCCTGTGGTCTGAGAATAGTTACAGATATTACCTCATGGAATTTTTCTGTTGACGGAAAGATTAAAGAATGTCTTCTTCCAGTTTATTTGCAAAGTTTTGTGTTTTGTTGTTTTGGGTTTTTTAGCTGTTTAATCTTTAGAAGAACTTTATTTGGGAAGGTGTATGAGAATCATATGAATATGAATTTGAAAGAATTGGGAACCACAGATAGGCAGAAAATATTCTTTTATAGCATTATGCTATAGCATAACTTTAAATTCTCTTGAATACATCTCTACGTAAATTTCAGAATCCTTTTACTGAGGTAGATTGTAAATACTTAGGACATGATGAAGTAGCATGCTCCCTAAGGCCTAAAGAAACAAGAACCAAACAAGCAATTTCTCTATTTTTTGTTTACTTTTATATTTCAGAACATGAGGCTTCTTGTAGCATGTTAGGATTTATTAGACAGTTGCACAGACCAAGGACAGATTTTGAGAGCTCTGAAGTCATGCAATGTTTATTTGATTTATTTATAATATACATGAGGCAAGTTAAAGTCCCTGCTTTCTTGCTTCCTATCAATGACTCTTTGGTCTGCATATCCCAAAGCATTTTAAATTATGAAAATGAATGTTTTCCCTTTTCTTTCAGCTAAGGGAGAAGGAATTTCAGATCTGAGATCTTTGATGGTCAAGTATAGACAGTGCTTTTTGCTTATTTTTAGTCCAGACATTACTTTTATCTTCTTCCCCTGAACTTTTTCTTTTTCAAATTGATTTTTTCTCATTGATGATTTGAGATATTCAATATTTACCCAGTTCCAATAAAAATCCGGAGCGTATGTATGCAAAAAGGATATTTATTCTATGTGTAGTCTTCTTGTACTGAATGTTAAGAACATTCACGAGAAGAAACCAAAACTAAAACCAACCAAATAAAAGCAAGAAACACCCCACGAAAAACAGCAACAACAGTAACAACAACAAAAACAAACCACAAAGTCTTTTTCTAAACAAGAACAACTTAGCAAAAATAGCAGCTAGTTATTTTGCCAATGACAATGTGCAAAGCCAAAACAAATTAATCCTGATCTTTATTTGTGTACATTTATATGGACCATGTTGAGACATCTATTTCTGTGATGATAACACAAAGAAGTTGTATAAAGCATAAGGGAGCACTTCCACCTAAAACATCATATCATTTTTATGCCTAGATTGCATTTACAATCATTTGCATAGGGAAAATTCAGAGCAATACCTAACATTTATGAGGTATGCTTTATTTCTACGTGCAGTAGAATTCTAGCATTTGAAAGTGGATCAGCTTTAAATGTCTTTAAAGCAATGTGCAGAGTTCTAGGACCTGCGATCCACAAAATATTGTCTGTGAAACCAACAGCAATTCAAATGGGAATGTGTAAAATTCCAGTCCTTATGCTTGATCTTGAGCTAGCACTACATTTCTTTTCAATAATCATGGCTGAAAGTGGAATCAGCTACAAGATCATGACAGAGATCAGCCAAGAAATAGTAAAGGC
>JAXCLO010000001.1:68968086-68987183 GCA_035583995.1 Arremon aurantiirostris
CTTTCAGCTAAGGGAGAAGGAATTTCAGATCTGAGATCTTTGATGGTCAAGTATAGACAGTGCTTTTTGCTTATTTTGAGGCCAGACATTGCTTTTATCTTTTTCCCCTGAACTTTTTCGTTTTCAAATTGATTTTTTTTCTCATTGATGACTTGAGATATTCAATATTTACCCAGTTCCAATAAAAATCCAGAGCATATGTACGAGAAAAGGATATTTATTCTATGTGTAGTCTTCTTGTACTGAATGTTAAGAACTTTCACTAGAAGAAACCAAAACTAAAACCAACCAAATAAAAGCAACCAAAAACCCCCTAAAAATCAGCAACAACAACAACAACAAACAAACCACAGTCTTTCTAAACAAGAACAACCTACCAAAAATAACAACTAGTTATTTTGCCAATGACAATGTGTAAAGCCAAAACAAGATAATTCTGATCTTTAATTGTGTACATTTATATGGACCACATTGAGACATCTATTTCTGTGATGATAACACAAAGAAGTTGTGTAAAGCATAAGGGAGCACTTCCACCTAAAACATCATACCATTTTTATGCCTAGATTGCATTTACAATCACTTGCATAGGGAAAATTCAGAGCAATACCTAACATTTTTGAGGTGTGCTTTATTTCTACGTGCAGTAGAATTCTAGCATTTGAAAGTGGATCAGCTTTAAATGTCTTTAAAGCAACGTGCAGAGTTCTAGGACCTGCGATCCACAAAATATTGTCTGTGAAGCCAACAGCAATTCAAATGGGTATCTGTAAAATTCCAGTCCTTATGCTTGATCTTGAGCTAGCACTACACTTCTTTTCAATAATCATGGCTGAAAGTGGAATCAGCTACAAGATCATGACAGAGATCAGCCAAGAAATAGTAAAGGCACATGACATTGAGGGGAAATACTTTCCAGATTTGTCATCTGATTTTGTTGTTATAGACATATGGAAAGATCTCTTTTCAGAAACAAAAAGTGTAAACCACTGTAGAGTTAAATTTGACAATACACTTTCGCTGATTTAGCCCATTGGTTGTAAAATTAACTACTGCTAAAATTTAGAAACCCAGTTTTGCATATTTAGGAAAGCTGCTGTCTTCATTTATTTATCTCAGAATATGGATTGACACCCAGCATAGTGGAAACATGCACAGCTTCTTTTATTCATTTTTTTCATTAATTTACAAAATCAGGAATGTGGAAGGAAAGTGTTTCATGTCTTATCCTTCATTATTATTGTTATTATTAGTGCTGTTTTTCAAATCCTTTCCAATATATTTCTTGTTAAGTAAGACCAGGCTATAAATCACAAAAAAAACCCCAACAACTCCCCAACCCCCCAAAAATTATGTACATATAAAATACATGGTGAATATATATTAATAGTGCATATATACAATGGTTTGTACATATATATAAATATATACAAACATTTAAAAAATCTAAATATATACATTTCCTAGAAAAATTTGATTCAATTATGTCAAAAAGACTGGAAAAATATTATTTTTAAAACCAAATTATAAAAATTCCATATTATTTGTCAGATTTTTGCTATTCAGGTCAAAAATTGGGAAAGTATTTCTTATTTTAGTAAAATGTTGATACTAATTTCATTTGCTCAGAAATCATTAAATTCCATTTTTCAATACCTATGTGACCTCATAGAAACATAAAAAAGCGCAGACAATATAAATTGACATATTTTAAAACACTTCTTTTCCCGAAACAATTGCTTTCATGTGTAAACTAAATGTAAACATCTACGTATCAGTCAGAATTACTATGAAAATACATATGTACAGATGTGTATCTACACTAAGTGCAAAAAGTTTTAAATTCTTCAGAAATACTTTCCATTTATTTTATTTTTCTTCATTATTTTTTTACTGTTCTCCACAATCTTAATTGTTATTTAAAATAATTGTATTCAAGCTGTTTGCATTTTCCTTAGCTTTCTTCACTATGACATATGTGGAGTAACTAACTTGAAAATTTTAGTAATTCTGAAGAAAATTTTTTAGGCTGGGACAATGCTAACACAATCTAAAAATTTTCTTCTAGAGAACACTAGTAAATAGTTTGGAGGATAAAAATGTTAAAGTAAATGTGATTTTAAGGTTAGTATTTGTTTAGAAAGACTGAATTTGTGACAGTTTGGGAAGATGTACAATTTTAGGTTTCTGATCTTTGAATTCTGAATTCATTGCCTATATACACATCTGTAAGAATTGTTTGAAGACCTTGAGGACCAAGAAGGTTCCTAACACATTCAAACATCCTGGTATTTTGTTTACGTTAGCATGCAGTACCACCCATTGAGAAACTTTGTTGATTTGCTGGTTTTCAAAATTCAAAAAATGCTCCTCCCCAAAAAAAAAATCAAAGCCCTACAGTGAATGCCAAAAAAGATGCTCCAAAATAAAAACACTATCTGACATTTTTATTTACTTCTGAAAATTCTACTGGGTTTATCTCGGTTTATGAGTTTATGTCAGTTTTTCTCTTTTTGCTCAGGCATCGAAATACAAGCAAAAACTACAAGATAAAATTGGAAAAAAGCTAAAATAAGACTACTTAGAAGCTCCTAGCACGTTTTCCTTGCTGTCACAACAGCTATGTCAAGCCAAAACCAACAGCACCTTCAAGGTGACATTCTAAATGGGTTAATCTTGACAGCTGTCTCAATAAATAATATATGATAATTTAAATGCATAAAATGTATTAATTTACATATATGATGATAATTTTTGCAAGCATAGGTAAATTCATAGAAAATTAACATCAAAATCTCTATTGGAATGACTAATTTTTTCACTGACTGCAGCAATGCTGCAGTTAATACTTGTCAATCACAATACATTAAACTGAATATTTCATATGAAATGTAATAACGTGCACTAACATTTGACACTAAAAATAACAGCAACTACAATAAGATTTTTATTTACATTTCGTTATTTCCAAATTTTGCTACAAACAGACTTTGAGGGAAGTCACTGAGGAATGTCTAATATGAAAAAATATGAAAAACAATGTTATAATTTTCTTAATTTTTACTGAATTTTCAGATTTATTACTTTTTTATTTGACAAATATTTCATCAATATGAATTTAAATTTTTTTTTTGGCTCCCCAAATGAACAGCAGTTGCAAGGAAGATGAGAGGAAGGAGTTAAATATATTGTTCTGTATTCATATTTATATTTGTAAAAGTATTTAAATTATATTATCCTTTAAAGGTGGATAGTGATTAATAACGATGGGAAATCTCTTCCTAAATTCATCCCACTAAGAGTTAGGCACCTAATCCAAAGTAGGGTCTATAAAGTCTATGACCACTTCATAAATTTTAGATGCTTAATAATCCTGAATGCTACATATCTATCTTAGATTGTGTGTTGGAAATTCCTCCTCAAAGTTAAACAAAGTGAATTCTGTCCCTATTCTATTAGGATACATAAATATTGATGCAATACAATTTGAAATCAGAGCTGTTAAAGAAAGCATGTATTCAGTCTGAATAGCTTGAATTCTTTGGTCAACTTGACTGGACTCTATTTGGTCACACTGTGTGGGATTCATTTGATCGTATGCAAACGTGTGCAATGGCTATCTAAGGAAGTCTGGCTCACCTTCCTCTGAAGCATATACCAGTACTCTTCATTCTACCATGAAAGCATGGTTTAAACTGAGAAATATAATTTTCAGACATGAGAATCTTCATTAAATAATTCTTGTCAAAGAGCATGACAAATATTTTTTGCAATAATCTTTGGGAAGATTTGCCCAGTATTTCCCTGAATTTTTTCCATTTAATCAGACTTAACTAATATCTGTGTTAGTACAACATTCATGTCTCATATGTCAACATCATTCTTTAAAAACTGTTATTGCATAGTTTTGATAGCCCTTCTTGATTAGCTTGAAATGGTTGTTCACATATATTCAACTAGCACATTAATATGAGCACCAGTCAGAGGCATACAAAATAGTTGCATCAGGGAATTCAGAAGACACAGATTGTAGAGGTCAAACCCTGTGATCACATTTGGTATGAAGGATTCTCTTACTGTTCTTTGTTATGGCTGTGGAATATTCTTTAGGTGAAGAACATCTCAGTTTGCCCTCACTAAAATGTTACAATCCTGGAAATGCCCATCACCTCACCTCTTTGATCATGTAGCTGACTCTGGAAGTCAGCTGTCAAGCAATCCCTAGAATTGTGAAAAGAATTGCTAAAAGGAAAGATTTAGGTTGAGCATATGAATAAATTCCTTCCGTTCTCTAATTCAGTTTTTAAACTATATTATGGATAGTATTAGAAAAATTATTTTGATCTAAAATAATTTTTTATCTTATTAATTACAAGAGAGACACTTTTATGATCTTGAACTTGTGTTTCAACAATTATTTGAGTGCCTGTACAAAATCAAGATTAAATCAAAATAAATGGAAATACCATTTTAGTGTGTAAACACATCTCTGTGTTAGGAACACTCTCATGACTGAAATATTAAAATTAGGAATGTTATTCATAGCATTTGCAATTAAAACAAAATTGGTACAAGGGAATGAGAGTGCATTTTGTCAAGGAAGGTTTTATTGTTTGGACTCCATTACCAAAATATATCCCCAAAGTAAGTCCCCAAAACACACAAGGAGGAGGTTAGCCAGTGCATGAAGCAATAGCTTACTGATTTTCATCTGAAAAATAAAACCTGCAGGGTTCAAATCTGTGATATACTCTGATGCTCAAAATTCAAATATAAAATATCTACAGAATTTACAAGTTGCAGAGAAAAATTTGTTTTCCTCTGAAAGACCTTTATCTAATATGGGAGAGAAACCTGGTAGATCTCAGTTTTATGGTGAAAAGAACAGGCCAGCTTTACAAAAGCAAATCTTGTGAATTTGAAAACTATGAAAGTTTAGACAAAAAAGATATGAGCAGAAATGTACCACAAAAATTGGTAAATATTTAAGACATTTCCAAGGTAATCAATATCTGGAATTGCAAACTTTAATGTAAAAATAAATAGTGAAAACACACAAGCAAAGAATCTATACTTCCTGTGAAGCAAATGGAAAGAGGCTATAAAATATAAATGACACCTCTTTCCCCCAACATAGAGGCCTTCAGTTTATACACAGACAGAAAATCATGAAGGTTTTATAAATAAATAATAACCAGAAGCTAGAGGAGAATGTAAATATGGAAAGGGATAAGAAAATGCAGTAAGATTTTCCCAGAACAATACTGCATTATTTAATTTAACCTAATTATACTTCCACAATTGACTAATACAATATTTGAATATAATAATGCTATTTATAAAAGCATACACATTAATTTAATTTATTTTAATGATTCAATTTTAAAAAATTATTAATTAGTACAGTGTGGTGAGTTGAATTTGACTGGCTGACTGACCAGCCAGTTGCTTTTCTAGTCCCTTTCTTCTAGGTGGGTGGTGGTGGAGAATAAGATGCAAAAGCATTTGGGACACAATAATTCATAGTTCAAACCTACCATCAGTGGCAAAACAGACAAAGCTTGGGGAAAATTAGCTTAATTTATTGCCAGTTAAATGTAGAGTTGGATAGTGATAACCAAAGTAAAAACTGAAAATGCCCTCGTTTCTTCATTCCTTGCTTCCCGACTCTTCCATCTCCCCAACCCTCACCTCCAGCAGAGAATGGACGGCTGTGGTCAGTCCATAACAGGACCTTGTCTGCATCTCCCTCCTCCTCACGCTTGTGGCTCCTTTGCAAAGCAGGCTGGCACCAGTCCCTGCGTCCTTCTCCCCAGGGCTACCCCAGCAGCCCCCAGCACACAGGACTTGACACACGAACCCAATACACCATCAAAGGTGGCAGTGTCACAACATGAATGAATGAAGGGTTGTGGAAAAGAAGGGGGCAGCCTCTAAGTTGCTGTTTGCAACCTGGACACAGGATTAATGGGTTTAGTTGTTAATTGTCAATTTATTATATATTAAAAATTTCTTATTTTTTAACTACTAAATAAATTCATATCCAGCTACAAAGTTGGCAGTTTGGACATACATATGGTGAGTTTACCATGCATTGACCACAGCTTCCTGTGAGCAAAGAAATTTACTGCTACTCTTGCATTGCTATTACAATTGTGTTACTATTGCAATTGAATTACATGTATTGCATTTATCCTGAGAGTTAAAAGAAAATGGAAGTTGGCAGGTTGAAATAATGATTTGATAGAAAAGGAAGTAAATGGTGTTAATTTCCTCTCAGCACTCCATTTCCATCACTCATGGTGTCTCCTTCACTTGAAAATAGGATGGTCTTTAAGATCCACAGAAAAACACAAACTGGACATATCAGGCCATTTAATATTTTTCTACATACAATAAAAACACAAGCTTTCATATCCATTTACTGGTATATCTTATACATGTTTTTACCTATAGATACTTTTTAATAGTGTTTTTTAAGACATATATAATTACATATGCTAAAACATTACTGAAGAATGACTTTTACATCTTCACATTGTCTATGAAATATATATAAATACCAGTAAAGTAGTTGAATTTGGCATGACTGTTTTAAAAAATATATTTGAAAAAATTTTAACTTCAGAATCTTTTTTTTTTTTCAGGATTATTTTTTTCCAGTTCTTGATATGAATTGGAGAAATAAGAGTACTGTTCCTCTTGAAACTTCAAATGTAATGTATTGATCTTTGTCACCTTTCCTACAGTTGAATGTTTCCCTACACATAGAGGAGTCTCACAGGAACTGATGCAACAGTTTTCTGCTAAGTATAGCCTATGTTATGCCACAAAAAACAAGGTCTACTAATCTATGAGTAACTTCACACTGTTTCTGTCACACAAATCTGAGACAGCTCCACGACTGCTGCACTATTGTATCCTGTCAAGTAATGTGTAGATTTAGTTTGAAGTGCAGAATTTATAAGCCAAAATAAACAGTAAAGAAGCAATGAAGAGCTCTGCCAGGCTGAATATTGAACTGCCAAGCACCAGTCTTCCCTCCTCTTTATTTATTAACTTAATTTCTGTTTTACTAATTTTGGCTGTAAAGATTGGCAGCAATAGGAAGAACTGAAATTAAAGTGGCAAGTATAGAAGAAGGAAACAAGTTAATTAGGGGAATAAAAGAAGGCAACAGAATTTCCAGAACCTAGTCTATTGAATTACTGGATAGGAATATTAATTTTTTTCAGAGAGTGTGAGATAATAGCATACTAAAATAAGACAATAGTATACTAAAACATGCTTATTCTATAGCAGAGAAGTAGTCATGATAATAGTATTCAAGTAGATGAAAGGCTGCTGTGAATGTAAGGGGCATAAATTGCTTTCCAAGTCTCTTGTAAATAACTTGCAAAATGGACTTAAGTTACATTGAGAGATTCAGAAAAGAAAAAGAAAGACAAACAAAAAAAAAAGCACAATCAAACACAAAAAATCACATATGCACACAAAAAACCCCTAAAATCTACCGAACAGGAAAAAGCCTAACCAACTTCCTAAGTCTAGCTATAGCTGCATCCTAACTGATAGTTAATGTGATAATTACCTGCCTGTAAATTGTGCAGAACAAAACCTATTCACAAGATAAATTAATATTGATAGATTAATATTAATAAGTACACATTACTAAATTAAATATTAATCTCCCTTCAAAAATCTTTGAGAGTCTTGTAACAGATGGGTTTTCTGCTTTAGCTAAGCACCTACAGAGCAATTAAAGTTCTCAGTAAGAATGCTTTTTGAGAAATGTCAAACACACTGACTGAAACACTACAGAACAGAGCACCAGCCACATACTAGTTTGATGATTCCATGGCTATGACAGCCTAATGGTAGCACCTCTTCTTTCTGACAGGTTATATTAACCTGAGTAACTACATAATGGCAGGGAATGGGTTTGAAAAACATTTCTAGATCTTTCCTGAAACATCTTTCCCTGTGAGTGTGTGTATTCATTTACGTATCTGTTTCAGCATACTACACAAGCTGGACAGAAGAGAGAGCACATCCTGGAGTATCACAGATGATGTGTTTTACATAATACAGGTGCAGTTTCTTCAAATGTAAACCCTCTTTCTGCCTTCATATCTCCATTTAACATATTTCTTGAGGCTAGAGATTGTGGATGCCATGTGCAATGTTATTGAAACAATTAGCATTTACTTAGAGTTTGGAAACATATTTTTGAACCAGAGGACAGTTAATATAGATTGACTGTCATCAATGTCAGGTATTCCACACAGTGTACACTTTTATTTTCATACATGATTAAATTCAGAGTTTCCAAATATTTTTTTGCTTTTAAAAACACATTTTCAATTGTGGATTCATACAATCTTCAATTCCTTGATGAAATAACTCAAAATGTGAGCAACTTTTTAGTATTCTTTGCATATAGTCAGACAGCGAGACCAACAGATGTGACCAAATGTGCAACCAAAACAGGGTTTTTTTTCAATTCTCATTGTGAGCTGCACAGGACAAGTTCAAACATTAAGATATGAAAATATAGTCTCATCTTTATAATTTATTAGTAATTAATTGATACAGTTGATGAAACTTAGAAAGAATTCTCATTTGTGGTAGAAATAGCGAAGATTTCTTTCCTTCTTCCATGTTCTCAAAGATATATTGCACCTCACATTTCAAATCAGAGTATAAACAGTGAGTTAGTGGGGTAACATACTTAGCCTAGCATTACATTGAGCTGTGCTGTTGCATAGCAGGTAACTACTCCCATAAAAGTCATGTCTTATCACTGCCATTAATTGAGCAAACTAAGGTCAGGTCCAATTGCCATTGAGTTGAAATATTCACAATCATTCCCGTCCTAGAAATGCTGATGAAAGTTGTTTACTCATGAGTGAGATACAAGGGCTCTTATAACAGGAAATTAAGTGTTCTATGATACTTTTCCAGATTTTTCGGTAAGTGTGGACTAATTTTTACATACTTTCTCGATAATAAATTCTGAATGTACTTCAGCTTGCCTACCTACACAGAGATTTTATTCTTCTGTTTGCTTTTTGGTTTATATTCTTGTTACCATGACCACCTGAAACTTTCATATGGGAAAAAAAAGTTTCTCTTTCCTTTGTTTTTCATCATCTTAAGTACCATTAAAAACATTTTTACCCCTTTTTTTCTGTTCTCTGATATTTTAGTATAAATTCACAGTAATTTGTTTTTTAAAGTAATTAACCTGCCAAGTTAAGTGTAAGTAAATCTGAACTTTAGCTATAAAACCTCCTTTCTCTTTCTGAAATCTTGTTTTGAAAAATCTAAGTGTGAGTTCTGGTATTTAATGAAGCACTAAAACAAGATGTTGTTTTAAAGGAAAAGCCTGGATTTTTTGGTTTGTAACATGTAAAACCAATAACCCCCAGATAATTACCTGACTGAAAAAAAAAAATAAAAAGGACAAAACGTACCAGGAAGAAAAAAAAAATAAAATTCTACAGTTTTATCCATGTGTTTATCCATGGACAACTTTCACACTGATGCAATACTCATTAAATATCGCTTAATTGTTGCAATAGCACCAAGGCGTTCCTTAATATTCTCAAATACCATTAAGGCCTTCTAGTTGACTCTTAACAATCTCCAATGACACAAATTCCACACTTTCGCTAAAAACTTCCTCTAACAGTTATCACTTCTATGGTGACAGAGATTTTCTGAACAGACAGAACTTCTCAGGTTTATTAGATTTTTGTTTATTTTCTCTCATCCTTCTGCTCTCCACCTTGGAGAAAAGTCTTCCTGTCACCACTATGATGTTCTACTAGGTAGCTGCAAAAAGAAAAAAAAAAATAAAAGAAACAAAAATCCCCCTTGATCTTATAAAGGTAGAGAAACCCTTAGTTTTCTCAAGTGTTTAGGAAAATTCCCAGTCTGATCATTCCCAACACTCTGGCAGTCACACTTCCAAACATGGAAATTTAATAGCTCAATTTGAGATCCTTTGTTTAGCTAATTCTCATCAGGACAGGCTTAAAATGAGAGAAAAGCACATAGGATATCTTTGTTTAATAACCAAGTAAAAATCTAATCTAAAAAAAATGAATTTTTGTCATGAAAAGATATTTTGCTGTATGTCTCCTCTGCGTTCAGCATATGTTTTGGAAATTTCACTTGTGAAACAAAAAAAATATATGTAAGAAATCCAGAACTGATTTTTAAGTCAAAAATGTTTATTTTTATTATGAAGTAATTCTGTCTGTGATTTATTATAGTTAATATTTTCTTTTTCCTTTGATCATGATCATAAGCTCACAATCATCACCTGAATACTCATTTTCATGTCAGAGACAGTGGCACTAAGATAAGAACACTGTTGCTTTATTCTTTAATTTTTCCAGAAGTTTTAGAAGAGTCAGGCTGTCCTTCTAAGTACGTGTCTGTTACAAAAGCTCAGCATAGATGGTCAAAGACAGTGTTTTGGTTGTTAGGGGGAAAAAATATATTATTGAAAATGTTGCACTATTTTTGTCATCATGTAACAAACCAAAAGTAACCCAAATAACTAGAAGTCCTGTATAATATGTGCCTAATTGTGCCACAATGGAGGGCCATAATCCATTTCCAGATTCCTAGATGGGTCAAAGAAAAATAAATAAATAAACAAACAAATAAATAAATAAATAAATAATCTATTGACTGAAGAGTTTTGTTTGGTTTTTTGTTTCCTTTTTTTTCAATTTCTGTTAATGTGTTACTTCTGTGTGTGCTGCTCCACAAAGTTGGAAATGACCTTTTCCAGTCCTAGTTTGAATCAGTATATTAACAGCAGTAATTCTGCAGTCCCAAGACTGATGATGCTGTAATTTTCCAGCCTAATCACACTGAACTTCAAACATATTCAAAGCAATTCTATTGAAGTTACTGTCTCAGATGTATTTTTGCAATGTGTGAGTTACACATGAGGACATGACCATTAGACAAGTGCTTGTCAAGCTCATTGGAAATGAAATAAAGGAAGATATTTCCCTAAGGTAGCAGCTCATGTGAACCTTGTCCCAGTCTTTGATCATATTTAGACCTCACCTGAGTAGAAACTAAAAAAAAAAAATAGAAAATCTAAGCAAAATCTAACTTTTTTAAAGTCATCATTGGCAGCTCACACCAGCTATTAAACTTGAGAAGTAATGAATAATTAAAATCCCCATGCATTCACACAGCCCACACACCTCTATGCACATCTGCCATCATGCCAAAGGGCCAAAATGACATTGAAACTGTTGCACATCTCTCAGTATTTGGAGAAATCAACAAGCTGGAGTGAATAATCTGATTTTCCAAGACCTAGTGTTAACACTTCTACTGTCATGAGTGTCTTATTTACAGACCATGTGTATATGGGGGAGATAGAGAAATTATTAACAACCTGCTATTCCCATCTCACTCACGCCTCCGTTTTTATGTCATGGAGTAGCCTAGATCTCTTCTTGAGGTCACCTCACTCTATATTGCCTTGTGTCAACAGAAAACACCATAATATCTTCATAATCTTAGTCATTATGTAAACAGAACTTACAATATCTTGACAGAATCTTAGTCATTATTCAACAGGATTGTGGAAGTCAAGAGTCCTCTGGAGACTCTATAGTCCAACCCACCTAACCCAAGATGAGTCACATAAATTTTCAATCCCCCTCACTCTCTACTTATCAAATCTGTACTTCATCAGATAACTTTAATATTACGTTATGACAAGCCTTAATAAAATAAAAATTGCATTCAATGCTCTCTCATCACACAGAAACAAACTCACAGATGCAACTCTTAGCTTCTTCCAGACTAATAATAAACATACTGAAAAAAAAAATTATTATACCAGGCATCCTGAGACATCTTTTTGTTGTTCTTTCTCTGTTATAAAAATCACCATAATTTTTTTTCAATTCCTTAATCAATTCCTCTATTAAGTCTGGCTGTCACCCCCCTGTAAGCTCAGGGACAGCATCCGCATCTTGCACTGAGGGGTCTTGTGTTTTTGGCCCAAAGGCTCCAGGGACAAAGGCAGGGGTTTGTACCTGGAGTAATAGAGCTGCTTGTCTATATATATGCTTGCTGTCTTCATGTAAAAAGATTTTGTCTACATCAAGTCAAGTACTCCTCCAGGCCTGTTGGTTTTCCCTCTGTTTTTACTGAAAATAATCCCGCATGATATTTTTATTCAGGTTGGTTATCTTCTAGTTAATGGGAAATACATCTGTCCCATGCAGTTTCTTTAGGTTTTGCATATGCACCCAGCAGTATTACACAAGAGATGCCTTGTTGACAAGAGATTTGGACTCCCTGCTGGTCAGAACCCTAGCAACCTGAATTTCACCCCTAAATTCCCCACCTATGCTTCCCTACTCTATTGTTTAGGACTAATAGTTCTGCCTTTCAACATCAAATATACTTATTTGGTAATTTCCAGTGCCACAAAATCAGCAATCAACTTGAATAGTTACCAAAATTACTGCTACAGACATGTTCTGCCACCCCTGAAAATGCTCTGTTCCTTTGCAATATCTCTTGCATTAGTTAATAAAATACCTGTGTTGAAGGCTACTTATACCTCTGATTCAGACATACCTAAAAGTATAGAGAGTGGAGGTGAATTATATACTCTTAGAGATTCCCACTCCCAACTCAAATAATCCATTTATTACATTCTCTCTCAAGGTTGCATGATACAAATTCAAAATTCACCAAGTTTACCAGCTCCCAGAAGTCAACCTCAGATCTTCTTGCTCTGGCTCTTCCAAAAGCAAAATTGTCATGAAAACTTCACTGTGTCCTTATGTTATTCACTACTTTCTCCAAATTGCTGAGGAAAAATATTTTAAAAAATGCAGCAGCTCTAAACTTAAAAGAGGTTCAGGTGCAATTTGTATTTTTACCCTTTCTCTCCCACTGCCAAGACAAAAATATCTAATTGAGTCCCATTTTTTCCCATTGTCAGCTGTGACTTAAAGGATATTTGATGGAGATATTAATGAGAACTGACATAAATAAGTTAGATTTTCCAGAACAGGAACAAGACTGTAGTCAGATGACACCTGTAAAGGGTTTTAAGCAATTATGGATATAAAGACCATTTTTGTAGTAAGAACTCTAAATTTGGGTTAGTTCTGTGTTTTCTCTTTTTTCACAGTTTAGCCAGTTTCTCTCTTGATTAGACATCTTGTCTACAGCTCATTTCAGACACAATACTCACAATATTTCTACTTACATCTTCCCACTCAAGCCCTTCTGTTACTGAATTTGTAGGCCATGTTACCTTTTGGTGTCTGCTCAGCAGTGTTAAACACAGTGTTATTCTACCAAAGGTTCAACTCATCAGCCATGCGCAAAAGAATTGGAATATATAAATTCCGATGATTTTTAGGAAATCATTATTTTTTTCTGATGATTATTAGGAAAAAAGATGCATCAGATGCACTACTGGGGACATCAAATTCCCTGTTAAATCTCAGAGAGTAATAACAACAGCAAATCTGACAACAGAAAATTGAGTAGCAGGAGAGATTAAACTGATAAAAGGAAAAGGAAGGAATTTGGTCATGCAGAGGTGACAAAAAGTCAGAATTTTGAACAATAACAGCTGGATTTATTTCAAGGAACTGGAATGCTAAAATAAATCAGTTTGTGAGATGTATAGCATTAAAAAAAAAGTAAACTATTACAAGTTTGTTTAATATGCACATCCACTAAAAAAAACTTGGTGAAATTACATATAAACAATATTTGCAAAACCAATTTGATCAGCCTCGTGTACTGAACACAAATACCAAATCACACTGTTCTATGTCAGACATATTGTTATCATAAAATCACTAATGTGAAGTTATCTGAATATAAATATTTCAAGAAAATGCTCTTCATTCTGATAATCTGAAGTCAAACTAGTGCTAACTAGTCCAATTTGATCATTCTGTGTTTAAATACATCTAAATGTCGGCTGTGGAACATTCAGCACCTCTTAAGTGTTCTTATCCTATCATTATTTCCATTTCATGTGTTTTCCTTATAGCATTACTACTTAATCTAACTTAAGTTCTTATGCTAATTTAGGCCAATTAATGCTAACTAATGCAGCCTTAGACCTGTGCAAAATTGTCAGACACAAATGAGGATCTCAGCTGAAACAAAGTGTTCCAGCATTTTCTTGATATATACCAGGATACTCCATATCTGATATATTGTTGCAGTTTTTCTGTGAAAATCATCCTGATATGTAATGTGGCTCCAAAGAATATTGCTTCAAGCTCATAATGTATTTATATGTGTATATGTAAAATACATAAAAAATATGTATATTTTATCTTGAACTATGGTTCTTAAAATAAGAATAACCTGGGTAGATGTGAGGTAGCAGGGTAGTATAAATATATGTCTGAAAAGGCGTGCTGACTCTGAATCTGTATGTAAGACCATGATCTGTAAGATCATGACTGCATGATCATATACAGACAACTCCTACATCAAAGTATTTCCTTGGTCAGAGACTCCTTTTTCTTTCCCTTTTCCTTTTATATTTTCCCATTTTTAAGTGATACAAGTGTGTTTGTACTCAGGGCAATTCACTTTCATCACCACCTAGAGTAATGATAAATGTCTTCAGCTTAGTCCTCAAATGGCCTTTGTTAAAACTGCAGTGCAAACATCAATTGACATTTTGAAGGTCATGACCAACCCCATTTAAATGTAAGATTAAATAGAAGTTCAATTCGTAATCCAAAAACAAAAGTGCAGAGTTCACAAAATGTTACTAACAGCTATATTGTAGACACAATTAATTCTAGTATCTCAGGATAAAGCCCGTCTTGAGAGACCTGTATCTTATTTTATGTAAGGTATATTTGCATATTATATATTTCATTGTAGCATTTACAAACCGAGAATAAAAGTTATTGAGAGAAAATAGTGTTGTGTTCAGCTGTTGCTTTTCTTGTTTCAGTTCTTTTGTATCCTGAAATATGTAGCACATAGTTATTAATTTTTTAAGTTCTTTCATAGTGAATTCTTTGCAAGGTATTTATGCCTTCATATACTGTTCATTCTTGTAAACTCCTTGTGATTTCAACTTGTATTTGTCAAAAATTATGTATATGAAGTAGCAATTGCAAAGACAAATTTTAATAAGTATGGAGAATAAGTCCACACCTAAATCACTTATTTAGTATGCACACATCTACCTATTGGATGCCCAGATTTATCAAGTATAATGTAGATCTTTTTTGCTCATGCTTTAAAAAAATAGTTGTGTGCAATCCTAAAGAGAAAGAAATTCAGTACAATTTGTTCTGATGGTGTTCAAAACTTCAATACTACAGAACGTATTGGAAAACAAAAATTTATACCAGATATTTGTATTATTCACAAAATGAGATGGAAGGAAAGCTGTTCTCTGTGTTTGTAGTTTCTTAAAGCTACAGTCTTTCCCTGCTATTCCTCATTATGAACTACATTTACTACTGTGAGAGCAAAAGACAATACCGGAACAACACTATAGTACCAATGGAAATATCAGAAGGAAATTTGGTAGGATAAGCTATTTTTTTAAGTGTTTTTCTATTTTCCTTCAAATTTCCTTGTGTTCTCATCCAGGAGATGCTGAGAAGAAAAGAGTTATGTAATTCTAAGTTCTATGAACCCATCTCATCAACACCAAATATAGCTGCTATTTTGCAGAAGGACTTTTATTGCCTTTAACAATAACAAGTATTACTGTATTCTTATGTATTTCTGTGGTCCAGTGTTGCAAGGAAAGAAGAGTATGTTTACTTGTTTGCTGTTATTCTGCTATTTGCCCCATGTTTACTTTTCCTTATATTAATTTCTTAATTGCAATTTGAGGAGGTTAGAGATTTGATAAATGCTCCCATTCTCATTTTCTGTTCATCTAAAATTTACCTCTGTCTTACTACCTTTGGTATCTTCTGCTTGTGGCATCTTGACAGTCCTCAGTCATTTCTGGTTGCCTGATCCTACTTGTGCTGTCTCTAATCTCTTTCTGCAAATATGCTTCATCTTCCTGAAAATGTCAAAGGATGAAACTGCTCCACTGCTGAAATTTTATCTTGTAGCAAATCCTCCTCCAAATATTAAGAGGTTGAACAGCTTTTTAGAGTCTTTTACAACTATAATACATCAATTTATATGTTACATAAATACAGGAAATTATAGCAAGAAATTTGAGAGACATATTTTTGGTATTTAAATTATTAATCAATTTTATTTTGAGAGATTAAATGATTAATGCAAATTAATTACTAAAAAGAATTCATTAAAAGAAGCATTTAAGACCATAATATGTAGCTTCAGATTTAATTTTCAAAAAAATTACTCTTCATTATTTGGATAATTTTCGTGATCACGTATTGTAGTATCAACTTCAAATGAAAATAGTGCAGGAAAGAGAAATTTCCTGTTCTAAATAACAGAGACTCAGAAAGAATGATGAATGGAGTTTAATTTATGATCAGATTTTAAGAAATGAAACCCAAAAGCAAACAAAAACAATAAAGCCCCAACCAAAGAACAAAGAGTTAACATGTTATACTTTATTGTACAGAATGGAAGCTGTAATACAAAAGGCAGCATTAGTTCCAGAATGGAGACAAACAGGTAAGAATTATCCTAGTATTTCTTTTATGGTTTATATTTGCACAAGGAATATTTTCTAGGCAGGGTTTTTTAATAACATCAGAATTTTTTGAAGTTTGGCAGATTTTTGAAAACAGACACTGCATCAGCTAGACCAAATTCAAGAATGAAGAGAAAAATCCACAAAAACTGTCAGCTGATAATTTGTAGGGGAAATGGAAAAATGAATATCAAACAATTATTTTAAAATATGAAGTTAGGGTTGTCTGAAATTTGGTTAATTCTGAATCTGTATTTAGCTTGAATGCCCACGTATAATTTTTTTTAGATTTCTTGAGTTACTTTTGAGCCTGGTTCCTTGGTATCTAGGGCATTGATTGTACAGGAAGAGACCCAAAGTTATTTTGCAACACATGTTGAATTACAAACACTTTACAGAAGCAGTGGGAGGTATTGTAACTCAAGTAGCGTTGAGGGCCTTGTAAAGCCATCTGGCCAGTTAAAATTGAAAGGGAGGAAATGATGAATAGTTGATCCCTCACCCACAAACGCACTGTTTATCTCTAACCCACTTTAACAATAACTTAAACCAGATTTAGGACGTCATGAAAGTTATCACAAGTGAAAAGGAATGTGAAGCAAGAAATTACTTCAATCTGTAGTAGACAACCAGATATCTGTGATTGGAAAATGTAACTAGTTTTGCACATCCCCTCACAGGTTACACCAAGAATGGCTGCTGTGGAAGGAGGATGCAGAGATGAACAAACTGCTCAATCCTGGCCTATCATCATCTAAGAAGAGTACCAAGACCCAGGAAAATGCATTGGACCTCGGATTTCTTTCTGGGGATGGGGAAGATGTGATCAACAGTTTCTTAAACTAGGATAAAGTGATATCTTTGTAACAGCTGTAGAGCTAAATGGACACAATGTATTTTATAAAGCTAGCCCACAGGTGACAGGTTGTACTACTATATCTGCATTTTGTGTGTGTGTTACGGTGAGTCAGAGCACCTATTTATTCCTATTGTGGGATTCTTTTGATCTGTTCCTGAAGAAAGTAACTAGAGAGGGCACCCAAAATATTTTCCCAGACTATTGATTCTGTAAGTGACAGCATTCCTCCTGCAGTATGAGCAGGAGAATATTCCAGATATTGTATTCTCTAGCAGAAATTATAAAAAGAAGGTCTTTGGAGGAAGAGGAATGGGAGGGCCTCATGCCTTTTCCAGAGTGTTGAATCCCTCATAGGTGGCATGCTGAAAGAATAGAGTATACTGTATATAATTTGTCATGAAATGCAAAAAAAATACTCCTATCTTTACCCTCTTTGCTTTCATGATTATTACTGAGCAAAGAGTAAATAGGCATGAATAGAGGCAAATTAAGTAAATCCTCAAAATTGCAAAGGTTAAATCTCTGCAGCGTTCAAAAGCTGTTTCTAGTATGAAACAATTGAAACTAATTTATACAATCCAGGTGAGTGAAAAATTTTAACTGTGAGCTATAGTTATGTTGGATTAAAAGTCACAGCTACGTACTGTATATGAGAGGTTGAAATGTCAAAGGCTAATGACCCAACAACTGGGTATTTGCAAAAGCAGCAGCTGCTTTGTTGGGGCCAGGTTTGTACCCCCAAACTGAAGGGAGGAAGAGAGGTTTGGCTGTGTGGTGGTGAAAATTTCTGATCCACATGGAACAAAGGGGGTCAGCACCCACTGTCAGAGTATGAGCATGATGAACTAATTTTTATATACAAAATGATTGAGCCCCAGAATTATTGTATACTTGATAGCCTGCAACTAATGTCTTAAACAAGCTGTTTTATGGCCAGATAAGGAAAATAATAAGATGCAGATCCTTCAGAGGTGGTGTGATGCTTCTGTCACGCCATTTCCCCTCTGATAGGCACTGCTGACTCAACTAAAGCGAGAGAAGCAGGGTAAAACGGCAGTCATGTCATTGAAAAGTGCTATAAACCACCAGAGACCACTGAAACACCCCTAGGATCATTTCTGGGGCCTTCCACCACAGAACTTTGCACAATCCAGAGCGTTGTAAAAGGCAGTGTAAGAATTTATCTGCTCAGGGGAGGTACATGAGCATTCCCATCCAAACCTGAATGTAGGTCAAACCATTGAGCTTTGTGTTTCATAGGCTTGCCCCATCCCCAACAGGTAAAGATTGCACCCACCAATTCAATCAATGGGCATCAAAACTGTCACATTTGAATCTCATCACGGCTTCCATGGGTGGTGACATCATCCCTTCCATATTCTTTTATCCCTTCTTTTTTTCCCCGCTATATATTTTCTTAAGCAATATTTTCATACTTCTATGTTGCTATATAATAAATAAAACAGTTACATACCTGTGGGATCCCAGCCTCTCAGGGCTGAGGGACAGAGTGACCGAGACCACCCCTGGGGGGCTCGGGAGTCCTGGAAT
>JAXCLO010000001.1:68987283-69045279 GCA_035583995.1 Arremon aurantiirostris
AGATCTGAAGTTCCTTCTCGTCCTTTGGAGCGCGGGCGGCCCAAGGCCACCTCGGGCTTTTCCAGACCATCTAAACAACCCCAAAATCCGACACATACCTGCTTTCTATTTCAATCAAATTGTTCTGAAATGAAAAAAAAATATATATATAAATATATAAGAGTATAGGTCTGTCAGTGCTGTTTCACTCTATTTTTCCCCAAGTGATCTATTAACAAGAACTTCAATAATCCTGTGCCTTCAGGTGCAGGCCCCAACAGCATGTAGATTGTTAAGAAACAATTTCAACATGTAATTCCCACAGAAATTATAAGCATGTTAGCCCAGATGGGATATCATCTCACAAAACGATTGTGGAACTAAATTTCTATGGAATCTTCATTCCTCAGGCTGCTCAAAGCACAGCTCTACAAGACCCAGAGCAATCTCATCTAGCTCTGAAGTTACACACATAACAAGCAAGAAGTTAAGCTGGAAAAACTCATGGGCTTCCCTGCAAAGAATTTTTTCCCTGTTTTTCTACAGGCCTTCAGAAACACACTCTTTCCTAAACAAATAGTATGGGGACCTATGTATAAAAAAGTAATCAGTAAGAACAAAGGTATTGCCTAATTTTGTTTGCTTTCTTTGCAAACTCATTCCTTGTGTGAGACAGGAACCGTAGTTTTCTCAAAATCAGAAAAAGATTGAGATCAAATGCATATAGAATTTGTGGCAGTGAGAGTCATTAGAGGAGAAATATTAAAAAAAAGAAATATAAAATAAGAAATATGAAAATAGAAGACAAAGTTTTAGCAATCAGTAGACACATGAACTCATGTAGTTTTATTTCAGGGCTAAATATGTGCACTGGGAACATGCTATTAGTATCTATCTTGTACAGACATCTTGAGTTCTTATTGCTGTTGTATAGTAAGTCAAGATTTATATTGTGAAGTGTTCATTTACAATCCTTTCTGCCCACACTAAGTACCTTTAAAAATGCATTATCTGAGACAAATGATCAAGAGCTCATTGAAAAATTGCCGCACATTTATAACTGACTACGACTTTATTACAAGTCACAGACCATACATTACTTAAAATCTGGTCAGTACAGCAGCATGCCAAGGAAAATAGTGTTTATATCCTACTACAAGCTGGGGGTTTTTGTTTGTTGGAGTTTGGGGTCTTTTTGGTTTTTATTCCCTACAAGGTGGCTTCCTGGTAATGACGATCTTCTGAGCATCTCTGTGGCTACAGTTCTGCACAGACTGCTTGATGCATTTTGCAGTGTCAGAAACCCCTGACTTTGCATACTCTACAGACTTGGAACTTACATAGCAACACACACAGCTTGCGGGATTTCACTTGATAGATAATCTCTCTATATATCGCTGCAATAAGGAGCAACTGTCTGTCTCAGCAGTCTATATCTCATTACTATTCCTGATGGGCTGGACTGGACAATTCTTCTTCAACAACATTATCTAGAACACAGATTCTGTTTTCTGTCTAAACCTCATTTCCAAAATGCAGGCGTTTTCTGAATCCAGCCTTATCCATTTTCAAAATTAATCTTGCCGTATCCATTTTTAACATCCACAGTATGGTTAGGAGGGAAGGCAACTACCATGTATCTTACCTCATTTCCTTAAAAGAAGGACTCGGGCTCCAACAAGCATCTAACCGTCTCAATTAATGGTCAAGACCCCTGGGTTGTTTTGCAGCATCTCTGCAGATAATAAGTTCAAAGGTATTTGAAAACCGCAGATAAAGACCTTGAAGGAATTTTTTCTGACTTTGGCAGGAATTATTTCATATAATAGAAGTCTGTGACTGTAATTGCATCACTTCATGAGTTTCTCATCAAAAGAGCAATAGCTCTGGTAGCGTTAATGAAAGAATATGCAAAGCATGCAGCTTTTTACACTCCTTACTAGTCCACTCTTCTCCATTACTGTGATGGAGTGATTCTGTAGCAGCCCTTAGATAGAAATAGTAGGGCAGATTTTGGTAAAGCAAGACAAAAATAATGGCATGCATCTGAGGGTATGAAAATATTCTTATCTCTAATTAAAATCACTGAAATGTACACTCATGGACTAGTCATAGTAATTGTTTTGTCCTGATCACACATTATGAATTCACCATATGGGCTGTTCTGTTGAAAGCTTTTATTTCTATGCTCTCCAACTCTGAGTTAAGAAAACACATAATGTTGAACAAGACTCCAACAGTGCATTTATATTGGTTCTCAGCTTGGTTTTGTTTCCCGTGGCATTATCATCAAAAAGGACAGTGCATGCTTCTTCTATCATGAGCTTAATATGGAAACTTGGAAGTTTAGAAAAATTTCCCAGATACCAGATGTAAAAATTCACATTTGTTTTATGTCCATATTCAATTAAAATTTTAAAAAAAGAAAGATATCAGATAATAGAATTTATATACACTTTAGCCATAGGGCACTCATGTTCACTGAGAGGTTGCTGCTTTTTTCTTCCCTTTGGGCTCTCTGAAGGAGCTCTTGACTCCAAGCAGCTGGCTTGCTAAAAGCTGAATAAACCCATGCTGCAGAACATACAATCCTGTCTGTAGCTTTTATTTAAACAAACAAAAAGAAATTACACTAATAATAATTTCCTGAGGATGATTTCATGTGTCTTGTTATTCTGCTCAATGAATATGGGTAGATTTTGTTCAGTTACATAAGGACTGAAGTAATTCACATTATTCTAGTTTTAGATCAATAAGAGTGTGGTGGGTTGACCCTGGCTGGGTGCCACGTGCCCATCAAACCTGCACAATCACTCCCCTCCGCAGCTGAACAGGGGAGAAAAAATATAATGAAATCTTGACAGTTCAGATAAGGACAGAGAGAGATCACTCACTCATTACTGTCATGGGTAAAACAAAATCAGCTTTTGGAAATTAGTTTAATTAATAATCAAACAAATCAGAGTAGAGTAATGACAAATAAAATACATCTTAAAAATATCCTCTGTCCACTTCTCTCTCATTCACAGGCTCTACCAGCCACCCTCCTGAGAGGCACAGGAGATGGGGAATAGGCATTATAATCAGATCATGTTTCTTTTGCTGCTTCCTTCTCAAGAGGAGGGGTTCCTATTCCAGTGTGGGATCCAGTCCTCCATGTACTTATCCAGTGTGAGTCCTTTCCACAGACCGCAGTACTTCATGAACTGCTCCAGTGTTGGTCCCCCATGGGGTCACAAGTCCTACCAGGACACCTCCTCCAGTGTTGGATTCTCTTCTCATCGGTCTCTGGGACTTGACAGGACCCTGCTAAAATGTGGGCGTCCCCACAGGGTCACAGCCTACTTTCAGTCATTCACCATAGTCCTTCACAGGCTGCACAGGGACAGCTGCCTCATCAGGATCTTCGTCGCAGGTTGCAGTGCAATCTCAGCACCTGGAGCCCCTACTTCCCTTCCTTTCTCCCTGGCCTTGTCGTCCGTGTGCTCACACATTCTCATTCTTCTCTTCTCTGACCGCTGTCATTTTGGTGCCATAATCCTTTTTTTCCCCTTCTTAAATATGCGATCACAGTGGCATTACTACCATCTTTGATGGGCTTGGCCCTCCCAAACTTTGGGATGATCTTAAAGCACCTTGTACTGGCTGTCAGATATGGTGAAAGCTTCTTTTGCAGAAGCCACTCTGCCAAACTCCCATAACCTGCCCCACTAGCAAAACCTGGTCATGAAAACCCAATACACAGTAAAATCATAAAATCAGAATCCATGATTTTGTGTTCAGAAAAGCCTGATTTTTGTTAAGTAGAAATTAATATTAGACAGAGAATTGCAAATGTGAAACCATATCCTTGGTCAACATCAATCAGCACAGCTCCATAGAGCACAATTCATTTATGCAAATTAGCCCCACCTGAAGGTTTTCTGATCTTCTCTTACAGTTGGTATTGTAATCTCAGACCTCTGGCAAGATATTGTTCCAAAAATGGGGAGCAGTAAGAACTGGCATATTTACTAATTTTAGGAAACCATAGGCAGGCTTTCAAACAGACACATTCAGACATCTTTGAACAAAATATAGATCTGAAATTAAAGCAGCATTTAAAACAAATGGAGAAATAATTATTTAATTAGCTTGCACATTCAATTATAGCTAATAAAGTAGCCATATAGAAGGTAAAACAAAGTTATCTCTTCCTCCTACCTTTATAACTGTTGTCATCTTATTACAGGAGCTCCACACTGTTATCCACACTCCTTATCACAAAAGTTTCATACCTTCTTGCTGGTCACCTGGGCAGCTCCCCAGAGTACTAACTCTTCCTCACAAAGCAGCAAACTGACTCCAGTTCCCTTCTCAACCAGCCAACCCTCTCTTTTATAGCACTCTTCTCCTCATTGGTTATAGCTGTGGCGTGTTAAAGTCAGCCCTGTTCCTAATCTTTGACAATTGGCCCAGCTGCAACTCCTTAGGGGTAAGATTACTTTCTACACTACCTTTATTTTCTTATATTCTATCCCCCTACATATAATATTTTGCTATACAAGCTTTGAAATGAAAATTGTATTTTAAACAGATAGAGTCACACTGGGATATATACAAAACACAATTAAATATGCTTAATTTACATGAAGTTATATTTAAAACTTCTGATGAATGTATTGATAGTAAAATATTCTTAGATGCTTGAAGGCAGATGCTGATTTTCCTAGAATTTATTTATGGAAATATACTATGGTTATTATTTACTTTCCTAGTAATGATAAAAATAAATTTCACACAAGAATTGCCATTTACCTTTGAATATTTTCCATAATCCTTTTTTGATGGATCATGATAATAAAAAAAATGAAGATGGATATTTCAGGGCAACTGAAGAATCTAGTTTAAACCTGGGAGGTGTTACTTCGTCTAATAATATCCAACAAGTTGGTGACCCTGCTCATAGAGTTAGGGAGTTCCTAATACAAACAGAAAAGAAAAAGAGCAATAGAAAAATAAATCTCTATTTTTTGGACAATATTTTAGTCCTTTTACCTAGTAAGCTAAACTAATAGAAGTGTAAAGGCTACAGTGGAGATTAATGTTACTCTAAAAATTTCTTCTAAAGATCAGAAGATATTTCCAGATTTTTCATAGTAAATCTTGCCTATGAGACCCATATGGAGAGAAGTGATAGGTGTGAGACCCTTAACAAATTACTAATAGCAGTTGGAGCAGTGAAAATCATTGCTCTCAGCAGTTGACTTGCACAGAAACCTTCTTCACGTAGTTGCCTATGCAAAACAGAGCACATGACCAATGATGTTAAGCATGGACCAAAATCAAATCTGGCTTCATTGAAAGTTTCTGCCAGAAGTTAACATGAAGGCTTAAAAACCATCCTTCACTGCCTATTCATTTTCTTTTTTTCCTCCAGCCAATTATTTAGGCACTTCCTACTACAAAAACTAATTAACGACTATGGAAACCATTAGTTCATCTGAAAATTCTTAAAACTGATTATATTTTTTATATTCGCAACACCTTTTTGTCAAATATTTCCACAATTTAATGGGTCGTTCAGAAGTCTGGATAAAGCAGGTAACCCTCAAACTTGGGAATTATTATGCAGATAATAGATGCTTAATTTAAAACATTATTTCTTACAATAAGTCATCACAAATCATGTAATAACTACTTTTTTCTCTATCAATAGCTTCCCCAGAGCATGCATCTCACTGGAAAAGATGAGATAGTCTGTATTCTTTTGCTGTTTGTTCTCAGTCTGCAGAAGATCCATAAAAGTCAGGAGATAAAGCACCCACTAAGAGCTGTTAATAAGGCTACTCCTGTGATTTGCTACGAAGAAATTTAACATAAATCTTTCAAAACCTGAAAATAATCGGACAAGAACAAAGAAAATACAATATTGGCGTGCAGTCTGCAAACAGCTAAACTGATGCTGAAATTCCTGCTCAAAAGTGACCATGTAATTTAACTAAGTGCACAGGATCCTCCTACTGTCCAGATTATTTAGGAATATTGTTTTTGCCATATATTAACACCTATTTAGGTCTTATACTACTGATATGCACACATACATGACAGTTGTATCGAGGGCTCGTGGTAACTTCATTTAAGGGACAACTGAAGTTCATGTTTAGTCCCACAGATCCAAACACATTTCTCTGGGACAAATCTTACATGCCACCTGAGAAAGACACCATTAGTCTCCATGAAACTCAAAGTAAGTTATGAATATCAATTCTAAGTAGAATCCTACTATACCTGAACATTCCACACTCAAAACCACTGATTAACATAAGCTGAATTTCAATAAGTAAAAAAAAGAAACACAGAATAACTCCCTTAAGGGCTGTAGTATTTCCAAGAACTTTTCTTATTTTTATTTTTTTCAATGAATTCTTTGAGCCTTTCCAGAGTACGTTATTATTTCCAATACACCACTTCTGTATTTTCCTGGTGAGAAAAATATAACACCTAGTAGAAGTCTGATACATATGACTCTGTAGATACAGTTACATCCTGAACCTTCATTTAAATTAATTTTAATTAGTTTAAATTAAAGTATCATTTTATACCATTGCTTTTTACTCCTTGTAATTAGGTTTAATCAAAATTTTAATCCAGCAATTTATTAATTTATTAGAGGTGGTAAGAAAGTAAGACATTTCTATCTCTTTTCGTGTTTCTCAATGCAAAACTCAGAGTTTAGTTTCTATATCAATAGGCTTTTATACTAATTTAATTTCTTAAATTGATTTGTTAGCATATTTAATGTGTTATAATTTAGGAAGCATTAAATATGCCACTTATGTTTACGTAAAATGACCCAACCCATTGCACTTGTTGCTTGAGACAATGATCACAGAAAAACTGAGCCAGGTCCTTAAGTCTTCATGTTTATAAACTAATTCTCAGATAACCACATCAATGTTTGGCACCTGGGGAGAATTTAGTCACTTCTTTCAAAAGCATAAGTTTCAGTTAATGCACAAGTTGAAGATAACAACAGAGACAAATCATCTTAAAAGTGAAAACACTGCACCCCACTGCAGGTCACTAAGTGTAAACATGTAACTTCACTTCTCTAAAGAAAATGCAAACAGCCCTTACAGTCTGGATTTGCAAACACGAGGTGCAAAAAATACTATGACTTTTTGATTGCTTCTAAATTTTGTTGTCTTCATTATTTCTCTTTACCTTTCCTATGTGTTGTCCTTTCTTTTTCCCTTTCTGTTTGTTACCTACAAAATCCATCTCTCTCATTCTTTCCTCCACTCCCTGCTCTCCACACCAGGGAGGGGTTTTGGCTCCATTTTCTCCATGCTCTCTCATTTGGCAGTGTGGACAGCAGTTAAGTCCCCTGGAGAATTTTCTTCTTCAGAATGAACAAACCCAAATGTCTCAGCTTCTACCCATACTTAATGACGCTCTGTGGCAAATGACGTAGGCTTGGAGTGGTTGAAATTCAATCATAAGGGTTGAGACTGGAGTGAGATTGTAAATTAAAGTCAAGAGACACACCAGTCTCTGTGAGAGATGCAAAGAGTCTTTAAGAGCTGACTGAGAACAACTGCAATGGTGACAACCTGTTCAGGTGTTTCAAAAATCTGAATGGGCTGATCAGATATAGATATTCTCTGCCCAACCCTTTATTTGACAGGGTCTGGAGTAACTCAGGGAGAAACCTGTATCACACACAGCACAGACAGGACTTCTGCACTGGCCAACATGAGCTTTCTCTCAGACTGCATTTTTTTTCTCTATGGGAAAAGCAGTCATATAGCACTTGCCAACATTAAACATATCTGTAAGGGAGTGTGCATTGGTGTTCAAGTCCATTGACTCCCTGCACAGTCAATTTGGTATTAAACCACAAGAACAAATGTGGATATCAGTAGCGGAATACCATTATACTAATCAGGTGTCTGTAACATGGGGGTGGGTGAGTATTAGGATCTGGAAGCTGATGCCATGGCAGAAGCTGTCTCTGGGCTGTCTCAGAGCAAGGGATATCTGTCATGGTAGAGGGTTGCACACAGATGCCTAATTCTCAAGTTTGGCCAGGGAGCTGCAGAGTTTTTAATGGCCTGGAGGGCAGGCCACAGAGATGGAGCTGCCACTCATTGGTGAGCCACAGAATAAAGGGTAGATGTCTAGAGACTTACTCAGGACATAAGTCATTGCAAACTATGTGCCATCATAAAAAAAACTCAGCAGAGAAAACTATTTGCCATCACTTTCTGATATAGTTTTATTTTGCCTTTTGAGATCATTTAGTATCTAATTTGTTCGGTAGTTCAAAATTATAAATCTTAATAAATGAACAAAAAAAATCTTCTTATGTGGACTGTTGTGAGTACATAAATTACATGGAAAAATTCTGGAGTTTTTACATAAGAATTTCTACTTTCCCCCAAATAAAATATATTTTCAGAATGTCCAAGTTTACTTTGATTTTTATATTTTTTTTAATCAAGAATTGGTGAAACAAGTCCTTTCACTAAAATTTTGTTTCAGTTTAAGGACTCTTAGTTTGTTCACTATTAGTATAGCAAACTTATTTACATATTTCTGTTAAAGATGTGAGGATGAAAAAGATGAGATTCTTCCAATTTTGTTTTATATTCTATACTATATAGCATGCACTAAAGCCCAAAGAGGATATAGTGTTAGAATTTTATTTAGAAAAGAACTTTACCTGAAGTGAGAGGATGTTCCTGTGACTCTAAGGTCAGCTGATTTCTGACCTAAAAAGCCCCAGTGCAATCTCTTGCTTAAGAGGGTCTTGTACCCATTGCCACGCTTATAATGTGTGTGGAAAGTGGCAGACATCAGTTTTTTCACTATATTCAGGTATTCAAGATTTCTTTATAGTTTAATACTTATGAAAAAATCATGGGACAGGATGAAAAAATTACATCTTGATTTTCACTATATGGTTATGAGACCCATTCTATCCTAGGTATACACCCCCCCAAAAAAACCTCAATCCACGACAAAACCCCCAAACCACCCACAAACAGTTTATCTGTGATATCCTGAGCTCTTCCTCAACATGAAAGAAGAAGAACCAAAGTTTCAAGTTTCCAAAGATAACTTTGGAATTGATCCAACCCTTTTGCTGGGATTTGCGGGAAGCAGTTGCTTTCCATTATTCCTGAAAGATTCTCTGAGGAAAAAGAACTGCTACTCACGTCTGTGTTGTCAGCTTTCAGCCTGCTTTATGTTCTTCTAATGTTGAACCAGAGACAGGAAATATTTAATTCATACACATGGTTACCAGTGTCACATCACAGAATGACCAGATTTCCTACAAAAGGGAAAGAGTGGAAGCAAGAAGATATTCTAATGCAAAAATTAGTATCTTGTGATTGTATGCAAGACATTTCCCCAGGGCAGTGCAGGAAAATCAAAGTTGAATAGGATAAAGAGTTGAAATTTTCTGTATATTTACTTAGCTGTAGATATAGGTGGGTTTTCGTTCATTGTTTTGTGGAACTGGTGGGCTACGGGAGGAAAAAATACATTGTATATCTATTTTCTGCATCCCTTATGCATATTTATGTATCTGTCTCTTATTCTTAAGCTATTACAGTAATTAATAACTCTCAAAACCACGAGAAAATATATTAAAACATTCACAAATCTGCCATACATGCCAAATTGTATTTGGCTTTCTTATCTCTCTATTATATGGCTTTTGACTTTAATAGTACACATGGATTTGTTAAAAACAACACTTAAGGGAAAGTAGGTTTTTCACTCTTCAACAATAGATTGACACTTTGTCAATTCTGAAATAGTCCTTTACCTAAACTGATAAATGCTTGATTTTGTTTCCATTTCCTTATGAAAAATAAAGATAGAAAATTGAGGTTTAAATCGAAGTCAAAGAACTTTCTCATCTTCACTGTAATAGTTAATAATTCCAGTTTGACAGTTTCATGCACAGATAATATTTTTATATTTTAAAAAGATAACAGATTTTAAGAATATTAAGATATCATTAATTTCTATCCTCTTAGGGAAATTTTACCCCAGAGAACAATTTGGACAAACGTATTCTCAATCGCAAAGTTTTTTCAAAATTCAGTTTTAATTAAAGCATCAAATAGTACCATATAGTTAAAAACTACTAATAAGAACTATTCTACAAATTCTTTCAAGGAAAGAAATTATATTTGATACCTCTTTATTTTATAGTCATTTGAGAGCAATGAATTTAACTTTTTTTTTTTTTTGCTTATGAAAAATTAAATGTTCACATAGCAGACTGTATTATTTTCTCCTGAGATCCTAGTGGCACGAGTTCACATGAAATTCATGATAGAGACCAAGATATACATCACCTCATCTTTTCTTCCAGAGACCAGTTAAAAATTTTGATATAGGTAAAGTTTACTAACACATTTTGGGGAATATTTGTAGGGCTTCATTATCAGAGATTAACATAAACATATCATATGATTATTATAAATATATAGATAAGTATAATTTCTTGAATATATATAATAAAATATAGTGATTTGTAGCAATTACAAACAACAGTTGCTGAAAATATTTTTGATGACAGAGAGATGTTTTAGCTGTTGCTGAGCAGTGCTTAGATAGAGTCAGGGCATTTCCCAGTCCTCACACCCCAGCACCAGTGAGGAGACTGGGAGTGCACAGGAATCTGGGAGGGGAGACAGCCAGGGCAGTTGACCCCAACTGACAAAAAGAGTATTCCACACCATATGGAATCATGTTCAGTAATAAAATCTAGGAGAAGAAGAAGGTCACAATGGCATTTGTCTTCACAACTGACCATGGGATGGAACCCTATTTTAGGAGAAGCCTGGACACCTGCCTGTGGTTGGGAAATAGTGAATTAATTCCTTATTTTCATTTACTTCAAAGTTCAGGTTTTGCTTTACCTATTAAACTGTCTATACCTCAATCCATGAGTTTTCCCACTTCTGATGTTCCAATTCCTTCCCTAATTGTACTGAAGACATTGAAAGAGTCTTTGGTTTTAACTGCCTAACAGAGTTAAACCACAATAGTCAATTATAAGTTGTTTTCTAACTAGTTTTTGTGCAGTCATTTTTTGAGATTCTTAAAACTAGGTTTTTTTTTTTTTAAATAAAATATTTGCTGTATTTCTTCTAACTATTGTTATTGCACATTCAAATACTTCTTAAGGATTTTTTTCTGGGAACATTGATGTACAGATGCATTAAAAGTGTGTGGTTTGAGCATCTTTCTTATGAAAAATTTTACACTTATTTTATCATGGATCAAAACCCATTTTAATAACATTTTATTTTTTAAGTTCATTAAATTTCTTTTGTTTCTGGTAGTGAAACATCTGCTCTTTAGGGTGGGAAGGCTTCTGTCTCTTCAGAGGGTTAAAGAGTGGCTTGCACCTCTCTAAAATAGTAAGACTTTTAATTTCCACAAGTGGAGAAAGCCCTGAATGATCAATTTTACTTGAACAGTCAAGACATGACTCTGCATACTGGTTTGAAGAGTTCCATTTCTACATGCACCTCTTCAAGGCACCTGTGGAAGGAGGATTAATCTGTGCTAGGTGAAATGTTGGTGTCAGTCTATAAATGTGTTAAAGCATGGCATAATTCATTTAAAATTTAGTTTCTGCTTTTAAATATTTTTATTACTGTCTCCAAAGCTTATAATTTATAATTCCACATTCTAAGATTAAACAGGTGCAATTGTTAAAAACAGTAAATTTGTGGTATAATTGCATGAATATAAACTCTAATAATTACTCATCTTCAGAATTCAGCAACAGTTAAACTCACACACACCTGAGATGCATATAAATAAGTATCAATGCATTTTCTTAAACAATTTTATTTCTACTACTGACATCTCTGCTTTTGATCCACTTCTGTCACTACCTCTGATTTTGCTTCAGTCATCTGAGGCTGTTCATTATATGAGAATATATTTTAAAATATTTTTTCTTTTAAAATAGGATGTACTCATCAAGTAGTGGATTATGGATGTGAAAGTAGACTGATTATGCAGTAATTTATGAGCTAAATTCTTTCTCCTTTTTTTTGCCATGCATTTCAAAGCTCTTCTCAAAAAAAATTCACAAAGGCTATTTTCTAATAATAGACTAATTTAAAAGGAGAAAGCATAAACTATTTCTTATTTTAGACTGTTTCAGTCTACAGTTTCAGTTTCAGCTTCACTTGATCTAAAATGTGTCCAGAGTATTCATTGTATTTAATATATATTTTACAAATATATGTGACAAATCTTTGTTTCATTAATAACTATGAAAACTGTGGAATTACTGCAAAAACCCTTTTGGAGTTCTGTTTAATTTATTACTAGATAGGCTTTCCTAGAACAGACAAAACATTTTTCTGATATTGTTGCATTTCTGAGATGCTTTTTCTTTTTTGTCCATAAGTCTGATATATCACACCTGTTAAGCATGCAAAATTTGCAAGCACGGTAATTCCTGAAGTGCCCAGGGAAGTTTGATACAATGTTAAGACCCTCACCTATAAAAAAGAACAGATGCCAATGCATACCATGAAACTCAAAGACTTTTACATTCCAGAAACCATGGATTAGAAGCTTCCTAAACAAGCAGACAATACTTTGTGGTGTAGAAACCTGATTTTTTTTTTTCTGAAGCAATAGGTGAATGCAGTGAAGAATAATTTAGCATCCAATGCTGTGTCATGCCTTTGTGTGGGTAATAAAACTGAGACACATTGTCTGAGGTTACTTAAATCAGACAAAATTAGGAGGAAGGAGATTGCCCTAGATACTCAAGGATATATTTACAAGCAAGATTGTAGACCAGAGTTTGGTTGAAATTCAGCCAGAGAGAGTGAGGTTGACCCATGTCAGTAGTATAATTTCAGTATGTCCTCCCACCAAGAATAACTTATTGTTTTAGGTAAAATGAAATAGTGTCTTTGTTTTATCTCTGCTGGCTTGTGTCTGGTTAGCTGAAATAGAGAGTAGGAATTTTCCTTGTGCTTCTTTAAATAAGCACAGCTTATGTCAGATGAAGAGTCTCTGGAAATCTCTTCTTACAACTCAACCCATCTAACTCATATATTTGAATATGGATGACTGCCTTTCTTTACTATTTTAAACACTCCCAGAACCCGTCATGTTAGGTGAATGAAATAGTCCAGGAACTGAGATATTAATGCTTACTTCTCAGCTTTGGGCTCATACCTAATAGTAGCGGTAAAGTTGAAGAATTGAAGTTGAAACCAAGCTGGAACACAGACATACAATGATTATTTGATTAAATATGATGATAACTCAAAAAAAGACCCAGGAAGAAACAGGTGAAAATTATATTCTAAATGTAGCAAGGCCAATTTAAGATGTGAATAGTAGTATGTTTCAATTCCTGGTTCCAGGAACGTATATGCAGTACTGTAAAAGTCATATTGAGAAATAAATTATCCTATCTGCTTTATAACTCCTTAGAGGGCAAAAGTGTGATATAAATTTCCATGTATTTAATTCACTTTAATGATGTCTTCTGCACAGCAATAGCCACTAAATATCTTCCTTATGGAGATCAGTATGAGAAGTCCTAGCATTGTAAAGGTAAAACTTTTCTTCTGGTAAGAAAAGAGGGATTCCAGAAATTCTTCATCTGTAGATTCCCAGGGTGTGCTGTTCCTTCATTTTGAGTGGTTTACAACAGTACATCAAGTAACAATAGAAACATAATAACTGCTCTGCATCTGTCTTGAAATAACACTTTATCTGAGAAACAACTCAGCAGAAGCAGAAAGTACTTGAAAAGATGTCAAAGATGTAGGCCATAAGACAGATCTGAAAAAAAAAAATACAACCTCTACTGAAGGTTACTTTCATGAGTTCAGCCACACAGTGCTGACTCTAATTTCTTAAGACTGCATGAAAAACTTAAAATTTTGCTTCTGTTAAAAATGTGACTATTTCAGCCATTTCATCCACCAAAACATTTCAGATTAGAATTGAATATACTTGTATACAGGATCAAGTTTCCTTTACTAAAACCCTAAATAAAAATTCTATTATGTCATTTGGTCTTTCAAGTACGCCTAATCAGTTTTGCTGCTATGGTTACTGTCAAATACAGTTCTTCAGAGGATGGAACAGAGCATGTATTAATTAGGTATCAAATCCCATGTATGTATGTATGAATGCATCTGTCTATCTATCTATCTGTCTGTCTGTCTGTCTGTCTATCTATCTATCTATCTATCTATCCATCTATCTATCTATTATACGCAAAAGATGCTAGGGCAGTATTTCTAAACTTCCAGTTGCTGAATTCCTGTGTAATCTTTCATTTAACTACATGCCAGACCCAATTGGGATATTTCATTGCTCCAGGAATTGCTACCTAACTCCCTCTCTGAAAGAGTGTGATCCCCCATACTCCCATTATCCAATTTGCAACTTACAAGGTTCACCAGCTTAGTTGCCCTTATCTAGACATGGTCCAGTACCTCAATGTCTTTCCTGTGGTGAGGGTCCCAAAACTGAACACGAAACTCAAGGTGTGGCCTCACCAGTGTCCAGTTCAGGGGAACAGTTGTTGTCCTGGTCCTTGCTGGCCACACTATTGCTGATACCCAGGCCAGGATGCCACCAGTTTTCTTAGCCTCTTGTGGTCACTACTGGATCATGTCCCTGGGACTGCCAACTTGGACTGCCAAGACCTTTTCTGCTGGGAGGTGATGAAATTATTCTATTGATTGGAAATATACATAAATGTTGAAATAAACATAGATGTTGCCAAGTCTCTGTGTTATCAGCTCCTGATGATCTTGCCCAGGTTCTCCCAGGGCCTTCACATATACCCATGGGGCCTGGAACAATATTTAAGCTCAATCCATTTAAAAATTAAAAAATATTATCAACCATTCCACTAAAGGCCCAGTAAAGTGGAAGAAATTGTGCTGAGCTGAGGCATGTATTTAAAGTGATTTCTTTCCATGAAGTTTAGAGTAAGCAATGGAAAGATTCAGGCGCATTAAAGAAAAAGTAATTCTCCAGCCAAGCTCTTATAAAAGGGGCACTAAGTAAGAAAGTGTACATATCCAGTTTACTGAAGTTTAGGACTCATTTTTTATAATGTCATACCCTTTCTGCTCCCCAGGTATAATTCAGTAATTATCATAAGCTTCATCCTGTTCAAAAAGGAGTTTCAAAGATGGAAGATCTGGAAAAAAAATAATGCAATAACAAGGGAAAAGTACAGAAAGAACCACTTCTAAGTTCTTTATACAATAGATTTATGAATCTTACTGGGTGTCAAAGGGTAGTCCAAAACACAGGTCTTCAAGATGCTTTGTGATCTCCATAGGATAATCTCAGGTAAAAGGTGACTGTATCCTTAAGTAATGAAAGCCTAGCAGAGCCAGAAGCCAATTCTTTCAAGGATATATTATGAATAAGCCCATGCATCTTCTCAAGTTATCCTCATTTCTAAACAACTTTAAGGTAAAATTATGTTTTCCAGGCTTGTTTCCCATGTTGTTTTTATTTTGTTTTTTTGTTCGCTTTTCACAGAGGTAAATTACAGCACACTTTAAAGAACAATTTAAGGATTTAAGCCAACAGGAATAATACACCCACAAAAAATTGAGGGTACCAAGGTCACTCTTCAATGCCAATATCAAGAACAATAATGATCCACTAATATCCCAGGGTGCTCAGATATGCATCTTACCACATCTAAAATTATGAGAAAAGCTTTGCACCTGTGTTTAACAGCAGGAAATGTGGAGAGAAGCAGTAGAAAATCATCCAATTGTGCTAAGGTAAATGCTTTGTTTCTGCTTGTGGTGCATTTTAAACGATATCCTAAAACTGGGGATACTGAAGGACCCTGCCCTATCAGATATACTTAATGAGGCATTGTTGCTTGTCCATGAAGTCTTTTAACCATAAAGTTAAAGGTGAAAAATATCAGTGAAAAATATTGTCTTTCAGTTCATTCTCCTATTACAATGTTGGAATTATTAGACCATGGACAGAAGCAGCAAAGAGTATATTTTAATAACTAGATATTTTCCATTCACTTCAGTTATGAGCTGCTTGTGTTAAAGGAAGATAAATCCCAACTTCCTATCAGAATGATTAAACATTTCTTTTAATTCAGACTTTTGCCTTTGTGTAAATCCATTAGACACTTGGGTGCGGTTCATTTGTTGCCCTGTGTATTAAGGTTATTGGAAGGATCATTACTGTCATAGATAAATTTTGGCTATCATTTCATGGATCCTGACTCCATTGCATGTCTGCAATGGTACTTACTTGTATATATATCTTCATACAACTAAAGAAAGCTGGGAACTGGCTTTTTTTAAATTTTCAATTGACCATTTAAAATTTTTTTTGTAGACCACTAATTTTTTTTCAAATTAATTAAACTGTGAGCACAACTTCCAAAGCCTCTCTTCAGAACTAGGATCTTAAGTGAAAAACAGAACTGTCAAAATTACCAATATCTTCTCTGGACCAGACTGCATTTCTTTGAAGCACTTGGCAGCCCAGTTTTCTCAAAAGACCTGTACTTGCATAGAGAATCATTCCTCCCCTGTGATTTTCACCAGCTGGAGGGAACCATGTAATGAACACAAAAATCCAAAATTTCTTTGATGTCAGGATGAAGGAGGCTACAGCATGCTGGTGTTCATCGCTCTAGAAAATGAGGGGTAAATACTGTGTAATGGACTAACTGAGCAATTTCTGTACAGATCACCACTCTCAATACACTTCTCTCCAAACCCACAAGAACCTTCCTAAATGCACTTTTTTTATTTTTTTAAAGCACTCACAAATAGATGCCAGGTACAAGAGAATTTTAACAGAAGGCCGTATAGCCCTGCTGGTGAAGAGGATATGGAATTATAAGGTTGTCATTGTGTCACTACCACAAAGTCAAACCCAAGTCTGATTCAAGTGTAAATACAACTCTTATGTTTGGGCAGAAAATATTTAGACCATCACACATAGTATCACCTTGCTTTTTTTTTTTCATGAAGAAACAATATGTATTCAATAAAAACCAATTACAGCCCTAGCAGCTAATATAACAGCAGATATATTAAAAAAAGACAAAAATGGTTACAAGAACCACAAGATATAAAATCAATGTAGTAATTCTGTGTGCTATTTAGCATGAAATTTTTATTATATAACTCTCGATCCCCATTTAAACGGATCCCTTTTTAAGTACTGGGGTGCATCAGAGACTAATGAATTTCATTGTGATTGTATGTCACTGCACAGATCATATATTTTATTTTTTATCTTTGCAAGATATCATAACGCTGTAATAGCAAATATAAGCAGTTATCTATATCTATAGCTATCTATAGCATTATTTGGTATCTATTTACCTGTTCTTGGTTCACTGGAGAAAAAGCAAAAAATGTTGTGAAATTTAATTCAAAAACAAAAAGTGGGGAGTGAAATTCAATTGAAATCTTTGAAAACACATAATTCTCCTCTCTAACTTTTCATATTAATTATTACTTAGTTAATAGTCCCAGTGGGAAAACAGTTACTGGATTTTCCAAATGTTTCATCAGCTGTTTGTCCAAACTAAATTTGAATGATGTCTTTTACCTACCCAGAGTGAGGTCAGCTGCTATTTTCTCAGTGCTGGACTGTGAAAGGAAAAGGTGCAATGGGCATAATCTGAAATAGCATAAATTACTTTTAAATTACTTTTGCTATAATGATGATCCAACACCAACACAGGTTGCCCAAGAAGGCTGCATATTTTCCATCCTTGGAGATATCCAAAACCTGTTTGGAGAAGATGCTGATCAGCCTACTGGTCTTGGGCAGTGTTTTCTGCAAGGGCATCAGGAAAGATGAGCTCCAGAGGTATCTTCCTGTTCCAACAGTTCTGTGATTCTGTGAAATCCTATAATAATTAGATTGTATTAAAAAACAAACAAACAAACAAAAAAAAAAAACAAGAAAAAAAAACAAAACATAGCAAACCTCTACCAAGTAGAAGCAGAGCTAGTACGACACAGATATGTACTGTGTGATGTTGCAAATTGTATGTATATGAACATTTTTTATATGAGAAATAACTGATTAGATTCTTCTAATAATCTGCTGCTTATGTATCTTAACATCTGTTTTTCTCTCTGTTCATATTCCAGGAACAAAAATGTAGCAAGGTAACCTTTGTTGGTGATTCCCTTTATTCAGGGGAAGAGTATAATTTATTTCTCCCCCAAATGCGAAGAGCAGGAAAACGGAGCAATATGGTCTGCAGCACTGACCAGAAACAAGGGGAAGATTTCCAGACAAAGATAAATGTGAAAGGCTGTGCTTAAACAGAATTTTCTATAGCAGTTTCAAAGGGCCAGCAAAGTACATTTATCACCCCAAAAACTCCAGGAGAACAGGCACTGTATTTTTAAGAAGTGTTCAGAATAATTGAGTGTAACATTCAAGCTGAGCTGGTTTTGTATGTATCACGTAGTGAGAAAATGAAGCAGAATTAACTACACGTGGAAATGATAAATAACCAAGTCACAGGAGATTTTGAGTTTTTATCTTTTATCTGGCCTTACTACATGTAGATATGTGGGACAGTGTCCTGATAACTCACATGGTAACTTATTAGCACTACTTGGACCCCTGCATCCATTCTACTCTTTTACTTTGGCTTGATGCAGCTGAAGGCATGAGCTTGGGAATGATCTGTCACTGATGGTCTGTGGTGGATGCCACGAGGTCTGTGGTCAGAAAGAAGTCTTAAGCTGTGTACAGCCCCCAGCAGAGCTTACAAAGAGCTTGCAAAGAGCAAGTGCTGTGGTAGCAGGAGGCAATAGGCTAAGTGGTCCTAGCTTATCTGTAACCAACCCAAGAAAGAACATTATGTCTCAGACACCCTGTGGGAATGTGGAAAATACAATCCACAGCTTCTTTATGCTATGACTAAGCATAACATAGCTCAATTTTAATACACAACGAGTTAAACTGAGGTGATGAGATGTGTCCCTCTGTGCTTCTTGCTGAGTCAATGCTTTAAATGTGAGATATATATACTAGAAAAGTTGTTTCCTTATTGCTCTGGGTCCCTTGCCAGTATTCTGAAGGAACCAATGGCGAGTGAACTGAAAACATTCCCTCAGTCTGGTGGTACAGTTTGTTCAGGGCAAAAATCCCTAGATGATAAGAGCTATGATTCAAGAGCAAAGAAAAGTTGCCTAATTTTACAGTTTTTCATATTATTTAACATAGCAGAGATGGAAAGTATGAAATATCCTCTGATATTTCCTTCTTATCTGTCCATGATGCAATCCAGTATTAAATGGGTTATTCTTCTCAGTTTAATGCAACTGAAAAAACCAACCAACCAACCAAATAAAAAACACACACAAAAAAAAAAAAACACAAAAAAACTATTAAATAGGAAGGTCAAGCAGTAAATAAATTAGTTGCAAATATATAAAGACTGCTTCTATAAAAACATGTAGGAGTAAAAGAAAAAGTATTTAAAAAAAAAATGTTTCTATTCTCTCCATGAGAAGGAGGTCCAGATAGTGGGATTAAAAGTCTGAATGTCACAAAAATAAATGGCTGATACTCTCAAAATCTAATTGCCAGCAAAATGAACAAACTATATCACTCAAATGTTATTCCAATTAATGTGTTACCCATCCAAATTATGTAATGAATATAGAAAATATTTTGTAGTAATACGCATAGAATAAAGAATCCCCCATCAGCAACTCTGAATATGTATATCTTTGCTCCAATGCTGAAATCACACTTCTAGTCTGACTTTTAGTCTGGAGGTTGACAGTGTCAGTCATCTACAAGGTTGCAGGATTTGGGGATGTGATCACACCTTACCAGTACCTTGAATCGTGTGCTGGGAGAGGAGTGGTGTGCCTGTAGGTACAGCTTCTTTAACATGGGCCCCTTCTCTCTTCAGTTGTGTTGGGGCAGAATTCCTCCACCCCATCAGCTGGCACTCTGCATTGTTGGTGGGGAACATCTAGACTTCTGAGCATTTAACAAAAATTATAAATGTTATTATCTTGCTTTAAATATGGCCATTATATAAAACCACCTAATGGAGTTATAGGAAAACTTTCCTGTTGAAAATTAATATATAAATTCATATTGCAATTATTACTACTAAAGTCAGTGACTGGATACTAGACTAGATGGATCTCTTTCTCAATTAAGTATGACAGTTTTTATATTCTGGAGGTTTTATTTAAGGGATAAACCAATATTTTTCACTCTAATTTCATTTTTGGGAGGATTTTTTTTTATTTAAAATGTACCTCCTACTATCCATTCAGTTCCCCAGTATATTTAAAAGGAGAAGAATTAAAAAAAAAAAAAAAGTGGTATATGGGTCATGAATACTAGAACAAAAATACTGTATGAAAATTTGCCACAATAGCATGGAGCATTATTACATATGAATCAAATTTTCTTTTTATGCTGACATTTCAGGAAGTATCTTAAATCTATATAATTTTTCCATAATTTTAGCAAGCAAATTCAGGGAGGCAATTGCAGCCAAACACTGTTAAATTGAATATCTTTTCTCCAATGTCAATATTGACTTCAGTCAGTACTTGGACTTTAGATTTTTTTTTTTCTGTTGCCATGTTCTATTTTTTCTTGGCTGTTTTTTTCTGTCCCAAAATGCATTTATTAACACCTTCCTAGGGAAAAAGAAAAAAATAAATCTCACTAAAAACTTCCCATCCCCTTTCACTTTGTATCCATATAAGTAGGAAGAGCTTCTAAAAGATAGATCTACATACTCTAAAAAATAGTGCACAAAAATGTATTGGTCAGGGCTGAACCAGCTAGCAAGAAAACACTAAAAACTGAATTCTGTAGCTGAGCCATGTTTTCTTTCCCACTATCACAACAAAGTGGTAAGAAAGCTTAGAAATTTGTTGGCAATGAACAAGTACTATGGACAGCAATTATTTTCATATTTACCTGTCGTGTAGTCAAAAAGCGTCAGCAGTCCAGCGACATATTGATGGATTTTAAATTACCCAGGTAGGGCAATCTAAAGTCACAAGCTAAATGTAGTGTGGAATTTTCATTGTGTGGAATTCTGATTATAGAACTGGGCAGACATAAGCCCTCCAACATGTTGTTGGACTGCTGAGTGTAAAGAAACAATAGATGGAATGGACTTTTAAAGGCTACTGACACATATTTCATGCCATGAAGTAGAAATGAGTGGCAAATCACTGCAGCTGTGGTTTGAGACTCATATATCCAAGGGAAAAATTATGCCCCTTGGTATTATTAATGGCTGGAGGATGAAGAGGTTGAAAGCAGCCCTGCTGAGAAGGACTTAGGGATTTTGGTGGATGAGAGGCTGGACATGAGCCAACAATGTGCACTCACATTTAGAGCAGCACGGCCAGCAGATCAAGGAAGGTGATTCTGCCCCTCTACCCGTCACTCTAGGTGGAGTCTCTGGTGAGACCCCCTCTAGAGTGATGTGCCCAGATCTGGGCTCTCCAGCATGAAAAAGACATAGGCATGTTGGAGCAAGCCCAGATGAGGATCATGAACTCCCCCAAGGGCTGAAGCACCTCTCCTGTGAAGATAAGTTGTGATTTGAGTATACTTTTCCCAAAGAAAAGGTTTCTGGGAGATTTCATTGTGCTCTACCAGCACTTAAAAGGGACCTACAAGAGCTGAGAGGGACTTGTTGCAAGGGTATCTAGTGACAAGACAAGAGGGCATGGTTTTAATTTGAAAAATGTTAGATTAAGATATAGGGATAAAATTCTTACTGGGACAGTTTACCTGGAGTGGTGATAGACGGGGCAGTCGAAATTAGGCTGAATGGGGTTCTGACAGCATGATCTAATTAAAAATGTGCCTTGTATTAGCAGGATGTTTGAACTAGACAATCTTTAATTATTCCTTCCCAAAATATTCCACAGTTCCCTGAATCTGTAATTCTACTCTTTTCAGTTTTGCTGCTGGAGCAATATAACAATTTTCTGTTTCCAACTTTGGACATAAAAGCATAATTTAGTGTTGCCACTTGCTTAGTGGCATAGAGTGTGAGTAATTCACTGAATCATTCTTTTTCTTTTTCATGTTGTATGTAATTTTAATCCATAAAGGAACCTGTTGTTTGAAAGGCACCACAGAAGAAAGGCACCAAGCAACAAGAGCAAGAGACCAAGAACTGCTCTCTTAAGCACAAATTACTGAACTGCAACTCATGCCAAACTGACTGCTGCCCTTCATTTACTGAGGCTTTAATTAGAAGAACAAAAGAAGCAAACAAAGTACATGATTTGATATTCCATTTGAGATGTAGTACAGTATAGTGGTCTTGTAAGTGAAATGAAAGAAATTAATAGGACTTCTAAACCTAGAATATTTTCTTGCAGATAAGAATTATTGCTCTAAAATTTCATCAGTTGAAAGGAGTAAGGCTGAGCTTTCCAAAGAATCACACTATGTATTTAAATATGCCTCGAATACAAAGAAAACAAAGGAAAATTAAGCCATAAATAGTTAATTTTGTTTGTGTATATATAAATGGGAAAGTATTTAATTGCATCGCCTCATATAAAAATAATTCCACACTTCTCCTTCACCATTTCTACATACAACAAATATTTTTTTTAATATATGAAGATTACTTCAAAATATGTATTTAAGAGAGGGCATCAGCTTTTATGTGGTCTTAGAGGTAAGTTCTTCACAAATATTAAGGAATTTGTCTTTAGAATATATGTATTAGACAGAATTAAACTCATTCATAGTATCTTTTTGATGATGTTTTTGAGAAGGTGGAAATACTGCTACACAGCAGCAGCTGGGACAGAAGAGTGAGAATATGTGAGAGCAACAATTCTGCAGACACAAGGTCAGTGAAGAAGGAGGGAGAGGAGGTGCTCCAAGTGCTGGAGCTGCAGTCAGTGATGAAGATCATGAGGCAGCTGTGCCCCTGCAGTCCATGGACACCCACAGGGGAGAAGAGATCCACTTGCAGATCATGGAGATGCTGTCTTTCTGCACGTGTCCTTAAAGAAGATGTGACCTCCTGGAGAGCCTCTGCTGAATAAGGTTCATGACAGAAAGAGTGGCCCATGAAGGAAGCCAGTGCTGGAGGAGGTTGGTCGGAGCTGTGTATCCACAGGTGACCCATGCTGGAGCAGTCTGCGAAGGATAGGAGAAGACACAAACTGGAGCCATTTGGGAAGAATTACAGCCTGCTGGAAGGACCCATATTGGAGAATGAATGTCTAATGAAAGACTATCTCCCATGAGTGGGATACCATGCTGGAGAAGAAAAAGCACATGAGCAGAGAAGACTGGCAGGGAGGGACTTTGGCAAAGTGCTTGCAACACCCATTCCCTATCCCCTATCCCCTGATGTGTAGAGAATTTGAGAGTCAAGTTGTTGCATTAACAGTATAGAAATTTGAGAGAAAATAAAGCCCTCTGCATTACAGCTGGTCCTCAGAGATCAGAGGAGCTGGGTGCCTTAATTTCTGATTATAGACAATTTAGCACTGTCAGTCTGGTTGAGTTCAGTAAGAAATTGCACAATCATAGATCAGAAATAATAAAGTTTCCCAGCTCTTTACCACTGATCTGGCCATGTTCAATAAGAATTACACAGTCCATACTCACAGATAGCAGAGTTTATGGAAGCGACAGGAAGGCAGGTTCAGCATTGCTGGTGATAAATGCACTAACTACAGAGTATTAATATGTGTCATGGCAGAATGTACAGTAATAGAGATCTGATAACAAGAATAGAGATAGATAGATAGATAGATAGATAGATAGATAGATAGATAGCACAAAGCTCACCTAAAAGTGTTCCTTCAGGGGAGGAGGAGAGAAAAAACTGTTGGCTGATCCTAAGCAATCAGAAGAGTTTCCCTCTCTCTCTTTTTGCTCCCCTTCTATACTATGATCTTTGTCCCTTCCCAAAGGGGTGAAATAATTCCATGTTATAGATGGAATTTTGGGGATTGTGGTCTTATATATAAGGTGTGTTGTGTCTTCTCTTCATTTGCATTCTGAGGGACGTGAAAGTCAATATGCAAATAGGACTTAAAGAGGGTCTCACTTACTTTCAGTCAGAATTTATAGTTGATTGAAGAGATGGAATAAACATTTTGGTCCTCCTACCTCCACTAAGATGGCAGTAAAGGCTGTCTGACCTTTGTCAGACAGTCTTTCCGTGCACCTTTAACTCCTTAAATGATCAGATTTATATCAAAACATGCTTTTCAGGGTGAAAGAGTAATAACGCCAAAAGATAGTAGAGATGTGTGGGCGCTTTTCTTTGAGCTTCCACTTCCCACCAGTCACTCTTCAATTGTTAGGACCTTTCTCAAGTCAGGGGACCAACTCATGCACTTTTCAACCAGCCTTTGCCAATTCTTTAAATTATTCACCAACCTAAAGTCCCTCTATGGAAAGTCTGACAATTTGCCACAAAAGTTGAACTCAGGAAGACAGGGAGAGGATGATGTGGAGCTTTTTATGTTTGTTCTTATTCCTTATTATCCTACTTCAATTTGATGGTGAAATATGAAATTAATTTTCCTAAGTTGAGTCTGTGTTGCCCATGACAGCAACTTGAAAGCAATCTCTCTGTCCTTATCTTGACCCACAAGCTTTTTGACATACTTTCTGCCTCCTATCCAGTTGAAGAAGAGAAATGATAAAAAGCCTTTGTGGGCACCTAGTAGTCAACCCACCACAATTATACCTAGAGAAATTTTCATGCTATTGAGAATACATTGAAATAGAGTGATTAAGAAAATACTTGTTAGCCTAGCCCCTGATTTACTATGGAGTTTTTTGTTTGAGGTTTTCTGTTTGTTTCTGAGCCTCAGCATTCTAACACTGCAATATTTTCCAATTACACTTCTCATTCAAAATGCATTTCAAACGCTCAGTGGTTTTGCTTGTGGGAACCTTGATTTTCAGTTTAAGCACCAGGGAATGAGAAATGCGCAGTTAATGATCACCTGTGAAGAGTTATATTGAAATAATTTGTTCAGCATCACATTAAAAATCTACAGAGGAATCGAGGAAATAATTGAACATTCAGTGCTAACATTCAGGCGCCTCAGCCATTTCTTTCTGAGTTGTATTCATTCACCTTGCAATTTCAACAAGAAAAGAGACTGGGTACTGATAGCACTTTGAGCTATACTGCTTCAACAGTCTAAAATGGATTTTCATTTGTGTTGTCACAGTTTCTAATGTTTCTTTGGCAAGATTAGCAACATAACTTCATTTTTTTTTCTTACTAGAGGTTTAAAACTATTCCTACCAAAGAGTAAACATACCATTATTTGAAATCATTTAGCTCCTCTACAATGGTTGCTTTCAGGGTTGGATCTTTGCAATGACTACAAACACCAGTTGTAGTAAACAAGGCAATTGTAGGCAGCAATATGTGGCTTTGTGTTAACACTTTGTTAGTGTGGCGAAGGAATGCTGGAGGGAGGGAGTCTGTTCCTTCTGTAGCAGTATTTTTTGTTTGGTTTGGTTTGTTTTTATAGATACCAACTCACTCACTGAAATTTGATACAATGAGTAATAGCCATCCAGACTTGACCCTATGGATTCTGGGGAAGTCCTTTAGTTAAACCCATACCCAAAGAATGGTCTTCATTGTTCTCATACCAAATTGTGCAGGAACTTGTCCGGAAATTGCCAAAAGGCAAACTCTCCATTGTTTTTAATGATTATTTTTAATGATTGCAGAATTATATTTATTATTGCATGTTAAACTTCCACTTCAAATCTGAATGAGACAGCCTTCTTTTTTTCCCCTCATGCTCCTTATTCAGAAGCAGATCAAAATTTACTCATTCAGAGCAACCTTCATAATGTTGTTGTGTGCCCTCTCAGACATTGAAAAATTTGGAGAAAGGGAGAGTAGAAATCCTACTCATCCTCCCACAACCAAATCACTGAAGTAATTGCTAGGGATTTTACGGATAATACGTGGCAATTTTATAATGATAATAATACATGAAGAATAGTCTTCAAGATATAAAACATTAGTAGAAACTGGGGTTTTTTGAGCATATTTTGAGGCTTATTTCTGATCCCAACGTAACATGATGCTTACCAAAAACTTTTTGTCCAAAACAGAATGGAAATATTTACTTAGATTTGTTTATTTTTTGGGGGGAAAAAAACCAAACAAACCAAACTGTTCCAAGTACTTATTAATATGGGAAAAAATTGCATTTTCTAAAACCTTTCTCAAATTCACTTTTTTCTGATTGTAATTTGTCCCAATTAAAAACCTCAAACAAAAATGTGATGTGCAAAAGTGAATTCTGCTTGATTGTAGAAGTCTTACAGAAAATATCAGCCAACCTCAGCTGTAAGGGTTACTCAGCTTCTGGAAGTAGCACACAAGAAATACAAGACCATTCATATAGCTGCAAATTCAACAAAAGACTGCAAAAAAAAATACAAGGTGTCCTCCAATGTTTTGTCATACCTCCGTTTAAATAAAAACACTTTTAGTAAAAACATTCTTCAGAAAGTGACATTTTGAACCTCTGCCATTAAGTTAGGAAGACATGTTGAATCTTTATCTTCTGTTATCAGGTACATTAATAAAACAAACCTTTGTCTTCAAGAGAATAATGGGAATGTCACACTTATTTGGATGATAAAGGCTCATAATAATTTTCTCCAGAAGTATTTATTTTCTGCAGTTTTCGTATTGTTCTCTAGAACTAGAACCAGAGTTGCACCTACAAGCAGTTATAAAAAAGTTCTCCAAGCTCTATATTCTCTGATCTACTCCAATTTCTGTAGAATTAATATGATGTGTAGGTGCGTTTTAATAACTTTGCCTCACTATCCTTTGCAAACATAATATTCTTAATTTAAAAGTTAGGTGTTCATTATGGTTGTTGTGGAAACACATCAACTATGGGGGTTATTTTCAGTCCATGACAACTTCTCACTGACGTTTCTTTCTCCTCAAACATTTCCCCTGTACCAGCATGACTCCTTCTGTGGGCTGCCTTTATCTCAGGAGGGTTTCCAGCACTTACATCACAGAGTTGAACACAGGCTGCAGTGTGGGTATTGGCTCCAGTGTTGTCTTCTCCAGGAGCTGAAGAAGAACCTATGGTTCAGCATCTACAGCACCTCCTCCCATACCTTCACTTTGGATTCTGCAGGCTTGTTCCTTATGTTTTCGCTTTTCTGCTCACTCATTCCTCACTGCCTGTGCAGCATTTTGCCCATTCTTAATCATGTTTTCCTGGTGGTGCCATCATCATCACTTGGCACAGCCATGGCCTGAGGTGGGTTGGTTGGAGCCAGCTGGAAACCCTGTGTCTGGCACAGGGCGACCTCAGCCATTCCTCACAGAGGCTCTGCTGAATGTTCTCTGCTACCAACGCCTGGGCACCTACACCCAGAGCTACCACACAAGACAGACACAGTCATCCTGGTGAACAAACCTGCCATGACTGAGGAACAATGTCAATAAGGAGGTAGAAATGGGTTTCATGCAATTACGGATTCTTTCATGTCTTTGGCATTTTGCAGAAATATGTGCAATTAAACTTGAAGGATAAAAACCATTTTGAATACTATGTAGATAAGGTAACTGACAATAGAAAGACACAATATGGGGAACAAAAATACATTCTGATAAAATATTGCTTTTTTTTTATTTGGTGTCATTTGAGATGGTTACTTGAGGTAAGAATTGCAACTTAATAAATACAGTTATTAATGTGGAGAAATCTGTTATATTTTGCTACCTAACATTTCACAAGTTTCATGTTGTGTTTGAAGAATAAAGATCAACAGTTTAAAAGAGAATGTTGCTTTCTAAATTTGTTTTATGATGATTTCTCCAGTTCTGAAATGTAGATTGCCAAATTACTCTTTCCACTTTGATAGAAATGTCCCTGCAACTTCTATTTTCTTTGCTTTTTTTTGGTCATGAATTTTTTCTTATAGAACAAAGGTGTCAGAAGTTATTTTGAGAAGTACATTTAGTTGCAGGAAGTATGTTAGTATGTTTGTTTCCTTTTAGTACTGAGTTATGTGTACAGAATATATTCCATCAGCTATATATAATTCAGGGAAGAATACATATATATATATATATGTATGCATGTGTGTTTAAAACTGGCCTTTTTAAGTCACTTCGATTCAGAAATCCTAGTGTTTCAGAGGTTGATACAGCAAGCATTTCTTATAAAAATGATGGGGCTTGTTTTATCAGCAAGCCATGTTAAACATCACCTTTTATAAATGTTGAAATGGATCAAAGTAGTCGACATCTGACCTTTCAAGAGATTGTTTAAACTTACAAAGTTGCATGGGAAATTACATGCTGGAAGGAATAAATAGAAGTTTCAGGACTGTCCTCTGAATGAAATGAATAGTGCCACATAAACTGTTCTGAATTGTATTCATCTAGTCAAATGTGAGCAACTATGAATCACATTTATACACTTGAGTTAATCCTGTAGACTTGTTGCATAATGATGGAGAATATCAAGTGGCACCTCCACTGACTCCCTGGGCAGTTGCCCCAGAGCAATTTGTGTCAACTGGTTCATGTTTTTCAGGCCAGACCCTCGAAAGTTGACTGGTGGTATCCACAGTTTCTGGAGTGTCATTCAGCTTCAGATTCCAGGCATATAGATTTAGGTCTCCAAACAAACAGGGTCACTACAGCTGCCATCAGCTAGATGGCTTGCACCATTTGAGATTTCTCCTGATGTCTAGCTACCAACCTGAGTACAGATCTTCTTTTGGACCTCTAGTAGACCTATCACCTTTGTAAATAGCTTGAACACCAATGGGATATCTATGTCTTTTCTGAGCAGCAACTGAAGACCAGGCAAAATCCCCAGGGGGATATCACATGACATTTGCTTCCTACATAAGGGTAAAAATGAAATTAGGCCTTATGTCCAGAAATGTATGTGACTACTATAGACCTTTTGACATGTTTTCCAAGCCCTGGAAGTAGGCCCCCTGGATTCCATACAATATTTTAAATGACATTAGGTGCATCTGCTTAGACAACTGAATCCCACACCAAATTACCACTGACACTAAGGCGATAATATGACTTTTAGATAGAAACCTACATTAACACCTATATTTTCTGTATTTCTAGGTTATTTCTATGCATCTATTCTAAATATGGAAATTCAAGTAAGATTATTAAAATTCTGCATGTGTGGTTATTACATTTATAGATTTCACATTTATTAGTACTCTTATCTGATGACACTTGTATTATAGGCCCTAAACATTTGCAAAGGGTTGAAAGAAATAATGAAATAATACTTTCAGTACCCATCTGTTTATTGTGCATCAAGATTTAAACTGATAGATTCACAAAACACAATTCTAGTGGGAAAAAACAATACTGAAGAAATGTGGTCCCAGAAAAAGTAAAAAGCACTGGAAGTTTTTCATAAGTAACAACTGCTACTAATACACTAAAAGGTTAACATCTTAATATTTAAAAATTCATTGGAGCAGAATAAAAGGCAACTCCTGCAGCAATTCAGACAAGAATGTTTTTAAAAATTATTATGCTGAGTTGCCCAGTTGTTCATTGGATCCTAGTTGTATGTGATTCTAATCTCACAGAATCACAGAATATGTTGAGTTGGGAGGAGCCCCCAAAGATCATAGAGTCCAACTCCTGCCCCTGAACAGCACCATCCCCAAGAGTCACACTATAGAGTATTGTCCGAACACTTCTCAAACTCTGCCAGGCTTGGTGGTGCGATCATTTCTCTGGGAAGTCTGTTTCAAACCCTCAGGGTGAAGAACTTTTTCCTAATACCCAACCCAAACCTCCCCTGACACAACTTCAGGCCATTCCCTTGGGTCCTGTCACTGGTCACCAGGGAGAAGAGGCCAGTGCCTGTGCCTCCTCTTACCCTCATGAGGAAGGCCTAACTGCAATGAGGTCTCCCCTCAGTCTCCCCCAGGCTGAACAGACCAAGTGATCTCAGCTGCTCCTCATACATCTTCCCCTCAAGCCCCTTCACTATCTTTGTTGCCCTCCTTGGGACTCTCTTCAATATCTTTAATTGATATTGATAAAGAGAGTCCTCTTTGGGACTCTCTTTAATATCTTTCTTATATTAAGCTGACCAAAACTGCACACAAAACTTGATAACAGGCTGCACCAGTGCAGGGCAAATTGGGACAATCCCCTCCCTTCTTGACCATGAAAAAATATATGACACCAAACATACACTTTTTATAAAACTTAACACATAATTTACAAGGCATTATCAGCTTTGTCCTGGAGCTCCTGTCTCTTTAAATCCTGTATGGGATTCTTTGTTTCCTCCGGTATTAAAACCCTCAGAACAAGGTTCTCACTGACAGTCCTTTAAATATTTATTATTTATACTATGCTATTTCACATGCATGCCCAAACACGTACAGCAAAATGCAGAACGTGCATAACACATACACAGTCTGTACACAAGTTATTATTGTTAGTTGTTTATTGCATAGCCCAAAGCAAGAACCATATGGCTGATTAAATGATGAATAACTGAACAGCAAACTGGCTCTATTTCAACTTCATCTTTAAAAAGACAGTTGAAAGACAGATGCTGGACTGACTCTTGTCTACCTTCGTACAATATTTCAGATAGGTGTAAATTTATAGGCACAAGTTCTAGGTGCCTGTCTATGTGGTACTTCAAGCAATGACATTACACAATGTTAGATAAGTGAGCTTCCAAGAATAGTTAAGTCTTCAGCATCAAAAGATCATAAAATAAGTATTCATTTTGGAAGTTCTTTTTGAAAAGTGTTATCTAAAAGTCAGAGAAAAAGCTGATGATAGTGATGAAAGAGGGGATAGTGATGAAAGATATGCTCCACTGAATAAGAAAATTTGAAAGAGCTCAGTGGTATATAAAATGAAGAATGATATTCCAGGCATATTACAGAGAAAAAAAATTTTTTGAAGTTTTGAAAGTGATCTTTGCTTTCTGTTTATCTGCAGAGAGACCTAGTATTCTGTTTTGCTCATTACAGAGAGAACAAAAACTATTTCAGTTAAATGAGAAGATTCAGTCTTCCTGCTGACTACTTTGGTGACTTCAAGCAAGTCACTCAAATGTGTTTGTTTGATTTCTTTAACCTGTATTTAATCATCTCACCAAAATGTACTTCATATTTTGCTCAAAGTTGGTGTATGGTGATTGTATTAAGGAAAATGTCAGTGTTTGTACTTATAAAGAGCACACAGAAATAGAAGGTGTGTAGACATAAAAAGACAGTTCTAAGATATGAGATCTAAAGGTTCAAGGATTTTGGCAGCAGATAGTATTCATCTGGTTTTTATATTCACCCTCGACTATCTTTTAGAGAAAAGTAATGAATTTCAAATTTCTCTCTGCTTGAAAATAGAAAAAAAAGGGATGAAAAATGAGGATGAAAGTGAAATAATAGCTAGACAGGCACACATTGAAATTCATAAGCTTGAGTAGAAAAATTTGTGAACACAGCAAAGTTGATTGACTGACTCTTGATCATTCAAATATGTAAGCAAATGACTTTTCCTTTCTTCCATATTTGACATAAGAAAATGCTATGCTTAGGAGTAAATACATTCATTTTAATTCATATGAAAGGTAAATATTATCTGTGAGGCTATCAGGACTTAAAATTATTTTTCTTGATCTTGTGTACATATTGATTTTTAAGTACAATTCTTTGATCTCAGTTGGAAGATCCTCAGAAATAAGAAACATTCAAGCAAGATCCTAAAGCTTTATCTATCCTAGTAGTTCTAAGAAGACACTAAAATTGCTCTGAACTGTTCCCAGGCACTGAAGGCATCACCATGATTCAGCCCATTTCTATGCTAGCAAAGTGCCCTAGGCTTCCAAGCACTGCATACTGGGCAAGTAGAGCTTCAGAGCTAAACTAAGTCCAGGAAATAGTAAGGCGAGTGCTACTTGAAATAGATCAAATCTGTGCCAGGGAATATGCCAAAATTTTTGGTAAACACAGTCCAGTGTATGCTGAATTTGATGCTACATATTCACATGTTCTGGTTTTGTGAACTGGTTTTGTGTCTGAATTACCAATGACATCTTGTACGTAGTTACAAAACCAATATATTTCTATTTCCCAATGATGCTGTAAGAACTCATAATACCAACATACTTAAACCTCTGTTTTCAAATATGACCAATATGAAGGATAACTAGAGAACATAACCCTGAAGCTGGATTCCAGAGCTCTTGTCATTTTCATGCCAATAGCGTGTTTCATCTTCTGAAAAACCAACTCTTTGGGATTCTGTTTCTCTCTACAATAAGCAGAACTATTGTCAAAGAATTGGAAGGTGCAATAGTAGGAGATGAAAGTGACTTCCCTAAAACAAGACAAAAGGAAATAGGGCAGATTAGAAGCAGAACCAAAAATCCTGTCTGACAAAATTTTTAATCAGTATGAAAATTTCCAGACTATTTTTAAAGGGACAGAGTATGAATAAAAACATGTTTTTACATCTTTCATAGCATTTATAGAAGTTTGTGAACTAGGTAACATGAAAGATAAGAAATATTCAATATTAATTTTTGTCTCATATTTTAAATACTGGTATTTTATATATAATACACTGTACTTGCCTATGAGATTTTTAACTTTGTCATTTAATCCCTGTTGTCAAACATAAACTGCCAGCAAGATCTACAAAACCTTTGAGCAGACTCAAATTAGCCACTACAAAACCAATTTTTATAGTTAGTCTATGAGACATTTTGTGTAATTGTGTTCCCCACAGGAAAAACGAGGAAGCAGAACTGAAATTGTTATTTAATAAAGAAGTAAATGTAGCAAGATGTGTCTAGCTCTTTTGGAACGAATTACTCTGGGGTTGACTCTAGAAAATATGTTTCTTTCATTCATTATTTTTAATAGATTAAACTGGCAAAATGTTTTTTTTTTTTTTTTTTTTTTTAACAACTTCCCTAAAACAAAAAAGGAACATACAAACTTGGGGAGATCTGATAAATTAGGTGAGTCACTTTTCTGGATAACTTATCTGCAGTCATCCCAGTATGTGAAAAAAGATACAAGCAGTCTTTCCTGCTTTCCTATAGCAGGTCTTAATTTACTTAGTTTGGAATTCCTCTGAGAAGATGCTGCTTATATTGGTCTAACTATATAATAAAAAGTAGACTGCCCAGTGTTCATGAGCAAGCACCAGTCAATATTAGAGTTAAACAGAAGTTCTGATTACAATTTGAAAAGACATGCTCTCTCCTAATAAGAAAAGAGGTAAAATGCAATACTCCACAGCTTCCAGTTCCTGTGGATTAGCCTTGGCAGGAAACTAAGCCTCACACAGCTACTCACTCATTCCTCTGCAGCGGAACCTGGGAGGTAATCCCAAGATAAAAGTAAAAAATATGTGGGTTGTGGTAAAGATGGTTTAAGAGCAAAAGCAGCATATGCAAGCAATGCAATAAAAATAATTGATTCACAACTTTGCCACTTCCAGGAAAGCAGGACTCCATCACGTGTAAAAGTTACTTGAAAAGACAAATATAACTTGTCCCAACCCTTTCCTCCTTTCTTCTCCAGCTTTTTTTTACTGAGTATGCTATTTTTTTTACTGAACATATGATTTAGATCATTCATTTGATCATTTGGGGTCAGCTGGTTTTGCTCTGTTTCCTGACAAATTCCCAGAATCATAAAGTCACAGAAAGGTTTGAGTAGAAAGAGATCTTTAAACATAATCTAGGCCAACCCTTCTGCTATGGCAAGGGATGTATTTCACTGTGAGAAGCAATAATTATGAGGAAGAAGATAAAGAGTGGGAAAACTATTTCAGAAAACAAATGTAATTGTTACTTACTCTTAAATAAAACAGCTCATTAAGTGAAATGTCAGAGGGAGGACTAGCAATGTACTACTTCTGTCTTATCAGATACCAGATAAACAAATGCTCCTGACAGAAAGGGAGAGGCTTCATCTGTGTTGTCGTATTAGTTCAACATAACTGCATGTTGACATGAATGTGGGCTTGAGTTAAGTCCATACATCTATCCAGCTTTCTTCATACAGTAACTTGCTTTAAAGAAGGATGTTGGTCACCAAATCTTGCTAATGCTCTGTGGCAATGGTTCGATTACTGCAGGAGGAGCATCTAAGTGTTACATGCAGAATCATTTTACAGGCAAAAGGGAACACGCCATATGTTGAAAAAAAAACTTCGAATAATAGACCGGTTAATGTTTTACCAATCCAAATTATCTAAGGAACAGAAAGTAACTATAAAAATACAGAAGAAACTGTAGTACGCACTTCCACATGCTGATACATTATGAGTATCTACCTCTATAATGCTGAGATTAAGCTTCCACACCTATTGGGAAATGGGGAAAGGTGGGTCTTTTCATAGCTGACTTTATTTCTTGTCTAGACTCATCTATTTCAGTTCATTTCATTAATTTTCCTCAAGTCTGTTTTGCCCATGACAGTTTGCTTACCATTGCTTACCATTACCAGTAATAGTAAGCAATCTCTCTGCTTCTATCTCAGCCCATGAACTTTCTACTTCCTCCCCCTAAAGAAGAGGGGATGAGTGAGCAGCTGGGTGGGAGCTTGGCTCTTAGCCCATCAAAACTTACTTCTCATGTATACTCTTCTGAGTATCTACACCCTTTTTCTGGTGCTGAAATAACCCTTCCATACTCCATCTAGGCTTAAAGGTTGTCCCTGTGATTCATTCCCACAGTTGCTGGGCTGCAGGATGTGACCATAGTTCACCAGTGCTTCAGGCTTCAGGCCAGGAAGGGCAGGATGCCCATGGCAAGTATAGCCCTCCTGTCACAGGACCTTGCTCAGGTCTCTGGGAATGTGTTTATGCTGCCTTTCTCCCTCACTTGCTCCCTCCCTCCCTGACACCTCTCTCCTGGGGCTGTGCAGGTTAGGATGGCAAGTGCTCCTGCACCACCTTGTTATACAAAGATCTATTGCTCCCATTTCTGACCAAGGCTTGTCAAGCTGTTGGATTTAGATAGCCAGCTATGCTTCCAAAGTCAACACCTGCTTCCACCAGGAGGACAAGGGTTGCAGTAGGGAGGGAACAGGGCCAAAAGACTGGTGTGTTCCTCTTATGACCCTCAAAAGCTCTGGATAGAAACAGTTGAGAGTGATTCTTCAAATCAAATTTTGTATAAACCAAGCCTCAGTCTTCTGTGCAAAAAGAAACATCTCTTGCAGATGAGTATCTGTGCATATATGAAAATATCAGGGAATTAGATATACATAAGGTTAGATTATTTAGAAGATTTTTAAAGAAGGCCAGTCTCATAAAACTTGACTGATATTAGCATCATACTGCTTATTGTTATTCTTCCATGCTATCAGTCATTATGTTATCACTGTATGTTATCAGTGCATTTTCAAAGCAGCCAGTTCCTAAGAATCATGTCCTGCCCTACTTGTGATTGTGCAATAGCATAGCTGCAATCACTGACGATCAGCCACCAAGGCTGAGCTGGCCAGCCTAGAGAGCTCCTCATTGAGGCAGGATAGGATTGAGGCTGAAGAATTTCAGTACTTGACCATATATCAAAATATGATAATTTCTGAGCAGATTCTCTGCGACTCTCCATGTGTGGAGGGTGAAATATTTAATAACAATTTTACTTATTTGAACATTATTTGTTTCACAAGATTACTAATTTTGCCAGTAATATGATGTTTTATAAAAGTTATACAAAATTCCTGAAAGCACAATAGCAAAATTAGCAAAATACAGTGAGTGCAATGCGCAATGTGATTCCCCTTCCTGGTATTTATAAAATGCTCATCATCACTATATTCTTGTTCCAGATCATCAGAAAGGAATACATGGACTGAAGCCAGCTCAAGGTCATTGGTGTCTTTGAAATACTTTTGCTAGCTGTCTAATTTTTGTCATCTCTATTGGGCTGAGCCATATGTTTATTCCTCCTGTCCTATGGAGTCAGGAAGGCTCAGGGGAACCTTTACACCACCAGTTGATTGACCAAGCTGTTGACAGTGGTCTTCAAGTCTTTTGCTCTTATCCCATGCTTAAAATGCACACCATGACAAGAGACGTCTGGCACAAAAGTTTTACACAGCTTACAGCACATCTCCTGAACGGACAATTCTCTGATTTTTTTTTAAATTGATGTATTCATTTTCCATAGATATGAAAAAAATGGGTATATAATTATGCCTGCAATAACTTTTAATATAATTTTAACAATTTTAATATTATTTTTAGAAGATAAATTTTATTGAAAAGAAACTATGTAAAAAGTTACAAAAATTTATTTTGAAAGTAATCCAAATAACCAGTTGACTAGCTAGCTATCTCTTCTACTCTTTCCTGGAAACTGGAATGATATAAATGGCTTCAGATACTTTTCTTAATATTTTTTTTTTTAAGTAGACTAATAAGTGTTACTTTCCTTTCAGGCTGTGAAGAGGATATTGCGATAGACCTTTAAAGCATATGCTTGAGATGTCTTGTGTTCCTTTTCAAGTGTCCTCTCAAGGTGTGTTGCTAAGTATCTTTTCTGGAGATATATACTGAGATTTATTTATGCTTGTTTATCTAGCAGTTCCAAACCACGTAAATAATGCAGGAATGCAAGAAACACTATAGAACTAAGCACAGCAAACAAGTAAAAAGCTTTGACTATTGCTATACACCATATTTAGGTCATTCTCAGGAGTTTTGAAAACTTGGTATCTAAAAAGTAAAATCTTTATGTGATTTGTGATTTATGAGATTTATTTGTGATGCCTCATTTTATTGTGATGAATTTTTAAACACCTATGTGCTGTGGTAGAAAAGAATCTACAGATACTTTACAAAAAGCCAATTTTGTAAATATAAAACTTGGGAAAAGAAACAAAGAAGGCAATTATACTTTTTTTTTTAATATCAGATTCAATAACCCAAAAGTTTTTGTTGATCTCCATCTTTTTTTTTTCAGTAGCTACATTCCAAATGATAGATAATGTAATTCAAATTCCTAAAGACTAAAAAACCTAAAATCCTTTTTTATGACTGATCTTGAGATATGCATCAGCAACAATCCAGTTTTGTATCAAGCCAATTCAGACTTACCAGCTTCATCTTCATTTTTCAGTTGTGTGGTTGATTTTATATGTAATGGTACAGCTCTTGCACAAAGATGGAATAATCTTAAACGAAGAAAACTTCCTTTTTAGGGTCTTTAATTGATGGCATACATGAATTTAAAGGTACCAAATATAAAGCAAAGAAAGAAAGGAAAAGAGAGAACTAAAGGGAAACCTCTCTCCAGTGCCCAGGTCAGAAGAACAATTGAGTCCCTAGAGAAGTATCCTTTAGGCATGTTCTACAACATATTAAGTAGCCCTATTATAAATTTTCATTAGTCAAAGAGAAAAAAATGGACTCTTCTAGGAAACAGCACAGTATATATCTAAGTTTATAAAGCAAGAGCATTTTCTGCCAGTGTGACAGTGTTCACAGGGGTTCTTGGATGAGGGAAGAGACGAAGGATCTGACTCCACATTTCAGAAGGCTTGATTTATTATTTTTTTATATATATTACATCAAAACTATACTAAAAGAATAGAAGAAAAGGTTTCATCAGAAGACTAGCAAAGCTAAGAATAGAATCAAAAAGGATGATAACAAAGCTTCTGTCTCAGACAGAGTGTCCGAGCCAGCTGACTGTGTTTGGCCATTAATTACAAACAAACTAACATGAGCCAATCACAGATCCACCTGTTACATTCCACAGCAGCAGATAACCATTGTTTACCTTTTGTTCTTGAGGCTTCTCAGCTTCTCAGGAGGAAAAATCCTAAGGAAAGGATTTTTCATGGAAAGATGTCTACGACATTCCAGTTTATTGCACTCCACTGACTAAAGATGGAAAATAAAGGAGTGATTTGATTTTAAATGCTGTTTGTTAGTGTCCCTATGGGGTGTGTCACTATGTCACTATGGGGTATCCTGTCCAGTCTCAGGGTGGTTTCCTGCAGAATTATCTGCTAGCATCACACAGAGGTCTGAAATAACCTCTGCTATTTCAGGACTTAAGCCTTCTAAAAAAGACACTTAACTTTGGTCTGCAGTTTTCATGGTGGGATGTGGCTGCAGTGTGGCTGCAGTGTGGCTGCAAAATTAACGTTTTCATATTATAATATCTTGTACTGAATAGTTTTAATGAGAAAACTCTAATGCTATTTACAAAACTAATTCAAACAGGCACCATCACACTGAAGGAAAACTGCTGAAGGTCAACCAACAAAGTTATGTTGAATTGCAGTGGCCAAGGAGGTGTAGCCAGGATTTGGGTTAGACCTAGTTTTATTCGGCAAATTTATTTCTGTTTTGGATGGATGAACAAATGCCACATTAATTAAATTTTTAGATAATATGAAATTGGAATGTCTTGCAAATACTATTGTGGATAAAGAAATAATCTAACAAGACCAAAAGAAGTTTGAATTATTGGCTGGAAATAAAATTATATTTATTCTTGCGAAAAATGCAAGCTGTACATCTGGGACATAACAATTCATAAAAACCATTTGAGGGAAGGAGGAAATTTTTTGGCAATATAAACTAGGGTTGAAAAGAATAGAAAAGCTCATGAGAACTTGAAGATGCTGTGACAATGAATAAAAGGCCCCAATACTGAAATGCAGAAATATGATGTTGGAAAATGAGCTCAGATACACTGTGCTTTTTGGTACTAGAATTAGGTTTTAGAGCACTGAGAAGATTTTAATATGAAGAGTATCTTGACAAGCATTAAATGTTTAGAAAATCGAATAAAAAAAAATCACAGTTTGGAAGAACTAATGAGAATATTAAAGAATAAAAAGTCTACCTATTATGTACTGGTTAAAGGAAATTGCTAATGATAATAGCAATTTGAAATATTGTAAAGGTAAAAATACTGAAAACAAAGAGCTGTAAATAGAATAATTAGGTGACGTTTACTCAAAGAGAAATCAAGACGTTAAGATAATCAACACATGGCAGATATATGTGTCTGTTTATTAATTGTTCATCTTTAGAGATGCTAGTATAAATGGTTTTGTTGGTTTTTGCTTGGATAGAGTTAATTTTCTTCATAGTAGCTGATATGGTGCTGTGTTTTAAATTTGTGCTGAAAATGGTGCCGATAGCACGAGGATGTTTTAGTTACTGCTAAGCAGTGCTTCCACTGTTTTTCCGATTCTCACACCACCTCACCAGCCAGTTAACACATGGTGCACAAAAATCTGTGAGAAGGCACAGCCAGTACAGCTGACCCCAAATGACCAAATGAATATCCCATACCATATAACATGCGCAGCATACAAAGTAGGTGGAAGAGGAAGAAAGAAGAAGGGGATCTTCAAAATGTTGGCATCTGTCTTCCCAAGTCACCCTAACTTATGATGGAACCCTGCTGTTCTGGGGATGGCTGAACACCTGCCTGCCCATGGGAAGTGGTGAATGAATTCCTTGTTCTGCTTTGTTTGTGTGTGTGGTTTTTGTTTTTGTTTCATCTATCAAGCCATCATTATCTCAACCAATGCGTTTTCTCACTTTCACTATTCTGAGTCTCTCCCCCATTGTAACAGTGGCAATGAGCAAATGGTTTTGTGATGCTTATTTGCAGCTGGCATTACACCACAACAGCAGTTTCTCTGGTTAATGGTGCATTTCACACACTAGTTAATATTAAGCATTGAACAATATTTAATAATACTGCTATTGGGATTTTTCAAAACAGGATTCTCCCATCTAAAAGTTAAGTAGTAGATAAAGTTATTGGTATTTGTACCATTTGGGGCCAGATGGCTTAGACATTCTGCTCATGGCAAGCATAAGAGATAAAGCAACTTTAAATGATATTTCTTCAGGACCTTTTTGCTTCCTACTGGGTTATTCTGACCACTCTGTCTGAAGAAACTTTGGAAAGCCGAGGCAATACAGTGACCAATGTTTGGAATATCTTTTTTCTGCCACTCCTGATTTTGAGCATTTCTACCCTGTCTGTTTAGGCTCAATCATTTGATAGAACTGCATCAGTCTCCAAATATTTGTGTATATAACGGAGTTGGCAGATCCTCTTTATGTGACCTCTCTAGGCATCTCCTCCTGTACTTCCTCTACACTGATATATTTAATTGTGTGATGACTGTGAAATATTAAGACTTTCCTTACATTCTATAGTAATTTTTAATAATAAATTGGTTTAATACCAACCTGTAATTTTCAGTTGATTATGTCTTCGTTTCACCTAACAACTTTGTGGAAGGTAGATTCAGGAAGAAAAGGGAAAAATCACCAACCTTTCCCATTCTTTTTAACTCCAATTTCTTTAAAGTCTTCAATTATGTAGATTCTGCATGTATTCCAAAATTGTAGTTCTCCTGAAAGGAGAGTTGGAATATCCTTCAGGGGTTCTCATTTATGTGACCCATGTTTAGCTATTCAGGTTATTTCAGAAGACAGACAAGAGTTGTCACTACAACCCATTCAGTGACACTGCAGGAACTAGAAGACAGAAAACAGAAAGTGGGGTGCTTATTCAGGATCTGAAGAAGAAATGCTGCACAATTTAAGAAAGCCATTGCACCAGAACAGCTACTTTAATCCTTTAATCCACTTCCAGCAGATAAAGAGAAGTGATTATTTCCTTCTCTTTGATGCCTGAAGACTGCATGTGTAGGACTGTGTCCATTTGGGACTCCATGACACAAAAAGACACAATCAGGAGTCAGAATAGCAGAAGCTGTGCAAGGAGAGGATGAGCCAACCTGTTTTGTTCAGCTTTGAAAAGTAGAGGATACCTTGGGGATATTACTGCTGCCTAGAAGCTCCAACAAGAGGTGATTAAAGGAAAAAAACAAAAAAAAACAGATCCAGAATTTTCCAAGGAAGACAGTGGATGAAAAATTATTACACAGTGGGAAAAAATTGAAATGGGATATTTCAATATAAGGAAAAGATCTTTCACTGTATGATTGGTTGAACACAGGAAGAGTTCTTGGTTCCTCTTGGTCATATTCTTGAAGATGTTCTAAATCAGATTGGCCATGCTTCTGAGTAACCTGCTTTGTGTAGGACTTTGGACTGTGTGACTTCTGAAGGTCCTTTTCAACTTGTCTACTTCTATGCTTCTATTAAAAGATGAGCCTTTATGCAGGTACAGGGAAAATTTGAAGGGAGGAAAATAGGTTTACAGGTTCAGATGAGATCAAAAGAAAATACAGATTTCTCACAATGAAAGTTTTTCCATTACAGTACAAGCAAATGTGTACAAAGAATTGATTCTTCCAGAGTGACTGAATTATGACTAAACATAGATATTTCTATTTCCATTTTCAACAATTAATTTAAACTAGATTAATCCTTGCTTGTATTCTATCACAGTACCATATTGGTTGACAGATTGTGGATAAATATTCTCTCAGCTGAGTTCTCTCATCATAGGGATCTGGTTAAATAATAGCCCTCACATGGAACAAAACAGTAGTAACTGACCATATTCTCCAAAATCACATGCGGACAAAGGAACATGAGAAAGAAGTAAATATAGATCTAATTTTTCAAATTAAAAACCAAAAATAGTTAAATCCAAAATACAGGTGTATTTTGAATTTTGGCTTGAGTTCTAGTGAGTGTATATTCTCAGCATGTAACTACTAAGCCCCAAATTTGCTTTGGGTTTAGCAGACCTTCTAGAACAGCTCTTTTACCTAAATTATTAAGATATCACAAATTCATTTCTCTCTTTCTTAAATACACTTCCATATCTGTTAGGCATATATTTCTTTATTTCTCACCACGTCAAATTCTACTGCTTAATGTGAGACAATAGTTTCCAAAGATCTGTCATGTATTTTTTAAAATTGAAATAGCAGATTTTCAATATAATTATCTATTTGGACACTATGTATGCGTGCTATGAATATATTAAAGGGGCAATTTGAAAATAACATGATTTTTTTTTTTTTGACACATCTCTGTAGTTGGATTTAATACTGAATTTTGAAGCTTCAATCAATTTGAGAAGAAAACCCAACTTTTAAGTTTCATTTTTAAGGTTTTCACAAAGACAATGAAAGGGAGACAAGCCTATGATCTTTATCCTTCATTATAGACAAACAGCAGTCGGTAAACTGACCTTGCAATGACCTTATATTCAGCAAAATAGCATGCTGACTATTCAAGGATAAGTTTAGAAATGGGCTTTGTCTTGTCTAGGTTCAGTGGAGTATGTGCTGAACATCACAAACTTCATTTGTTAGTTCTACATCACAAAACAGATCGCTAAAAATCAAAGGAAATCCTTGAAATAGAACCTGTAAATAGCAAGTCTTTGAACTGGAAGATATAAAGTTTAATTGCTGTGCTATTTTTGCCTCCCTGACTGATCTCTCTCTCCACAAGAATTGGGAGTCATTGTTAATACCTTCATTTTGTGGCTGTTTCCAATGGCTTTTTACTCGATTATCCACAACATATCTTTTAAGCTTTTTTTTTTTTTTTAATATGCGCCCTAATGCATAAACAAAATAATGAACTGAACCAACAATTTGGCAATCTAACAATCCAAATTTTGCATTCTGCATATGTCAAATTTTCTTGTCACTTGATTCACTGAGTGATGCAAGTATTTTATAAGAAATGCCATTTTCTTCACATTCGACCATTATAGGGACAGATGAATTTGAATAAATAGAAGATTTGTTGGTAAAATAATTTGTAAAACATATTGTATGTGTATTCTCCACATTCAGTTCAATACAATGAAGGAAAAAAAATCACCCAGAATATTTATTATTGAAGAATAAATAATTTGGAAAAAAATACAAGCCTGGTTTGTTATATCCATGTTCAAATAATGCCATCAAAACTTTATAAATTCAACTAAAACTAAATTTAACTAAAACTGACTGAATTATAAGACTGACAATAAAATTCCAAGCTTAGTAAACAACCGCCTCACAAAAGCAGTGTAAAGACAATTTCAAGGAGACACTTAATTAGATCATTTATAACTCATTAAGTGGCAAACTGCTATACCCCCTGTTGGTTACTGTTAGGGATGAAAAGAGATGAAACAGCAGAACTGCGGTTTCAGGGGTTAAATATCCTTTACATCTTCCAAGCAGCTAGTCTACATGTGTCCATTTATTTCAGTAGTATCACTTTTTCTGCTGAAGCCTAATTAACTGGTCTTTGGAATATGAGGGCTCAATACCAGCAGTGTACTGTTTTATTATCTCACTTTGCAATGCAATTGCAATTCAAAGTAAAATATATACAGAAAACCTTGCTGTGTGGATATAAGATCAAAACGAATTCACCTGTCTACAGAAGGGTTTTTTTTCATTTGGAAAGATGTCTTAATCAGACAACATTTAATAAGGGTGATGCTGCTTTCTCTGAATTTGTAAATACCGACAAACAAGTGTGAGGAAAGGGTAATTTCTACCTATTATACTTTGACCTGCTGAGCTTGCAGTAGGTCTTCCAAGTGAAGATGTGAACAAGAGGTCATAAATTATCGCATGGTACTGTAAGGTCTTCTCTTTCTAACATTCTGTAGGTTGTAACTCTCTTTCAAGTAGAAATGACGGTAAGTTAACTACACCTTAGTGGAAGGACATAAGCACTATATTTCCAGGCTATAAGTTTTTGAAACTCAGATAATATCTCTTAGAGTTAATATAGGTGACTGCCTTAGGTGCTAGCTCATCAAAATATTACACACTTGGCACAGATATGTGTGTCATTGCAATTTGTATGATTACCCTGTGGTATCCACTAAGAAGTTTTAGTAGCTCTGAAGATCTTCAGAGATACAGCCACTATATGAAACAGATATCTAAGGGATTTTACATACTACAAGTTTGATCTAGTCTGGAAAGATAAATACCTGTCTCTAAAATAGTCTTTACTTTAGTGATTGTGGTATTGTGAACAAATGAATTTGTGTGTGTGAATTTGTGTGAATTTGTGAAGCCTCCTTTGGTACTAAGAAGTTAACATTTCCTGTAGACCTAGGGACCTCCAACACCAATTCTAAAATTAGCTGTGTGACATGGAAGCTTGAAAGGTCTTTAAGGTGACTTTTATTCACTTTACCTGACATAGATCAATACCAATGTCCTAGGATAGATGTTCCTGAAAAGTCCTATGCAATTAGACAAACCGGGAATCTCAGACTGTCAAGGAAATAATTATATATTTTTGAATGCCAGTGAAGTTAACCAGTCATGGGAAAAACACAGACAAGATTGCTGTCTTGGTCTTAGTTTGATTTTAAACACCTAACACTGAACACAACCATGTGTTATTGAAAAAATTGCATTGCTTCTCATAAGGAAAAAGATCTGGATTAAGAAGCCTGAGCTTTTCACTCTCCCACAGGTCTGTGATAAAGACAAGTGTATCTAACCTTCCCTGGAATAGATTAATATAATTTTATCTCCACTAAAAATTGATGAAACACAAATATTTTGAGTTAAAAATGTATTCTTGTACAATATAATATAATTTGGACTTGCTACAGAATAATTTGTTCTGAATGTCATCACAGTAAACAGCATGCATAACATAATATAAATAATCATATGCTTAAGCAGCCTTTCCAAAAAAGATTCTCCATGGTATTCACTTTCACCTTGCTGTTCTACCAAATTCATGCTGGGTCTTTGTGTATATTTTCGCTGCTGGAGAAAACACTGTTTCATTTTTGAGTAATGTTTTGGATTTCACGGTATTTATGTTGTAGCTAATTTATGCTCTTTTGATTCTAAAAAAAAATATTAACTTTATGAATTTTCAAATTTGAAGAAAGAAAACAGGAAAAATTGCATTCTTAACAATGCTGGTGGGTTTTGTTTGTTTGTTTGTTTGCTTGCTTGCTTTCTTACATATATTGGTTTTGTCTGGGATTGAGCTAGTTTCCTTCACAGCAGCTCGCATGGGTCCATGTTCTGCATTGGTGCTGCAAATTGTGTTTTTGTTGGTAGCACAGGGATGATTTAATTACTTCTGAGCAGTGCATACACAGAATCAAGGCCTTTTCTCCTTCAGACCCCATCGCAGCAGCAGGCAGGCTGGAGGTGCAGGGCAAGGGGATGCAGCCAGGACAGCTGACCACAGCAGACCCAAGGGATGTTCCACACCATACAGTGGAACATCCAAATAACCATTCCCAAATAACCATCACATGTGGTGGAGCCCTGCTCTCCTGGAGATGGCTGGACACCTGTCTGCCCATGTGAATGAATTCTTTGTTTTGCTTTGCTTGTGTACAAAGCTATTGCTTTTCCTATTGAAACGTCTTTAGCTCAGCCCATGAGTTTTCTCACTTTCACACTTCTGATTCTCTTTGCTATTGCAACAGATCATGAAGCAACTGAGCAGGTATGTGGTGCTCAGTTGTTGTATAGGGTTAAACCTCAAAAGAAAATTTGTTTAGTTTACCTTGTACTGGAGTATTTCTGTCTTGCATTCTGTTGTCAAAATCTGCTTAAAACTAACAAATAAATTTAAGCCACATTGTGTAGATGACACAAATCTGGCTTTAGCTAACCAAATCAGAGAATAATGTAAATCAGTTTGAAAGAGCCAAAGAAAATCTGTTTGCTAATCAGCACGATGAGAAATGACATCTTCTACTGACTAATACAAAGTAGCATCCGTTGAAGGAGTAATTAAGGTTTATGTCTGACTTTAAGACTAAAACAGGTTAAAAAGAAAGAAAAAACATAACTGTATTAAAAAAAAAAAAGTTGCCTTCTTTAAAGGTTGTGTTAAAACCCACAAAAATAAGAATGTGGGATTGAGTTAAAATGTCTTTTGATCTTTATAGTGTAAACTTTGTTCTCTGCAGTGAAACCAGTAAAGTATGTTTTTATTGGAAAAATAAGCATCATATCTTGGAACAGACAACAGTAAAATTAATTATGTTTTATGTGACCTAAAGCAAGTAACCACAAACAGGGTGATTTTTCACACCCTAGACAGCATAGGAGTCATGATATTTTGAGAGAGGGAATAAATGAGAATTTTATTTTCTACTTAAACCATATAAGAAAATCAGAATATGTATCTGAATGTCTTATTTTGAAGCCTTAAAGCAGGACAAAAATTAAGACCAAATATTCATAAATCTTTAAATGATACTACATTATAATTGTTCTGTTCATTTTATTATTATTTGAAGTCTAGTCAATACATTTGAGACCTTAAGTACTTAGGGTTGGCAACAGATAAAAACACCTCTGAATTTGATTCAATGTTTAAATAGGTCTCAAAGAAGAACTCTTCTTCTCCTTATAAGATGACCTTTAAATTTACTTTTTTAAAGTATCTATTTCATCCTGCACTTAGCAGTATATTAACACAAATTTTGAATGATCAAAGTTATATTTTACTGTGTAATTTAGTTATAGCTAAAGGGTGAATGGACTGTGATGAAGGTTAGAATACCCATTATTCTAATGTCCCTTGGAGAGAAAAGGAGGAAAGTGGCCAAAGAAAGACCTAATTTATCAGCTAAAAATTCTAACTTCACTGAGATATTGATTGCAATGTTTCTCTACAGAACAGGATAAATGGTGTAAGAGGCATGAAATATTTGAATATTAGATGAGATATCCTTTGCTTTCATGAGAAATGTGTAGCTTTCTTATATATCTATGCTCACATTGACATTGTACTGTGAAATGTAAGGCTTCTAATAATAATTCTTAGGGAAACGTCACAATTTCTCTTTGGAAAATAATTTAATATACTGCCTTAATCTTTCCTCCTTATGGCATGCTCTGCCTCTAAAAGTTTATACCTATAGATGTTCTACGTTTGAAGGAAGGTCTTTATAGCTCAAATTATATGAACTTTCCAGTGAGTCTAGTACATATTTTTTGTTCAATCAGAACATTTGTAAGAGAAGATTTTGGAATATCAAAGATCTGATGTGTCACTTAAATTACCATAAGTACCAATTAAATTAATAATTTTAAACCATTGTTTAAAATATTGTGTGTTTGCAGGATTACTGTGATCTTAAGAATTTTGGAAGTTGTTAGGTAAAAGAATTAAAATGAAGTTTTTCTTAATTGGTACAAAGAAATTAATGGCTGATATGTGCTATTGTAGGATCAGAAGTTATAGAGGTAGGTTCTGTAAGTAGATACACTTATGAATTTGCATAATAAAAGTGATTTTTTTTTTTCTTTAAGTACTAGTAAAAAGTAAAAATCACAGAGAAAGGACAACTATGAAGTTAATATTCTATTATTTAGGGTTTAGTTGCTTGCAGTACATACTTGTCATAGTCTTTTAAAATTGGTCAAAGTCATAACTCAGGGATTTTTGATCAAGGATATTCCTATGTTTAGAGTTTTTAGAGGCAGATGTATCATGCCAGATTCAGCAGCCCATGAGAGGTGAGGCTGCTGTTTCTTTATGTCTCCAGGTTCAGCCAGCAGTGAGACTGAGGATGTATCGCCAGCATGTACGTGCAGAACGAATGCAAATGTGACATAGATATATAAAATCTTATATACATAAAAACTTATATACATTGCTTGCCACACAACTCACAGACAGATGCCCAGAGCACTTACCTGGGAAAGAGTAAGAGGGAGGGCACTATCTGGAATTCCAGGTCCAGCTTCTGAGGTCTCCAGTACAAGTAGTATGTAGACGTGCTAGCAACAAGTTTAATAAAGGACCGTGGAGATGATTAAGGAATCGGAACATTTGCCATATGAGGAAAATCTGAGAGCTGTAAGTACTCAGCTGGAAAAAATGAATGTTCAGAAAGATTTTATCAATGTGTGTAAATATCTGGGGTGCGGGTGTAAGGAAGGTTCTTCTCTGACTCTTTTCCCATATTAACGATTCCATGTTGATGTGATTTTAGTAATTATTAATTTCAGAATGGATTATATATTTCACTTCACCATTTTCAGAACACATAATTCCAATATCTAGTCATTTTTTTTCTCCAAAAAAATTTCAGTCTTCCACAGGGAATTTAGCTTGAAAGACTTTTAAGTGTCTTCACTTTCTTGATGAGGTTCATTCTGAAACCTACATGTACGGGTCAAGGTCTGCTTTGAGCGAATTATCTCAACTTCTGTCACAATTTGTAGAGGCTAAGTTGAGATCTAGTGTCCCATAAATAAGGTTCTGGTGAGGTTTTTCGTTTTACAATTTTTTAGTGTGCCCCTCCTAATCTCCAACAATCAGTTCAGAAATGTATGTACTTCCCACAGCTCCTGTTTTTAAACTATCAGATACATATTGAACTATAATCAAATAATTATCAAGCTTTCTATTTTTTGCAAATTAAATAAAAATCAAATAACCACATTATAAATATTATAGGGCAGTCTGTCTTCTTGGAAAGGGAGGAGCAAAAGCCTAAAATAAATAAATGTGGTAAGGTATTTGAACATATTATCAATCAAATAAATCCTGTGGGTTTTACAGAAATACTAACAAATATCAAAGCTAAATTTATTAACTAAAAAAACCCCTAATTTAATTAAGAAAAGGTATAATAAATACTTCTATTTTTATTTTGAGAGAAGAGTGTTATACTAAAGGATGATTGGGTATTTTCCCCTGTATCAGCAGCTAAAAATATTATATTCGTTGCCAAATCAGTTTCTTGAAAACCTGGAAGCTTTATTTTGCAAACCTTTAAAAGTAATAACTAATTACTTGTACAGAAGTTCTCTTTTTTAAAAAATAGGTATTTTTGATGCTATGCTAATATTCCAAAAGGGAAAGAAGATGAAATAGAGGTGTGTTTTTAATTTTCTATATACTCTGGGAAAGAAACTAAAAGAGAAGATGATTTAATAGAATACACAGTACTAAATGAATATTTAAGTCTTTGTAGAACTAGTGTAATGATACCTTGGGGGCAATAGCACTTATAAGCACCTAGGGAAAAGAAAACAGCTCAATTTTTACTTTATACATTTGCTTGGATGTTCTAATAATAATTTTTGTGAACATGATAATTTAAGTCTGCCCAGTTACATTTTCAAAGGGCTGTTTCAGAGGTAGGAATACAGTCATTTTTCTATTTAGTTTGTTTAAGTTATCAGCAAAAAGCAGTTTTAATTTGAAATGGCCCAGCACTAGCTATTTTATTGCATTATTAGTCCTTAGATTAATATGATTAAGTTCATTTGTGTCTACTTCTTGTGCTGCAGCTTACTTTATTGTCTATTGTCATTGCTAGGATTTGAATGGTTTCCTGTGGACCTGGAAGATATCCTGTAGATTTTTACATAATATTAACATAATTACACATCTACCTCTATTTGCTGTAATTGCTATATTTTTAATTTTTTATGACTTTGTTGTTGAGATCAGATTATTCTAATCACACCTTTAACAGCTCTTTGAAGTCTTTTTTTTGTTTTTGATGATTCAGTTTGGAGGAATAATTAGTGGCTTTTACTCTTCTCAAGGACCAGGAGGCTCTGAATGATCATTAGAAAGGAATCTATTATTTACAAATATGACATTAGACATCAGCAAAGATAATATAACTTTTGATAACCAAAAGCAAGAGAACCACAGAATCACAAGAGTTGTTGAAATTGGAATGGGCCACCTTTGATCATCTACTCTTGTTCAAGCAGTGTCAGGCAGATTTTGTTGTTTATGGTTTTATACAGTCAAGTTTTGATTTTCTACAGGGATATCTCTTCTGGGCCACCTCTGTTTACTATCCCCAGAGTAATTTTTTTTTGTTCTTGTGAAGACAAAATGTCATGGATTTCAGTTTGTACATATTGACTCTTATCCTTTCTCCGGACAACACTGAAAAAAGCCTGGTTCTTTCATATTTCTTTCCTTCCATCAAGAATATTTGAGTCAAAGTAGAAAAATAGTCACTTTCAGAGTGTAGATTAGAAGTTATAGAGTTATTATGTATAGATATATACATATCTAACATACATCGGTTATGCTTTCACTTCTGGAACAGAAAAAGATGAGAAAAGTGTCCAGCTCAAAGGTAGGTTTCTATATTTCAGCTGTCTAAAGTTAAATGAGACAACTCCTCTACAATCAATACTTGAATTAAATGCATACTTGTTCCAATTATAAACTCATATCTTCACATTCTTTAAACTTTTCCAGCACTGCAAACACTGTCACTCCCAACAGTATAGTTGCAAGGTAAATGTAAGTGAAAGCACAGGCCCACCTTCACATTATAGTATGAGCAAATACATACCCTGTGTAGGCAGAATTAACTATGTAAGTATCAGTAAGGAGAAAGTTGCTTTTAGTGACACAAACTTAGCCGACCAAAGGGAAACAATCTAGAAGTCAGTCAGTACAGCAGGAAAGTTTGCATACTTTGAGCCAAACTGGAAGACGTGTAACATCAAAGATCCCTTAGAAAGAGAATTTCACTAAAAGAGAGTCAACATTATTTCTGTGAAGACTGTCTTACAGGTCACATCCTTTGGTGTGTGACAACCAAAGAAAATACTTGTCATATAAGCAACTTTTTTGCTGTTTCTGGTGAGACAGCTTTCCCAAAGAAATGGTACTATATATCGTTGAGCAATAGTTCTGACATTGACTTAAAATTTTAGGCTCAGTAACATCAGATTTATAATGGTAATAAATTTATAATGGTAATCTGGTAATACCAGATTTGGCCTGAAAGTCAAATTCTGATCATCTCATTAATGTATCATACTGACATTTCTAAAATTCGCACAACTATCTAAAATTTGCAGAACTATCTAAAATTACTAACTAATATTAATATAAAAGTAGAAACTTATATTTTCTGTAAGGTATAAGTATATAAAATGGCAGTTACATAACCAATGCAATGACAAGCATTTCTCTTAAGAGCGATAATTCTGCCTCGGTCTTGAGATCCCATATTGAGGTCCCATATTCTTTTTTTTCCCCCTTTTTGTGTTCTAATCCGTATAGTGAGATTAGAGATTTCATTTTTTGAGACTAATGACATGGTGGTTTATTTGAATTTTTTTCTCTATTCACAAAGGTTTTTTTAAAATTATTTGTGTCCATTCTGGAGAAAAAAAACAAAATGTTATCTTCTCTTTTCTGTTTTTCTATTTCTTTTGATTGTAAATTGTAATAACCTAAAGACCACAAGAATTGCCTATTCTATCTCATTTGTTTTTGTCATGTCTGGATGCCTCTCTGGGGCAGCCAAACGCCTCAAAAATAGTATGCATAATTGCATTTCACATATCGCAGACATTCTTGTTGTGGATGAAATAATGCACTTGTAAGAGAGAAGTTGCAGTATGTTTATGGATCTAAACCAACATTTAAGAAAGTTTTATAGTAAATGAGACAGTGGTTTAACAAGATTTCATGGCAAGGTGCACTTGATTACACTTACTACACAGAGGACGGGGTAAGCCAGATGCATTGGATCCCGCCCTTTGGGTCACAAAGCTCAGAGACGGCACTCTAGCTTTCTTAATTTCTACTCAGAAGTACCTGGATACACCTGAATTCAGTCCTAGTCACAGGCTAGGTCTGAAGGTTTATGTCAAAGGTTTACGTCTGAGTGATTACATGTGGGTGTTGAATCTAAGATAGAACCTTATCAAAGTTTACAAAGTCCAGCAAGCTATTAGTCTCTTGTGGTGGATCTGTTGAGGCAAGAAATTTCTCAGTACTGAGGAACAAGGAATCTCTGTGGCAGGCATAAACTTGTCCATATTTGGAGTAAGATCCTGTGGCAGGCATAAACTTGTCCATATTTGGAGTAAGATCCTGTGATGCAGTCCTCTGCCATGTGGGATTGCTCAAAGGGCTCTTGGGCAGCTCACTATTTCAGGGGTAAAATTATTGACTCATCATCATATTTGCATACTGACTAGAGATGTTCGTTTCTTCCAAATTTGGCTTGAGTTGGATGTCTACCAGCACTGTGATTAGGTTGGATGCATTGTTTAAATTAACTCTTGGCTGTTGTGTTGCTATCTGCCTCCCCCAAATCCACTTTGAGCTGCTTGCAGCCATCGCTGCCAAATGCATCTGTTATGCTTGCCACTGGTGGTTGTCTTGAGCAGGGGAATACAGGTCAGTTTGGAGTGGAAGGAAGAGCACTACTAAATTCCTTAAAAAGCAGGAGTTTTTTTTTATTGCATCTTTACCTTAAATGTAGTATTTAATTTTAAAAAGAAATTTATGAAGTTTGATACTCATGAATAATTAAATTTGGAGACAGATGAAAAGCATGCAAATTGCATGTATTTGATTTGGTCTTCATGTTAAAAAAAGTAAATAGCTAAATGTATAACAAGAATATATTCCTTCAGAAAAAATGTTACAATTGATCATTTGATTTCTTTGAAAATACTCCTGGAAGGCTCATTATTCATGCAAACATATGACTGACATATATGCAGAAATCTTGTGGTTTCAGATTTTTTTTTCTTTATAAACATTGACACCACCCAGAAACAAAACAGTAATTGTGATGGCCATTCATAACTTATGACTTCGTTAAAATAAATTGTTAAAACACGATCTAAATAACTACTGAGTAAGCAGAAGTGTAAGTTAGGAAACCTCCATTTCAGGTTGGTCTAGAATAAGTAGCAACCCTTCACTGCCAGCTCCTTTATTTGCAATCATAAAAAGTTTACAGAAGTGAGAAGCTTGCTAATACTTTTGTGTATCTTCCTGCATTACCAAAGCTGAAAATATGCTATAGCATGTGAAAAAAACCCAAAAACAGATTCACACACCCCCTGATCCAACCAAACAAAAAAAAACAAACCAAAACTCCAACATGTAGAATTATGAGATGTACGGAAAGTTGGTTAAAAATTAAAAGCATGGCTGCTTGTGATTTATGTTCTGTCTGGAGACCAGGCACACACCTAAATATGTATCACATATTTTATTTCAGTGCATTAAATAAGGTAAATGCTGGGATTCAGCACCAGCCAGTAAAAAATAAGCACTGCAGAAGGCTCCTCAGAGAGGCAGAGAATTTAAAAAACTTTATGTAGAAGGAGCAAAGCAATCTGGTCTGATTTTGAACTTGATATTGCTTTAAACAAAGAATGGGATGACACGATCAGAAATAATGAATTTGTGAAATATGTTACTATTAATGCAGGATGATAATATTCCACAACATTTTGCCTGTTGTTTAATTTAAAATAAATTTTCTTTCCTAAAGAAAATCATATTAGTCATATTTAAACTGTTGGATTACTTAAACTATTCCAAACCTGAAAGAGTTCAACCCTGGGTTACTCTAATAAGCTCAGTATTTTCAGCTTCTTTCCAACCATTTAAAGTTATGTCAAGAGGTTCCCTGGATACATGTATACCTAGGCAACTCCATTCTTCATTAATAGCTTAGGACCAGTTCCTTGCAGATTAATGCAATTACTCTGCAGAGGAAGAATGATACATTAGGTGTGATTTCCGATTAGCTTAAATTTGATCGAATAATGAAAGAGATACACTTCAAATACTTTGAAAGTATGTCTTACAGGTGGACCAAAGAAAAATGAAAATATAAAAGAGAGAGAAAGAAATGCACCTAAGATTCAAATTAACTCAGGACAATAAAAAAGGAGCTGGCATGAAAGAAGAACTTTGATGGTGACATACATGTTCCTCTACTTGACTAAATAGAATGGATTATTTTTCAGTTGGAAGAGACCTACAGTGATCATCTAGTCCAGCTGCCTGAACACTTCAGGGTTCACCAAATTTAAAGCATGTTATTGAGGGCATTGTCCAAATAAATGCCCCTTAAACTCTGACAGGCTTGGGGTAGCAACCACCTCCCTAGGAAGCCTGTTCCAGTGTTTGACCACCCACTGGATAAAGAAATGCTTCCTCATTTTACCTGTAAACTTCTCTTGACACAATTTTGAACCATTTCCCTGTATCCCATCACTAGAAAGCAATGAGGTCACCCCTCAGTCTCCTTTTCTCCAAACTGGACAAGCCCAAAGCCTTTAATTGCTCTTCTGTTTCTCTCTAACATTGTCAGAGAGAAAAGAAGTTCAAAAGTGTTCTAAAATACAGTCTAGTTAAGAAAGTTGTAATCTGCTGTATTTCTGCTCAAAATTTGGTGGAGGAAAGAATTTTTCAGTGTGACTGATAGATTAAAAAATATGTAAATTTCTGTAGGTTTATGGAAAATTTTATACTGAAAATACTGAGATAAAATCTTCCCATTTTCGTATTTTTACCTGTAGTTCTTGGGAGCAAAATGGAGAGACAGTGTGAAACTATTAATTGATTTCACAAAGAGTTGCAGTCACTAAAAATTTAATCTTCTTGTAAAATTATTCTTTTAGATCTTTGCGATCTGATTTTACACTAGCAAATAATAATGAAAATTACAGAATATAAACCTCTAAAGTGATTTTTTTTTTCTCTCCCTTAGGCTACTGACTATCTTTTCCTCTTGATCCTATGTTTTGTCCTTTCAAGGTCACTCTCATTAAATTTAGTTGGTGTTTAATTTTTAAGCTGCTCGCCATTTGATGTAGAAGCCAACTATGTGTGAGAAATATTAATTTTTCTGCCAGTCAGAAGAAATTTGATTTAATTGGCTTTTATCCTGAATCATGTCATTAAACTTCAAGAAGATTCCTAATTAATTATTTACAGGGCACATATCATGTTCCATCCAGTGCAAAATCTTAAAATGCTTGGACTTGGGAGTACAGTATTTTAACAGTTGAGTTTGCAGCAAGGTAGAGGCAAGGATGGACTTCAGGTATAAATACAATCTTTTAAAAATACCTTCTCTTTTATAAGTGAGTGGCAATGAGAAGTGATGGTGTAGCACAACTGCCTTCACCTCAACTTCATTTTGAAAGTTTAAACTTAACAAAGCGTAAGTAACTATAATAAAATGCTCCTGAAAGAGCACAGCATGTCTCCTCCACAGTGTTCTTCATCAGTTCTGATTCAGAAAGTGGTGACTGCCTCTAAGGGCGGTCTCTTTAGAAATTTAACAGTCCAGTTCAGAGAAAACTAACCCACAAGGGTTACAAAGATTCAAACACCACAGGACCTAGTAGGGAAGCTATTATAATTGGCTTTCCACTGCTATCCTTAGCTATAAGAAATGTGTCACTACCAGAGAGTCTTGGACCCCTTGTGGATTGTAAGAACATTTGGAGATTTGAAATGACAGAGTGGAGGCCTGGAGTGTGTGCAGTAAAAATGGAAGAAGAGCTCTGTTGTGTCTGTATGCAGTTTAATTACAGTGTTTGCTGTAACATTTTACAGCAGGAAGAATGTATCTTGAGGGGCTATACAAGCAAATTAGCTTCATCTGCACTGACTTTCTTCTAAAGCCATTTTCCAAGTTCAATATGCTCAATAGCTACCTATCTTAGTTATTGGAAAAGTTCTAAGGGTCAATGAATATAAATGCTCCATGTCATAGCCCCACATGGTGATAACATTGCTAGCCAAAGCTCTGTAATGGTGTTAAGTACATTCTATCTGCAACAAAAGATCCAGCAGATCAATCTACTACTACTGCTACTAATACTTTTGTATGTGTCTAGGCTTGATTAAATTTATCTTTAGACAAAATGAAGCTAAGCAAAATCTATCAACAGAATCCCTTTTGTGATGGTCTGTATCAATACAACTATGACAGGCTTCTTTTCACTCCAGAATAATCTTACAATGTGTGAAGGAAAGAGCTTAGAAGAAATGGTTAGAGATCAAATTGGAGTCTTCAGCTAAAAAAAAGAGTTTTGTGCTTAGGCACTTTGAAGTAAAACTGTAAATAGAGGTGACTCAACTGTCCCATAAAAAAGTTTTATGTTTAGCCAAAAACATATTTCTGCAAAAAATTTTGTCTGTGAAATAATAATTTTTTTTAGTAAGAATCTGCTTCTGCTCTCAAGGTAATTAGCATATAATTAAACATTCAATGAAGAATATACAATAAAATATTAGTGTTTGAAGAACTGGTCTCGTAAAATAATTTTTATTGAACTACAAAAGATTCCAATAAAAATAATCTGGTAAGGGTTTCTCTACACAAACAAGATTTCCTGCTGTTTCTTTGCTGAGCATATTGAATTCATATAATTTTTCTTTTTCTGTATGATATAAAATATATTTTGCTTTAGTGTTTACTAGTAATTTTTTTTGAAAGACAATTGTAGATAAATGTTCTAAAACAAAAGGTAACCTACATAAGGGCTAAACCCTAAGAAAAAAGAAGTCCTAAACTACCTAACATTATTTTGCCTACATTTTGCCTTCTGTCAGAGGAAACCTATCTCCAAATAGATACTATGCTTCCTTTCAGTATCAGAGCATATTATTTGTTCTTGCACATTTATTTCCCTTTGAAATACATTATAGACAGGTCACATGCTCAGGAAGAAAGGAAGACTATTCCTTCCTTGAAAAGCGACTGAGTGTATCTAGAAAAAAGGAGACTCCAGAGTACAGTGCGTGACTGTAGCAGCAAATATAAAAATCACAGGAAGGAACTAGGAAATAACAGCTCAAGCAGAGACTGAAAAAAGGGTCTTGGTAGGTACCTTAAGTGATGTCAGTTCATAACGTATCTTGAGTTAATTAAAAACAGGCCTGAAAGTCGAGACCCGTTCTACAAAGTCCCAACACAACAAGAAGAAAAAATTACTATTTTTTTTTAACTTGTATTCCTTCCTTGCCTCCTTAAAGCTTTCTCCATCCATTACATAATCTGAGTGATCTCCATTTCTTAGATAATCTGAATGATTTTTTTTCATAAGGCAGCTTCCTGAAAGCAAAATGGGTCAATCTGCCTCAAAGGTCTTGTTGACTCAATATGCATTTACAATTATTTAAAATGTATCTACATGAAGTTGTATAAATAACTGAATTTCTGTTCCCTTTCATCCTTAAAACTGATTGAATGACTGGGTTGTGACTCAACCCTATGTTATTAGGCATGAGGAGAAGTTATACATTTTTTCCCCGCAAAACTTGGTTTGGTTTAATTGGCCCTGATTATCTTGAAGTCCAGAATCTAGAATGATAACTTACTGAGGGAAAACGACCAAAACTGACTGTCATGAGGGATTTAGTAATTTCACTCAGTACTACTAGAAGAAATGTCTTATTTTGAAGTTTTAAATGCCAACATTTCTTTTTCAAAGAGGAATAGAATTTTCTGATTCCTATTTAATGCACATAAGTAAATAGCATCATAACCTTATCTTTTATTAAACAAGTAAATCTTCAAAACTCTCACCCAAATCATGGAAAACCTACATCAGATTTTTAAAATTTATCTAATCAGGTTCAAATTGAACCATTAAACTTTCAAGACAATTATCTAACTGCATATTGTACATCATATAGATAATGATTTTATAGTGAGGTACTTTTAAAGGATTTTGCTCCTTTGTGTTAAAACATAAACAAAAATGTGTGCTAGATAGAGATATAGAAAGAATAAATGTGTTATTTAGGATTAATTTTTAGGAAACATATATAAGCTAGGAGAATCAGAGATTTTTCAATTTCAGAATCTTGTTACTCAATGTTTTACCAGATTATTTCAGCATAAAAGGTAGAAAATATCTCTGGAACAGCAGCTGCATTCCATCCATCTCTTCTGCTAATTGAGTTGCCTTCCTGCAAATTATGTGGTTTACTTTTTGGTGCATGTTGATTTTCCACAATTAAGTGGACTGGTTTCAATAACTTCTCTTACTAGTCACCTCAAAGTTTTAACTTAAGAGAGAACACATTTCTGAGGGTAGGATTTTGTTGAACTAAATCCTCTGTGACTGCATCAGGAGTTTAAATTGGATATTCAATGGCTTTAATAAGTGCTGCTTGTGAGATATTGTGAAACAAGGAAGCACAGATACCTGAAGGTATGCTTTTTTTAAAATGATGGTAGATAC